>WWET01001279.1:377456-396181 GCA_011038615.1 Limnodynastes dumerilii | reverse complement strand
ATATATATATATATATATATATATATATATATATATATACATAAGCCATTCTGTTCCTCACCGTTATGCGCTTGCGCAGTAGCATCCACATGTTGTGATGGTATTGCGCATGCTCCAATGGTGAGGCGCAGTATTTAAAAAAATAAAAAACTTCCTCTGTTAATTCTCTCCCCACACCTGCCCCCATCCTGTAAATCCTTACTTTACTTACCTCATAGCAGCGGCAAAGAGATTCCATTACCACCGCCGCTACGTTCAGCTGCCCCCCTTCGTAGTCCACAACTTTCTGCATCCAAGATGGAGGCGAGAGTCGAAGGGCCCACTGCCGCTATCTTGAATGTGGCAGGAAGGTGCTAAATGAAGAGGTAAGGTTCTGAATGTGGAGATGGCAGCAGCGGGTCCCTTCTCTGCTACCTAGCAACAGGATGTTATAATGGGGGGCTTAAGGTACATGATATGGAATACTGGGGGGGCTTGGGGCACATGATGGGGGATACTGTTGGGCTGGAGAGACATGATGGGTGATACTGGGAGATGGAACAAGAGGAACAGGGAATACTGGGGAAACTGGAAACTCAAGATGGGAACATTTTTCACATCACTTTGACGGCCCTTTGACGGGTATATATACAAAACAAACATATGGCAGGGGTGATGGAAGCATTCTGGAGACTTGTTTAAGTTCGAGAATAAACTGTTGCTTAATTCCACGGTGAGATTCATGATAATCATCTGCTCAAGATAGTCAGACGTTTCAATCGCCTAGGTGGCGATTTTCATCAGGGAGTGAGGTCATATGAAGGATAGAGAGCTTGAAACAGATGGAAGAAAGCAAAAGATATTTATAGAGAAAAGAGGTTAAAGAGAAAAGAGGTTAACTCACCCCCACCAAGTGTGTCTAGATACCTGCAGCTGTCTGGAAGCCAGCTGGCAAAGTTATCAAGGATGGTAGTCAGGAAGACAGTTCTGGCTCATCTGGTCCCGTGGCTGTCTAGCGCATTGCTATGGGAACAGGAGATGCCATCCTTCCCAACTGTAGCGCAGGTCACCATGATAACGGTGATACTGTAAAGTGAATAAGCATTTCAATGGGGAAACTAAATGGGACAGAAAGGAAGTAAAGTAGATAGTGTAAGACAACCTCCGTTATGAGGAGAAAATAGAAAGATTACAACAGTGTGAATAAGATGCCGGGGAATGGACCAAGGAGTGTGCAATAATAATAATAATATTATTGATAATACTAGGAGCTGTAATACAAAAATCAGTTTAATTATAATTGTTCATTTAGGACCATATTCAAACCTAAGAAGCAGAAGCTTCTTAGGTGTGGATATTTAGTAAATGACCTACTATGCATGCGTCCAATATGCTGTCCTTTGGGAAAGTAGTTTGTCACAATTTTCCCTCAGAGAGGCATTGGGACATGTTCCGGTCTTTTATATCGGAAATAGTTGGCCACTGGTTGATCAATATTCTTACCTTCCAAGGTCAGCTTGAGAGAGATGTTGTGCTATTCTTTCTTTCAGCATCCTGGTGGTCTTTCCTATATGGAGGAGGACACAAACACAGTGTATCTGGTAGATGATGACTGCAGTGGTGCAAGTAATGACTTGTTTGATGGTGTAGCACTTCCCTGAATCTGAATGAGTAAAAAAAAGGGCCAGTTTCCAGGAATTTGGAAAGTGGCACATTCCAGGCATCTGTAATAACCTGTTTTTTGCTTTAAAAAAAATCTGTTGTGGTTTAGGATCTTCAGTGGTGATATAATTCTTGCGTAACTATATAATAGTTTTGTTCTTGAAACATGGGAGGGACTTATAGACCATAATGAGTGAACGGCCCTGTGGCCAGACCACGTCATACGTGACCAGACCACGCCATATAATTTATGAATGTACATAATTCATGTTAGTTACACAGTGCATCACTGTATTTTGGAAATGTATCTAGTGTATTGTATGAATACTAGGACATTATGGACAATTTCTTTGATAATTACCTATGGTAATGAGGCTTTTCAGACTGCACATCCTGGCCTGAGAGCACAGTGGGGGGTCCTTAGCTTTCATCCTAAAATACAGGAACTCTCTAATTTAAAAAGCCCATGGACTTGGGGAAATGTCATTATCTGTAAATTGTGTTATATGTGAATTGTGTTATGTGTAAATTGCGTTATGTGTAGACAGAGTTAAATTCCTGTCTGTAGGAAATATTTCCTGACTTTAATAATTGAATGTTATATTTAAGACGGAGCGGCACCATTTGGAGCTGGTAGTGGGTGTTCGCCCCTCCCAACATGTGAGCCAAAACCTGTATATAAACTGAGCTGTGTCTGTATGAAAAGAGGTATTCCAACTGAGGTATTCCTACTGAAGTATTCTGAGCCTGGACATATCAGAGGTTCATAACACCACTGGTCCAGAGGTCCTTATCAGGACCCAATGAAGAGCTAATAAACTATCTATTTGCTTCAAGCATCGCATCGGCTGTATTCCTGTGACCTACAGATTAGCTGACATCTAATCCATTTCTCTGCTGATCTAAAGAGAGCCCAGCATCCTGTCTGCTCTGCCAAGCTTTTGTTTTACAAGAATGTAGGGCGGGTATGTGCTAAAACAAGTTATTTTAAAACCAACTCTTATCAATCAATAAAAACTGGAGAATGTGAAGGAAAGTATCTAACAATCACTACCCTAAATGACACTACCTTTGTGTGATGCTCTTAAATAAACATACAAATAACTAGATCCTATTCAATATACAACAATCCTTGTTAGGAACAATAAAGTGACTTCGTGCTATTCAAATCTAAGTGTAAACTTACAGAACAATGGTGATTATAGCCAATAAAACGAATACATATAAAACTTCTAAAGTGACTACGTGCTATTCAAAGATAAGTGTTTGATTTACAACTCAATAAAAGTAAACTCCGCCAAGCTACCCAGCCACCCTAACCCAGAGCAAGTGGTTCAAGGGGACAACATCCAGACCAGGGGCGTGCAACAGCCATTCCAGTGGATACCCGGAAGAAAGCGGTTCTAGGTGCCGGTGGTAGGAGCCTAGTGGTGGCAGCAAAACCCCTCCCACAGTGCAGTGGGAGGAGCCAGTGACAGTCGGTTACTGGCTGTAACAAGAAACACCTATACCCACGGTGTAGGAGCCATATCGGGATAAGTCATATCCTGTAGCAATGTAGCAGGACAACGGTCGGTAGCACTGGTTACAGCCTCGTGACAGCAGTGGGATCCGTGGATCCTGTCACATTTTCTGGCGGCAGCAGTGAGGATCCATGTGTCCTGTCATATTTTCGTTTGACAAAGAAATTCAAATGGGAGTATTGGGTGACCCAGGATATCATGTTCAAGGTACCCTTCTTGTCGTGAGGTTGAAAAGTGGAACTTCTGGGTATAGATCCAGCCTTGTGTATGGCCTTTTTAAGTTGGATTTTGTTGTAGCCATTTTCCAAAAATTTTTCTGGAGTTGGAAGTCTGCTGTCTTGGGTACTGTTTATCTTTGTTACCTTTAGAAACTGTGAATAAGGTAAGCCTTTGGTGGAAACTATCGGTGTCCGGGAGGGTATTTTTATCTATCGGTTTGTTATAGAATGTGGTGGTGAGGGAATTGTTCTCCTTCGTGACCAATACAACTAAGTAGTGTACCTGATGGTTGCTAATGTTAAAGGTAAACTTGATGGTGTCATCCATGCTTTTTGGTAAGTTCAGTGGTGCCCATTCAGATCAGGAAGATGTTGTGTATATAACGTGCGCAATACAATATGTTTTCCTTACATTCTGGGTTGCTTAGAAAGAATTTCAATTCGAGCTTCAGGTGGGCGGTGCACCAAGGTGGCTGCGTTTTAGTCTAGCTCCCGATGGCTGCCTATTGAATCCTGTGGACATCCAACGATAGTGGTGATTAGACCTTCCCTGCAATACATGTGTCGAATGCGCTAACGCCACTGCACATTTTGTGGGGCTGATTGCCATCGGGATACCTTTTGTTTAGCCCCGGAGTCTGCATCTGAATTTGAGGCCTAGTGGAGGTGGCGGCCATCTTACCTTTTGCGAGTCACGTTCTCAGCTCGTCTTCCGACCTGGGCGCCTTTGGGAAGACGGTGGTCTGGTGGTCTCTGCTGGCGGTGCTGGAGTGTCAGACTGCAGGGCCCCTGGTATCCAGGGACTTTCACCTGCCATATACTATTTACTCCCCTCAGCATGTTTCTCTCACCTGAGGTGGCTGTGGAAATTTAAAAAGAAAGGGGGAAGAGAAAAAAAAAGAGAGAAAAGGACTATATTACCAGGGAGGAAACAATAAGAAGCAATAACATCCTTAATAACTGGGATCTGTACTGCAATTGGCGGGAACACCATTTTGGAATCTATTGCTTAGGGTTTTGTTGCTTCAGAACGAACTTCTGCTTAAGCCCAAGGGAATTGCCAGGCTTTAAGGACAATGAACATTGTCAGACGATAATATTGACACCATTGATTTTAGTCTACCACCTGGCTCTTGTGACACCCATTCACTGACTTAGTCATTAGCTTATTACTAATAAAGGATTGAAATTTTTTTTTACTACAGTCTCTAATCCTACACTTGGAAAAGCCCAGCTAACCTGAAAGTTTGTTAATAATTCTTTCTCTACACACTAAGGGACTGATTCAGAGATGCGATTGCGAAAAGATCGCAAATATACGCATCTAATGTTAAGATCCTAGCTGGTTCCAGCCCACTGCATAAAGAGTCACCCCCCTTGCAAACAGCGGTGGATCTTAAACTTAGACCACCATTGACTAGCCCTAACTCTACGCTGTCATTTGGGATCTTAAGTGACGTGGTAGCGTTCATTTAAGATCCTAAGTGTCAGTCCTCGCCCACTTTCTCTCATTTCCCTGCCTCCCCCCGCCCCTTTCCATGCAAATCCTTAAGATCTTAAAGATTCGCTGCACTTAAGATCTTAAGTGCTTGCGTGCGATTCAAACTTACGCTCTTAGCGAATTTACGCTCCTAACCGCTACTTACATGGCGTTGCACTATTACTACGCATGCGCAGTTTTGCTAATTTTCTAGGATCTTAAATATACGCTCCTAAGTGCCGTGGAAATCGTATCTCTGAATCAGGCCCTAAGTCTGAAATCCTGAGTGGATTAGGTAAATAAGAAGTGCATCTTAACCGCAGCACACTTATTATTGAACTTGATTTTTCATACCTGATCTGTCCTAAGAACCCACCTTTTTGAGCAGGTACTGCACTTTGCTGTACGAGGGTGACTGAATAAATCAGCAAAGACTAATGGTGTAAATCTTTATTCACTAATGTAGGACATTTCACTTTTAGTTGTCTACTAGGTACTTACCTATGCTTAATTGTAAAGTGCATGTTGCTGTTAATAATTGACTAATAAGGTATAATTCTTATTGCCTCTTACCCTAAGCTATCACTCCTTTTTTCCCACTCACTCAATCCCCCCCCCCCTTTCCCTNCCCCCCCAAACCCCCCCCCCCTTTTTTTTCCCTCTTAAATCTTGATTGCTGACATTACCAAAAAACATAAACTTACTAACTGGGAGAGCAAGCCAGATTAGTTTTTTTTTGCAATATATTGAATTCCTGACATACTCGGGGTAACTTATCTATACTCCCTGCTTTTGGGGTGTGGAAAAATATGTATAGTCCGCAATGGCCTCTAAATCTTCACAATCTTCCAAAATGGGGAAGACAGCTAAAAGTCAATCACGAAATGCGCCTCCTCCTTCACCTAGCTCAGAAAATTCTGATCACTTACAGGGTGGGTCGGGGATCCCAACAGCATCTGTTGCAGAGGTAGCTAAAGAACTTTTTAACCTTATGATGCCACATATCGATAAAAAATTTGAAGATTTAAATGCAAGTCTTGATTCTACCTTGGCTAAAATAGATGCGAACACGGTCCGTATAACAACGTTAGAATAACGTGATGTTGAAGATCAAGTACATGCTATTAACAATACAACGGCTGATCATACCACTACTATCCAGTCCTTGTTGGAGAAGGTGGACGATTTGGAAAATCACCCCCGTCGCAACAACTTGAGATTCATTGGTATATCAGAAGAGGTTAAGAATTTTCAACTTCTTGATTACTTAACAGTCACTCTTCCCTTGGCTATGGGAATTAAAGATGACATTGGCCCCATTGAGAGAGCACACAGGCTGGGCCCAGAAAAAGAAGGATTGAATAATAGACCTAAGCCTGTAATAGTGAAATTTTTAGATTACAGAATGAAATAAAAGATTTTGACTAGCTGCCGTAAGCTTCCACATTTAATCATAAATGACCGTCGCATACTAATATTCCAAGATTTTTCAAATTTTGTTTCTAAAAAATGCAAAGAATTTTCAGAGGTTTGCGCATTGCTTCACACTAGAATATAGAACATACGTTTCTCATTGCTGTATCCAGCAAAATTGAGAGTGTCTGATAATGAAAGAACTCTTTTTTTCACTTGTCCAAGAGAGGCATAAGCACATTTCGCACCTCAGCCCCCTCCCCCGGAAGAGTGAAGAATGTAGGGCTATTAATGTCTGCCATTTACATTATAAGATATGGAATTCTGATGTGACAGGGTAATTGTCTGGTATTTCTCTCCTTGATTTGGAGGCGATTCTTGTTAATTTCTCAAGTTTTACTTGGTTAAAAAATGCAATTTCTAGACTGGAGTCAGTCTGTGGTTTAGTTCGATTGGATAAGTTAAAAAATGGAAAATATTTCAAGCACACAGTAAACTATTTTATATTGGTGGAATGTTTTATGGTTTCATGTTCAAGTTTGTTATACATATGGTTCATGATGAAAAGACAAACTAACACACAAATTTACATTGTCTTATTTTTGTTCTTAAGTGTTTTGAGCTCAGAGAAACTATTGAGGAAAAGGTTGCAAGGGCCAGCTTTGTTCTATAGAATGATGTATGATGAGATGCTTGATACCCCAGGTGTCTATGGAACACATAACTTCTCTAAGAACAAGGTAGGATGGCTACATCAGTGACAATAGTTCAGATGGCCCAGATGCGACTTTACATACTTTCCTGGAATGTTGGGGGATTGAATTCCCCTATAAAAAGAAAAAAGGTAATCAGGGATATTAGCAAAAAGAAACCTGACATAATTTCTTTACAGGATACACATCAGAAACACTCCGATATATATACACTTAAGGCCCTGTGGATAGATGGCTGTTGGTTGGCTAATTATGACAATAAATTTAGAGGAGTGGCTATTTTGCTAAATAAATCTCTAACTTGTAAAATAGGGGACACAATTATTGACCCAGAAGCTAGATACATTATTATGGACATTGAAATATTGAACACTCACTACACATTGGTTAATGTATACCCCCCAAATGATCTTCGACAAGTATTTTATTCCAAATTAACCAAAATTTTATTACAACGCAACATTGGGCATCTGATAGTGGCAGGCGATTTTAATACTGTAGAAGACCCTAGTTTTGATAACTCTCCTCCGTCGAGGGATTTGCGTTCCCCTATGTGGAAGTTGATACCCATTTTTTGGCATAATCTAGGTTTGTCTGATATATGGAGGTTGTTACATCAAAACAAGAGAGATTATACTTTCCATTCAGGAGTCCACAGATCACTATCAAGGATTGATTATATCTTGATCTCTGATGCATTGGTAACAAATACTCATGATATTAGAATTGGAGATACGCCCCTGTAACATTGGTGATGGATTATCCGCGGGGGCTGGAATGGGACTTCATATGGAGATTCCCTTCCACTCTTTCAAACAATTCTGATTTCCAAGCGAACTTGCGAAGTTGGTGGGCAAACTACACAGATGATAATATTACTCACTGGGATGATCCAGTTTTGTTCTGGTCAGCCTCAAAACCGGTAACTAGGGGTCAAATTATTAGCTATATGGCAAAACGCAGAAAAGACCAGGAAAGGATGAGACTTAGTCTACGGGAGTCTATGCAAATAGCTTTTAGAAGGTATATAGAAAATCCTTCGGATATTACTTTTCAAGAATATAAAACTGCGAAACAATTATTAGAAGAATATCTCACCACAGAAGCAAAACAGGGAATGGATTTCATGAGGCACAAGTATTATAGGTGGGGTAATAAGACGAGCCACCTCCTGGCGGTGATGACGCGACAGCCTAAGTCTAAGAGTTATTTCACTGCAATCAAACATCCAATTATACAAGAAATATTACTGATACTAGTCAAATTATATGCGGGAAGACCAGTGAACCCTGGCCTTCAGGACCTAATCTTGAAGGAGGCTAACTTACCCAGGCTTACGGCAGCACCAAAGGAAGTCCTTGAACCAGATATTACTGCTGAAGAAATAGCTGCGGTAATTTCTAAATTATCACCTCATAAGACTCCAGGTCCAGATGGATACTCGGCAGATTATTACAAAATCCCCCCAGCACTTCTAGATTTGTATAAAAAAATCCATAGGCATACCCATATTATCCTGAATTCACAAATGCCTATACTGTTTTGATCTCCAAACCTGAAAAAGATCCCCTAAAAATAGAATCATATCGCCCTATAACACTCTTAAATACTGATTTTAAAATTATGGCTAATCGGCTCCAAAATATCTTTCCACATCTGCTTACTCCACACCAATTGGGGTTTGTAAAAGCGAGACATTCGGTCAAGGGCATAAGAACTGCAGTTGCGGCAGTAATAGCCTCACAACAGCAACCTTCACAATCACAGATGTTATTAAGCCTAGACACCCAAAAGGCCTTTGACACGGTTTTGTGGCCTCAGTATTACAAAGCAGGGAATTTGAACCCGATTTTATTAGATTAATTAGATATTTGTACTTGTCCCCTAGCACTATGCTTTCACCGCTTCTCTTCAATTTGGCAATAGACCCGCTCTTACGAATCTTGCAGGAATGGCCAGAATTTCAGGGAATAATTATTGGAAAAGAGGAGGTCAAAGTGACAGCCTTCGCGGATGATCTATTATTATATATTGGGAATCCAAAACACTCTTTACAGACAATCTTGGAGAAAATACGTAGATTGGGGAGATCTGTGGTTTGGAAATAAATACCTCCCAGTCTACAGCCCTTTTTCTTAAACAAGGCGTCTGGTGTCCCACACAGGGGGCACGATCCCACTCAGATGAACCTCAGATTTCTTTACATATCTGGGGATTTTGTTGCCCAAAAATCCAGCGTTGTTGTATTCCCTTAATATGGAGAAAACAATTAAAGACATATCTCATGGCATTGTGACATGGGAACATCTTATTTTATTGTATTTAGGACGGGCCAATTTGTTAAAAATGGTGGCATTTCCAAACATATTATATATTATTCAAGCTTTGCCCACAATTATCACAAAAAAGGATACACAAAAGTTAAATGCCATCTTCCGTAAATTTATTTGGGGGAGGGGGGAAGAGCTCGAATAAGCATGCAAAAACTTTGTCAAACGAAACAGAATAGGGGGATCAACTTCTCTAAATTACAATATAGCTGCAAGGATTACATCATGTCAGGGACCGGTTAAATAATTCTGAAATCTATACAAATACTTCATTAGAGGCAGAATTTTTAGAAAAGGTTACCCTTAAATATTTCTTGCACATTCATGATCAGGAAATACCAGACCAATTAAAAGAAAATCCCCCAATGAATTATACCAGGAGAATCTGGCATACAGTTAGACATAGGTTTCATCTAAATGCACACAAGTCTGGATTCTTACCTTTCTTGGGCAATCTGGACTTTCAACATGGTGAGGCCTCTTATCTATTTACTAGATGGAACAGGGAAGGAATCTCTGATATTTTGTGTATTGCTCATGTTAATGATTAACGCATCCTTACCTTTGCAGAAGCGGTTGAGAAATTCCCTTTTGTGAGGGCCAACCCAAAGATATTGACTGATTTATCAGAGAATGATTGGTCTAACATGTTGGATAAAATTCTTAGAAGGACTCCCCCACCGACAAAGGCTATAGCTAATCATTATAATTTGATAAGGGAACCGATGGATCATACTTTACTTTGATCAGTACAGGAATTTTCAAATGGTTTTTGGATCTTCCTAATTTAACAATTGATAAGCTCTTAAAAACTCTCTTTAGATCAAGGAAGTTACTTAATGTAAGCATGTACACTGAATTGTATCTAAATGTGTATCATCATACTTATCTTTCCCCCAAAAGAAGATTTAATATGGGTGCACTTAAATCCCCAGCTTGTCAAAGATGTAAAAAAACAATTTTACAGCATCGGTTGGGAACAGGACAGGTACATTTTTTAGTGTACGAAGAAAAACTATTTCATATCTTCCGCATGGATTGGATAGAAGCGCTTATGGAAAGGGAGAGAAATGTGGAAAAATGTTTTAATGCTTGGGAAGCATATATTTCTACAAAGTCAATCACTATTCAGCGTCATATTCATTATAGTTATACCTCGTGGTATATTCTACATGTGATGTCGGGTGACCCCCGATACGTGAGGAGGAAGGATGAAAAGTTTTCTCTGAGCCCTTGAACCTATATCTTGACATGTTGTTAAATCTCAAAAGCTTATTGAAATATTTTATATATCACTACCCATGTTGGTATTTGTTTTTATGAAGTTTGATTCATATATACAAAATTTGTACACAAGATTGTTTTTCATTCTGTATTGTCAAAAAAAAGTGCACATTGTGACTGAATATTTATATTGCTGTGCTGCTTGATTAATAAAATATACATAAAAAAAAAAGAAAGAATTTCAATTCTCTTTCAAACATAAAGATGTTGGCATATGTTGGGGCTACATTCAGGCCCATCACGCAGCTGTGCAGTTTAAGGAAGAAATTACTGTTGAAAATGAAATAATTATTAGTAAGGATCATATGCAGGAGGTGGATATCTAATTCCACTAGAGCGCCCTCGTATGGTGGGCTACGAAGAATGAATTATTTGTGGCGGAAATACCCATGTCATGCGGAATATTTGTATATAGACTCACAACGTCTATAGTACAGAGTAAGGCTTGTGATAGTAAAGACTTCAAGTTCTTGAATGCTAAGAGGAAGCTGGTAGAGTCCTTCAGGTAAGTGGTTTGAGACTGTACCAGGGGTTGGAGAAAATGGTCCAGAAATTTTGATATTGGTGTGAATATAGAATCCTCGTTGACATAATCAGATGTCCAGGTGGGCACTGTGAATTTTTGTGACTCTTTGGGACTGTATAAATAATTGGAATCACCAAAGACAAGACCACCAAAGCCTCTCATACCTGTTCTGGTAAGCAACCCTATTATACCACTTGATTAAGCAAAAGATGCAAGTCCACTTTAATTCTGTTGGTGGGGTCCACGGTCAGATGTTGGTACACTTCCTCATCTGCCAGTTGGTTCATTATTTCTTATCAGTAGTCCTGCAGGACTATTGCTCCGCCTTTGTCCACGGGTCTGATGACTATATTAGGGTCATTGCCTAGGTCTTTCAAGGCCTGATGCTGTGGTCCAGTCAGATTCCTTCTGATTCGTGGGATTTGAGTGGCGGCTTTAGTGACAATCTCATCCAGAAGTCTGTGAAAACTTTTAAGAGGGCATTTGGTCCCCTGTGGGTCAAAGGTGGACCTGGGTTTGAAAGTGGAATAAAAAGATTGTTCTTTAGTGCTGGTGTCAATGGTCAGTTATCATAGAATTCTCTGAGGCGTAAGGTGCGGGAGAGCCAGTGATGCTCACTTTACCATTGCAGACTGTTAAAGGTGTTTGTTGGGACGAATTAAAGCCCTCTGTTCAAAACTGGTATTAAATTATTAGTTAAGATCCAGATCTAAGTTCTGTTTATGTATGATCACCTAGCGGATTTACGCTATCATAAATACTATGCACTCCCCTGGGCACTCCCCTTGGTCGTACGTAAGTATGTTTTACATGTACCAAACCCTACCTTAACTTTTCCAAGCGTAAGTACTGTCGGACGTAATGGACTGACATAAGTAATGGCCTAACCCGGCCCATACTGTACGATTTAAATGCCTCCCTCCGCCCACAAAGCGTATTTATAGGTGTTGTATGGATAACATGCCCCTTCCTTTGTATTTACGCTGACGGTATGTATGATCAGAGTTATGTTGCGTAACATCTGGTGCGCGCATGCGCAGTACATACAAAAAGGCGTTTTTATGACAGCGGCTAGCATAAATACGCTTTCATACTGAGGTCTGGATCTGGCCCCCATGAGGATAGCTTGTGTATTACATTCTCTTGCCCTTCAGCATCCTTTATTCTTTTGCAATAACTCCTCCTCCTGGGGGTTCTGTTGTGTCGGAGGCTAGAAACCTTGTAGTAATCCCGGCCAGTGGTTTGTCTAAAAAACCCAGCTGGGAAGAACTTGGTAAATCTTGCTCGTTGTCTGACAAGAATTGTGCACTAGAAGTGTCAATGAAGTGTCGTGAAGGAGGACCTCTTTTGTAAGGTTGTGCTCTTCTATACTGACAACCAGGGATGGACTTTATTTTCCTAGTAGTCCCATACCTTAAATTGCTTGTCATGTTCGAACGTTGTAATTTCCACCATGTGTTTGGCAAGTTGCAGTTCCAAACGTTGTAGCCAATTCTTCAATATGTTTTCTTTATGTGTTTTATCAAAATTATATATTTGTGCTTGGAGTTTATTCATCTCTTTCCCAGACTCCTCTATAACGAGGACCATGATAGTTAAGGAAGCCTTGTTAAGGACTGCTGTCCAACTTTTAAAATATTCATATTAGGAATATTAGATATTCTGACGCCTCTTGGGATGTGTTTGTCACGGTAGTAGTTTAATTAGGTAATGCCATGCATCCTGTAATCAATATGGACCGGATTCACAACCCCGTAATTTTTCACATACATGCCTCATTTTCAGATTCTAGCTACTACACCAGAACTACGCTGGCTGTACTTATGGACAGAGGCCCAGCGTAGCTCTGGATCAGGTCCTCAGGGCCAATGAGAATAGACTGAGGTATAGGAGCTGAGAGGAGGCAATGCTATGCACTACTATAATAAATGAGTGAACTGCACTATGTGCAAGGGTAAACAAGGTGGGAAGGCTATGCACACTAATTAGTGAGGGAGTAGCACTATGTGCTAGGGGATTCAAGGCAGGAATGTAATGCACACTAATTAATGGGTAGATGCACAGTAAGTAAGGGTATGCAGAAGTGTGAGTGCTATGCACAATAACAAATGGGTAATGCACCATGTGCAAGTGTATGCAAGGTACTATGCACCATAACAAAGGGGTAATGACGTACACAAGGGTATGCAAGGTGTCAGTGCTATGCACTATAAGAGATAGGTAAATGCAGTATGCAAGGGTATGCAAGGTGTAAGTGTTATGCACTATAACAGATAGGTAAATGCAGAATGCAAGGGTATGCAAGGTGTAAGTGCTATGCACTATAACAGATAGATGCACAGAAATACAAGAAAGAGCCAGAACCAACAAAGACTGAACAGAGGAACTGACAAGGGAAGACTCACACAGGAATACTGACAATGAAGGGTCTACAGCTTGAAGGTAGAATCACAAAGGCTTGAGCAACGAAGTACTCAGGGAGCAGTAGACAGCAGGAAGCAGTCGCTATAATCCGCACCATGGAGAGGACAGCACGGCAGGAAATAGGATATTGCATCCAATCAGGGCTCCAGCAGCAGACCAGCCCCCTGTTTGGACCGCCCAGTGATGCTTCCGACGAGCCGACGGCTGGAGAGACGCTGCTTAGCAACACCAACACCAGAGGAAGAAGCAGCAGCAGTGGGAGCTGGCACACGCCGCGGGCACATTCTAACAGTAGGGAGATTCAAAACCTCATTTACAGTTAATAATTACTGTACTTGTAGAGATTTATTTTTATTTTATTAGCATTTTCTGTTGGGGAAATAAGTCAAAGTATAACAAACAACAGGGTAGATCCAGACCTAAGTACACTAGCGTTTTGACATAAAATCGCCTATTTGTATTTACTGCGCATGCGCACAACAGATGTTATCAGCGTAACTACGAACGAAGGAGCAGGTCATCCATACGACACCCGTAGTTATGCTTTGTAGGCGGAGGGAGGCATTTAAATTGTACAGTGTGGATCGGGTTAGGCCGTTACATACGTGAATCCATTACGTACATCAGTACTTACGCTTTCAAAAGTTAAGATAGAGTTTGGGAAGTGTAAAACGACCAAAGTACGTATGAGCGAGGGGAGTGTCTAGAGGAGTGCATAGAAAATACGCTAGCGTAAATACGCTACGTGATGAAACGTAACAAGCACTTCTAGATCTGACCCATCATTAGTATGTGACTATGCAAGCATAAGCAAATACTCACAGTCATAAAATGTCTGGATTTGCTTGTACAATTACAAATGATAGCATGGACAAAGCTCCAAGAGCATTCTGTTGTTTGGAGAACTAAAACAGAAAAGTAGGTAGGTAGAAATAGTAGGCAGACATGGGATAAGAAGTTTGAACTTTACTAATGCAATCTTGACCCAAACTTGCCGGAGATGATGGCTTTTCAAACTCACCGTAGTGTAGATCACTATATTTTTTCAAGTCAGAGCATATATTTACTAAGCTATATTTACTAGGGGAGAGTTTTAAAATTGCAGGTGTTATGTAAAGACTAGGGACTATATTCACACTTAAGAAGGCTTTAGGTTCTTAATTATATGCAAAAAATAGCAAGGCGACTCCCCTGATACAGCCCCGGTTTCCAGCTTCTTAACCGACTTATGAATGCCACAGGGCTACCTTATCTTTAGGTTCGTAGTTGTGTGCATAGGGCGCCTAATTAAGAAAGTTTTTGCCTAACCACACCTACATTTCCTCATTTAAATGGCTCCCTCCACCCAATATTCTTATCTCTGTTCTTAAGTTTTCCTGACATACCCCTTCATTCTTCAGTCATTACGAACCTTGAGGAAATGGGTGATTCAGAGCCATCCCATTCGTAAATCCTATGTAAGTTGTGTATAGTAAGTTACTATGCATGTGCAGTATATCCCTTCTTAAATATACACACATAAAAAGTTGACTGTGAATCAGGTCTTAGCTCACCAAGGTGCGGAGTCTAACTATTGGATGGTGTTCACCAGAGCCCATGATGGTGGAGATGGTCTTGGCTGTGAACAAATAGCAGGTTGCAGCCCCCAGTGGCTAGACTTACACATGTAGGTGTAAAGGGTAGTCAGCAGACAGGATTAGAATAGAGGATCAGAAGAGAAGCACAGTATTCCCCAGGCAGACTGAAATGCAGATAGAATGGCACAGAATACCAGATAGACTGGAGTGCAAATGGAATGGCACAGAGTTACCAAATAGACTGGAGTGCAGATGAGTGCAGATGGAATGACACACAGTATTAGCTAAATATATTGGAGTACAGATAGAATGACACACAGTAGTAACCAAATATACTGGAGTGCAGATTGCATGACACACAGTAGTAACTACATATACTGGAGTGCAGATGGAATGACACACAGTAGTAACCAGATATACTGAAGTGCAGATGGAATGGCACAGAGAGTAACCACAATACAAGGAGGCTGGTGAACAAGAAGCCACACAGAAACCAAATCACTACTGCAAGGGTTAACAACAATCAACAGGCAGAGGACAGAAGAACAGGGAGAACAGTAACTACAATGGGAGCAAATCAGGAACACAGAATGGAATGCAGACCAGGGTAAGTACAGCAAGGAGCACACAGAATCGAGAGCTGCATCGCAGGATACCAGGAGCAGGACCACAGATACGCTATATCCAACAAAGCTGTAGTGAGCTTGCCGATATTTAAGGAGGTGCGCCACCAATGAAAACAGCGTGATAATCATGCCCAGGCAGAGGATAGGCTGGGATCCAGATCACTAGGCAACGATCTGGACGCCAAGCCCAGGAGGTGGGGAGAGGCGCTTCATACTGCTGGACCAGCATGTGCTCAAATTGCTGTCAATTGGACAGCAAATAATCATGACACCTATAAAAACGACCTCACAGGTGCTAGCAACTGAGGTATTGTTATTTTATATACAATGTTGTTTTGTAGCAACTTGCTGCATAACGCTATTTTAAGGTAATTGTATTAAAAAAATCACAGACAAATGTGTTAAACAAAAAAATTATTTTAGTGATGTGTTCTCATTTTTGTTATTTTTAAAACAATGTTTTAATATTACAATTTATACTCATAACTGGTTTGAAACAATATATGTGAACTTTCCATGTGCTATGGCTATGACATAGTAAAACAAAATTGAAACATAAGAAGCAACAAACATTAATGTTTATTGGCAGAATATATTTGAATAAATATAAACTACAGCGAGTTTAATACAAACTCACCAGAGTTTCACACAAACTCGGCGCAATTAAAATCGCAGACATCGCCATAGTTTCAAAATCGCTAGGGAACTTCGCCTCTTAGTTAATCTGTCAAATTTTTATAAAAAAAAAACATGGGAAATTCCAGCGATGTGTGGCGATTTTTGCTGGAAATTTAACTCGCCCCTTAGTAAATCTGATTTCAAAGAGCAAGTGTGAGTAGTTCCTGTCTGAGTAATGGGACATGTGGGAATGAAAATGCTATTTCCAAAATACAGACAGTCGAAAGTTAACTTTCATCTGTCTGTATTTCGCAAATATATCTAATTGGAAGTTTTTCCTAATGAATGGGTAAGTATGCCGAATTTATTTTTCATCATACTTTCCCATTCATTGCCTTTCCTAAACTCCAGCGCACGCAACGGAACACCTGCCGCACACCCATTGCGAATCCGTCACACCGGACAGGAGGTTAGTTTTCAAAGGGTGTCTTAGGGTTAGGCTGCAGGAAAGGGAGCTCTAGGGCCAGGTTGCGGGACAGTCTTAGGGTCAAGCTGCGGGGAAGGGAGTCTAAGGGTCAAGCTGCAGGGAAGGAAGTCTTAGGGTTAGGCTGCGGGAAAGGGAGTTTTAGGGTCAGGCTGAAAAGAAGGGAGTCTTAGGGTCAGGCTGCAGGGGAGGAAGAGTTAGGCTTAGGGTAATGGAAGGGGAGGGTTAGGATGAGGATTAGGATAAGGGTTGAGGTTGGATAAATACTCAACACTAGCCATTGCAGATTCGTCCTGGGGATGTTCGATTGCTTGCCCTCAGTTGGACAAGAAGCAGTCGATTACAAAGCCAATTCGAAACTGGCTGGTAGGAAACAGCCCTTTCACAAAAGGGCTGTTCTGACTGCCGACCCACAACCCTGAGTAATAACCAGCTTGCAGTGAGCTGCAGAATCCCAGTAATAACTAAACAATAATAAGAGGGCTAGAAGAGATAGATGGAGAGGACATTGAGAAAGACATTTAGAGGCAATTAAAGAGACTAGGAAGAAGGGTAAAAAAAAATGTATAAATTCTAATTATTTATGAGGAAATGGTCTGTTAGTGAAGATTTTTACAAAGAAAGAACTGATAACAGTGAGAGAATATAATGAGTCTAGTCACAACATTCTGAAAAATTGAAGAGGGAAAAGATTTGTGGGTCACTCACAGTATCAATGCAGTTTATCCAGCACATTTTAGCAATTTAACAATTTTATCTTATCTTTCTGTGCACTTATATCTAGTAATTTTGAATGCTCATATTGATTCAACCATGTATAAGTGGCATGAGTACTGTACCTCATCTAATAATTCCTAGCAATAGTATGTTATATGGTAAATTAAATATTTGAGTCAGGAACTGTTTGATTTTGCTTCAATCCAAGGACACAAGCAATTAACATTTATGCTAATGTATGTAAATAAATTCCTAAAAGGCTATATTTAAAATAACTGATCATTTGTATTTGTTACATTCTATATTTTCCTATCCAGAGATCAATGACCTACTCTCTGAGGTCTATTTAAGAAGGAAAGATTGAACAGAAATACAAAACAGTATT
Organism: Limnodynastes dumerilii; assembly: GCA_011038615.1. Classification (NCBI taxonomy): domain Eukaryota; kingdom Metazoa; phylum Chordata; class Amphibia; order Anura; family Limnodynastidae; genus Limnodynastes; species Limnodynastes dumerilii. The sequence goes on along the minus strand of WWET01001279.1, from coordinate 378,222 downwards.
TTTGTTTTGTGTTTTAGCTCACTCTCCTACCTTTAATAAAGCCCCAGCACTGGAGAAATCACAGTTTTCTGCACTGGGCTCAGACTCATCTGTCCCCACCATTCCGTATGGGAAAGGGTGGTTGTGAGAATCTGCAATTCGATGTAGCAAACGTATTGACATCCTCATTATAAAACTGAAAATGTTTTAACAGTTGAAGAATAATGTTGATTTGTAAACCTCTCCTGGTTAAGTAAAACTTTACAATATACTACTACTATATAAGACTAGACACAGAAGCTCTGGCTTCTTACATGCACAATTCTCTGAAATAACCTACTACACAAGCGCAGTAGGTAATATATGCTTTCGTACCACTTAGGTATGTAGATTTACTCCGTGCGGTTTTTAAAGACCACACGTGGTGATTTAAGGAGGCATGCCATGGGGAAAGTGGGTGGGGGGAGGTGATTAGCCTCATGGTGAGTAGCCAACTTTAGAATCTATGCTGTATGTTAAATGCAGATTATACAATATATATGCACACTATGGACCGTATTCACACTCACTTAAGAGTGAGTTAGGTGTGGACAGACCCGCACCTAACTCACCTGTCCTGCCCCTATCCTGCCCCCCTTTTTAAGTACCTTATGACACTTATGAGTGCTACCTTAAGTATCTGTGCAATGTCCGCATGGACATTGCCGCTCCCCACCTCTCCCCCGCCCTTCCCGGCTAATCTAAATCCCTCCCACTTTTACCCAAACCCTCCCCTAGGCAGCATTAC
>WWET01001279.1:345079-368114 GCA_011038615.1 Limnodynastes dumerilii | reverse complement strand
ACAAACTGTTAATACAGGGCTCCCATTGGAGCCCTGTATTAGCAGTACTTCACGTGACCGCAGACGTGGCCTACGTCTGTGCAGAGCCGCCCGGCCCGCCGCGTACAGCAGCTTAAAGCGACAGGGCTTTAAAAAAAATATATACACACAGTATTCCCATTATGTACAATATAGAAAAACCACCTCAATCTGAGCGCTATGACTCATCCCTGTAAACTGTTAATACAGGGCTCCCATTGGAGCCCTGTATTAGCAGTTCTTCACGTGACCGCAGACGTGGCCTACGTCTGTGCAGAGCCCTGCCGCCCGCCGCGTACAGCAGCTTAAAGCGACAGGGCTTTAAAAAAAATATATACACACAGTATTCCCATTATGTACAATATAGAAAAACCACCTCAATCTGAGCGCTATGACCTTCTTCATCCCTGTACCACTGTAGCTTATTATCTAGTTATATTTTTTATAATTGAGTTTTAACATTATATGTGACATTTGGTTGTAGATATCGATATGCATAATGGAATTTAGATTTTTGTAAATTTTTTAGATTCTATCACAGTTTCTACACAAAGCATTGTTAGTGTGTGTGTGATTGTATGCCATAAGAAAGTATGGCCATTGTTATAATATGGGCATTGTGATGGTAATTGCGGTTTGATGGTTATAAATAGGATTTGCAGCGGGATAGATGGTATGGGCAGAGTAATGGTGTGGGCAGTGCAATTGCTAGCATGGCAGCGTGATAGTGAAAATAGGATGGGCAGCAGTATAGGTAGCATGGGAAGTGGGATAGAAGGTCAGTGCCACTTAAATAATATGTTACATTGTGTGACCTAATTAATATGTTAGATTGTGCAACTTAATAATTTGTTACATTGTGTGATTTAATTAACATTTTGATTAATTTGTTACATTGAGGTATATTATTTGTCAGGCCTTATGCATTCTCTGATATAGCACTATAGCAATGACACTTATGATGATTTTAAAACTCCTGATGGTGACGCAGCCGTCTATACACTGAATAACCAGCGTAATAATGTTACCCCTTAAGTGCTCCAGTGGTTTACTGACAACCACCCTTTAAGAACGGGTTATGGGCAACTGCTATGGGCTGGCAAATTTGCCAGCCAGCCCCTGCCATGTTGTATAGTGAAAGATTATTGTGGCTCTGTTGTTTAAGTGCTGGTGAGAGTTTAATAGCTCAATAAAGAATTCCAAAGTGTTGAAGAACCCCTCCATCCTTTTATCCATTTTTCAGCATGGCCTGCAGGACACCCATTTTCAGCCATTCAGAGGTGTGAGGTATGAGTGGTGGAACATGTTTAGAAATAGTTCAACTTGTCTGGGAGTAACTTGTAGGAAGTGGAGAGGGCCCTAAAAAGTCTATTAACATTGTGTATGAATAATAAGTCTTTCCACTTGGGAGCCCTAACCTGGTGCTGTCATAGTTTATAAGATCATGATGCATTCTATAGCGCACAGAGATTGCCCTATGTTTTGGGGTGGCGAGGAGCAGAAGAACGTAATGCATAGTTTGGCTGATGCAAAAAATGATATGAGGTCTTGGCCTTATAAAAAGTTGCACTAAAGGGAGGTTTTATAACCTGGTCCTGGATCCAGTCTTTCAAGAAAGAAAATAGCCTAAAAAAAGAGAGATCAAGAAAGTTGATGTCCCCATTTGATTTAGGTTTCTGTAATTTCTTTAGACTGATTCAAGCTAGTTTCCTGTTTCATATAAACGCCAAAAAATAAATTTAATGTAAGAGCAGGGAAAATGCCAGGATTTTGGCAAAGATTTTAAAGTCTCTGATTAGTAATGAAAAGAGGTGGTAGAAAGAGACTAGCTGCCTAAACAGTGTGTGAAATAACTCTTCCAAGATGGGGGAAAGGGAATGGCTCAATATTATTAGCTTATAAAATTTGTAGAGGACGCATCAAAGCCAAAACTATTTAGGAAGGTGTCATTGTTTGTGTGTGTGTGTGTGTGTGTGTGTTTAGCTTCATCCATCTGGAATTCAGTACCCTTGCAGATTGCAGCTGACACTGACAATCATATGAGGAAGAATCAGAACATGGGTAGTATGATATAGCAAAGAACCAGTACAGGAATAGCAGGTCATCAATTTTATTTTTAAACTCTAATTTATAGTTGAGTTACAAAACATTACCTCTCAATTAATTCTGTTTGCTCTTTTTAAACATGTCTCCCCCTGCATTTCAAAATAGTTTTGCCATTGTACAGATTTGTTCAATGTTTTTGCTGTTACTATCCCTCTGCTACAAAATAATTTTGCTATACAACCAAACATACGGAAAAAATGTCCACAGTCAAAATGTGGACAAATACAAAATGTTAACAGTCAAAATTTTAACAGGTTAAAAATGTCAACAGCTGAAAAAAGTTTTAACAGAAAATAAAGGGGAAGAAATGCCCCAGCAACACTGCCATCAACCAGTAACAAACTATACCATTCTATCTGTAAAATAAAATGTTATTGAGTTAGGACCAGCATCGCAGAAAGGCCTTGATATTGACTGGTGGCTTATCATATATTTAAAAATATGTGTATATGACATTTCTGCATTTTATTTTATGCATTTCCACTCTGTTCACACATAAAATAGTTCAAGTAAAGCTGAGATGGCATAAGCTGACTTCCCCTTACACTCGCGGTAGTGCGGATGCAGTGGTAGTCCAGCATCAGACCTGTCTAGATCTGATCCTAATTAACTAATTACTTACCTACAGCAGCTCCAGCATCAGTCACAGGAGAGGAAGATGAAAGAAGAAAAGAGAGAAGAGTGAGAAGAAGAGAGAGAGAGTAGAGCAGACAGTACAGAGTGGAAGAACTGACTAGAAGGGAGAGAAGGAAAGAAGACAAATTGGACAGGGCAGAACAGATAGAGAACCAGGAGCAAAAGCAGGGACAAGGTAAGTAGAGGAAAAGCCAGGAGCAGCTGGGACAGAGTGGAAAGAGCAGGAGTGACACAGTAGAAGCAAAGGAGTGAAATCCGGGTACATCAGGGAACGGCAGGTTCAGGACAGGGACAGACACAGAAGCAGCTGGGAAGGCAAGGTGCAGAAGAGAAATAACAAAAGGCAAATCCTGGTGTATGTGATGATTAATTTTAAACTCAAGCAAGTTTTGCATTTCAATTTAAAAAAAATTCCATCTGGGGTAGGACATTTTTATTGTCACAAATTGCTTTAACATATTTTGCTGAATAAGTGCAGTTAGAACAACAGGTAAGAGTAATGCAGATACACAGGAGCAGTAGATTTTCACCAGAGATGGCCTGCAAAAAGGGGGTTGAGCATGCCCTAGAATCTCACTCACACTGGTATAAGCCTCTTTCACATGAAGCATAGATATCTGTTAAATTAATATTGATTAAATAAATGTGGTAGTTTAGTGGCTTGGGACAAAAGATAGAGGAGGTTTAACTAGTCTGCTTCCATACCAGCCCAGGAGAGGATAGTATTAAGGACAAAGGTTGTCACAATCTGCCTAAGGCTAACAATAAAATATAGAAACATAGAAAGTGACGGCAGATAAGAGCCAAATGGCCCATCTAGTCTGCCCAGTTGTTTATTTAAAACTATACTGACCCTAGAGATTTAGTTTGAGATTAAGGATATCATTATATTTATCCCAAGCATGTTTACACTGTTCTACTGTGTTAGCCTCAACCACCTCAGAAGGGAGAATATTCCACTTATCTATAACCCTTTCAGTGAAGTAATTTTTCAGCACATTTCCTCTGAATCTACCAACCTCCAGTTTAAATGCATGACCCTGTGTTCTATTACACCTCTTTCTCTGAAAAATGCCACCCTCCTCATGTCCCCCCTCTCCCTTCTCTGCTCCAAGCTATACATATTTAGTTCCTCTAGCCTTTCTTGGCATGTTTTGTGAAACAGGTCATGTACCATTTTAGTTGCTCTTCTTTGCACAGTGCCTAATGTATTTATGTCCTTCTGGAAATATGGCCTTCAATAGACAATAGAGCTTTAGGCCGGGAATCCATCTGCCTCCTTTCCTGGTGGGTCTCTTAAGGAGAGAGAGCTTTACAATGGGAGATCTGGAGCTCCAGGTAAATCTAGACATAGCCCTTTGGAGAATCTCCACCATTGGGACCTATAGCAGCAGCAGGCATCCATGATTTAAATAGGCAGCAGGAACAGGAATATTGTCAGCTGGTGCAGAGTGAGAATGATGTCATCAGCAAAACAAATCATTTATGTTACCATAACCAAACAGTGACTGCCAAAGGTTCTATAACAAGAAAGATATTTTTAAAACTGTTATTAATTTTTGTTATTATAGTCCATTACATTTTATTGTTGCCTATATTCATAAATTTTATATTGTATTTTTAAGGAATTATAATGAACTATTATCCATATTTGCCAACTCCTGAAATGTGCGGGAGACTCCCAGAATTCAGCCATCGCTCCTGTAATCCCTCAAGAGCAGATAAATCTCCAGCAATTATACTATTAAGCAAATTATGTGATATGATGTAAATCACTGCCTCAAGTTCCACCCATTGCATATCAGTGTTGTGACCCATATTGTTGCTAAGGATGCTAAATCACATTTTCAAACCCCTGCATACTTTCTGCTAATTCTTACCCCTTGGACCTACCAAGAGGTAAAACATAAATGTTGGCAAGTAAATCAAGCATAAATCAAGTATAATCAAGTAAAGATAAAATAAGGTAATACATATTTCCATGATTCTTACATGCAATTGGAGTAGTCTAGAGCTACTGTGCATGCATGCTTTGGCTAAGCCATGCAAACATGACAAGCAGGATTGCTTCTGCAAAGATAGTTCCCAGTCCTCTTACCATTATCAGCCAGTATAGACAGGAACTTTTTTCTTCAAAATGTGCATTAAATATGTGATAAGGGGAAGCTAAAAGAATAAGTCCCGTATTCAGAGTACCAGACGTATAACATATACGTCCGATGTTTAGCGATTTTTACTACTGTGCATGCGTAGTCCTTTTTTAACGTAATCTATGTATCTTTTTCTTACGTAGATTGCGTAAATGCGGTCTAAGTAAGAAAAAGATACATAGATTACGTAAAAAAAATTACTACGCATGCGCAGTAGTAAAAATCGCTAAACACCAGACGTATATGTTATACGACCGGTACTATGAATACGGGCCTAAATCCCAGAATCAAGAAGCATGATTAAAAAAAGCTAAGCTAAAATAGAATGTATTTCCAGCACAATATATCAAATTGAATTTCTTTCTACTAATTTTCCAAAATCATTTTTTAGAGACTATTAATGATAAATTCTGCTTCAAGCCAAACTGGTAAAAGATGGAATTATAAAAAAAGACAATACTATCTACTATCATTCTTCAGTGCAGAGGGATTTTCTGACATGGATCCAGTTCAGTGCCAACAGAACACAAATACCAAAGACACTTTAATTTCCTTGACAACAAACTTCCTCTAAAGAAAACTATCTGCAGAGAAGAGAAGATTAAGCCTTAGTATTCAAGCCAAAATGCTGTTAATGAAAAGTCTTACTAAAATTTAAATACATATCTGGGTTAATCAGATATTGCTTTATACAGTATGGGCCTGATCCAGAGCTACGATGTTACACTGAGCGCTGTAGCGCTCAGCACAACATCGCTGCTCTGGTCCGACACTCCCCCTTTTAGGAGCGTATTAACTCTCCCTTACGCCGGCTGAAGGCTACCCTAACTTCAGCCGGCGTAAGGGAGAGTTGATACGCTGGGACGGCGGCGTTAGTACGTTAACGCCGCCCTCCCAGCCTCATTACTCTCCCTCCCCCCGCCCCCCTACACTAACTTCAGCGTAGGGATGCTGGGGGACGTCCCCTCCAGCGTCCCTACGGCGCTACTGTGGACGCCCGATCTACGATCTGGCGTTTCCATAGTGACGCCGGGCAACATCTGCCTGGCGCATGCGCATTACGCTTACGGCCACCGTACTAGCGACGGCGGCCGTAGCTCTGGATCAGGCCCTATATTCCTGACTATTCTGGGTTTTTCTAAACCTTGTCAGTATAGCAAATCCAATTTTCATTCAGAAACAACAATGAAACACAGCACTATTACTGGATCTACTTTGTTCCTAATATTTCATAGAGCTTAAATGATTTTACTCTAGCTTTTTTTAAAATTGTTTAAGTTATTTTAGTTAAGTAATACATCACACAAAACTTAGGGCCAAATTTACTAAACTGCAGAAAAGGAAAAGAAGAGATGCAACCTATAGCAGCCATTCACATTCTCACTGACATTTTCTAGTATGTAAAATGAAAGATAGAGCTAGAATCTGAATGGTTGCTATGGGCAATCTCCACTTTTTCTTTTCTTCAGATTAGTGAATCTAAAATCTAACCTTAATACTTAATTAGTCTGTCTATACTTAAACAACCTACTACCATCAAAAAACAATATATGTGTGAGAGGATCATGTAATCCACTAACCAATGTGTGTGTAAAGTACTGTATCTCCATTAACCTTATAAAACTCCAGATTCCCTGTAGATTGAGACCTTGGGCCTGATCCAGAGCTACGAAATTGCTGTCCGACGGGCGAATGCGAATTTTCGCCCGTGCGTAAAAACATATACGCCCCTGACACTCCCATTGTAAAGTACCTGCTTACGGCGGCTATACCCTACACTAGGTACTACCGTCGGCCGTACGAATTTTCGCACAAAATACGCAAATCGTACGGCCTTAGCACGCCCATACTGTACAATTTAAATGGCTATCCCCGCCTCCCTGTTGTAAAACGAGCGCCCAGGCGACCGTTGTACTGAACGCACGCCCCTCGAGCGAAAAATTCGCACACCATACGACCGCTATACGCTCATGTCGTCCAGCCGACAGGAAGCTGTCATATTGGGCATGCGCAGTGCGAATTTTCGTACGAAAATACGCAAAAAACGGTCGTACGCTCGCTCGAAATCGGGCAGTTTCGTAGCTCTGGATCAGGCCCCTTAGGAGGAGAACCATTAAAATTTTTCTCTTGACTATATTCAAACCTCTAATTGTAGCAAACATTTGCAATGTAGCATTTTTCTATACAGAAGACAAAGTGTTAAAGTAATCATGCAAATACTAATACATAGAATATAATATTCAAAATATATCCCAGAAGAAACATAAAGGCTATTGGCTAATAAAATTAGCCAATAGAAATACAATTATTTTCGCATATGGTATTCAGCATTGGCGTATCTATAATGGGTGCAGGGTGTGCAGTGCACACGGGCCCCTCAGAACAGGGGGCCCTGTGGCATACATCCTGCACCCTGAGTTGGCAGGGGAAGGGGGGCCATTCAGCATCTATTTTTTCCCTCTAATATCTTCCAGAGGGAAGAAATAGATGCCAAATTAGTCCCCCTTTCCCTGCGGTGGGACTGTCCCGATTTGCGGGACAAAAAAGGGGCAGGGCTTACAGCACCGTTAAGCCTCGCCCCATTTCGGCCCGCAAATCTGGACAGTCCTGTCTCAGGTAAGGGAAGGGGGGCCCATGTGCAAATCCTGAACACGGGCCCCTTCACTTCCTAAAACGCCCCTGGTATTCAGGGTTTATTTTTCATTTTGTTTTATTTTGTTTTTGTTTCTTTAAATAATCCACATATTATTCTGAATGTTGCCGTGTAATAATTTTCTATAATGTTCAACTACAGGCTGCATGTTTCTGAAATACATATGCAATGGGAACCTAATAGATCATAAATATTGGCAGAACATAAAAGGAACGATTATGGAAATATTTTCAACTTCTAATAATGTGCTTTATGATTCATTGTCTTTCAACTAGACATAATATCCACTAGTCCTCCTCTCAAACCTGCTACTCCTAAGATGCATGAAGACATAAGACACCCAATTTAGTGCTAGATTTACAGAAAAAGGGTTTTCAGACTCAACGTAATTAAAATCGCTATGGCGAGTTTGAAAAGGCAGAGCATACAAATTGCTGTATTTACTAAAAACCTAAAAACCCCTGCCACGACATGCTATTAACCCTTAACATGCTGTGGCATATATTATTAGAAGGCACAGCATGCCCATGTATTGCAGGGTATGCTGTACCTTTTAATACCATACGTGGCAGCATGCCAAGGGTTAATCTCATGCTGCTCATACATATTGTTCCCCATACATTTAAACACAAATAGTTAATGTCCCTCGTATCTATAATGTATATAGTTAATGTCAGCAAATCAGACAGCAATGACTGACCATGTCGGTGTATGTATTCAATATAGATGTGTATACTTACTTGAGATGGAGAAATCTTAACACAATCGACACATTTGCACAATGATGTTAAGATTTTATTAAGCTGAACCTTGATCCTTTAACAGGTTTTTCATTGAAAATGCAGAACAAAATAAAGAAATACATTACATCCTTATCATTTTGTACACAGTCAAAACTTTCATAACTACCTAATGCACAGTGTTATATAGCATGTTATATAGCATAAACTTCAGTTATGGTATGATAGTCAAATTATTCCAGTTTTATAACAGGAATTATTACCTGTTAATTTTGTTTCCTTTACTCCGAAATGTCAGCACACCAATGGGTTAATACATCCCTTCTGGAGCCGGACAGGAAAAAAAGAAGACACCAGCATATATAGCCGCCCACTTCCTGTCTCCAGTGTCTTCCACTTTCCAAGCTTGTACTGTAACTTAATATGGTTAAACATGCAAAAACAACAAGAAACCAACCAATAGTAACAATAAATGATAATAATGATAATAGTAATCAGGGTAGGAAGATGTGTGCTGACATTTCGGAGTAAAGGAAATGAAATTAACAGGTAATAATTCCTGTTTTCCCTTTACTCCTCATGTCAGCACACCAATGGGTAGTACCCTAGCAGTTAATCTCACTGGGCGGGTATAATAAACAAAAATATATGGCTATCTGCCAGGTAACATTACTAGTTATATTACTGCATTGAGGACTTTCTTGCCGAAGCTTGCGTCAGCTGCTGACAAGACATCTAATCTATAATGATTAGAAAATGTGTGAATAGAGGACCATGTTGCTGCTTTACATAACTCCTCTACCGTAGCGGCTTCTTTTTCCGCCCAAGAAGCTGCCACCGCTCTAGTTGAGCGTGCCTTTAAATCTTTAGGCACTTGACACCCTTTCACTTGATAGGCTTTAGATATGCACATTTTGATCCATCTTGACATAGTGGTCTTGGATGCTGGACTTCCTTTTCTTGGTCCATTTGTTATTATAAACAGCTGTTTAGTTTTTCTCCATTTTGCTGTTCTTTCCACATATATAGACAAAGCTCTAACTAAATCAAGCTTATTGAATCTTGTTTCTTCCGGACTTACAGGATTAGGGTAGAATTGCGGTAAACATAGTTCCTGGTTTATATGAAACTTTGATACTACCTTGGGTAGAAATTCCGGATTTGTACGTAAAACTACTTTATTATGAAAGAATCTTAAATAAGGTTCTTCTACCCATAAGGCTTGTAATTCTGAGATACGTCTGGCCGATGTTATAGCTACCAGGAATAATACCTTAATGGTCATAATATTCAAGTTGACTTCCTCTAAAGGTTCAAATGGTGCCTGTGTAAGAGCATCTAGTACCACATTCAAATCCCAAAGTGCTAATGGTTTTTTGAACTGAGGTATTTTTGGTGCGAGTTTGTTATGGGAACATGTAGGTATGCATCTTTTAGATCTATTGTAGTCATATACATATCTTGTCGAAGACCCATGATTACAGATTTTAGTGATTCCATCTTGAATGTTCTTATATTCACACATTTGTTTAACCTTTTGAGATCTAAGATTGTTCTGAAACCGCCAGTTACCTTTTTTACTACAAAAAAACGGGAATAGAACCCTTGAAACTGCCTCTCTCGTGGCACTCTTACCACTACTCCTTGGTTGATCATATTCTCCAAACTTTCTTTCAATGCTGTTCTTTCTGCTTTGTCTGCTGGAACTGGCGACTGTAAAAAGGTTTCTCTTGGTAATGTAGTAAATTCTATGCTGTAACCATGGGTGATGACTTCCAATACCCACCTGTCTTTTGTTGTATGTTTCCAAATATCCAGAAATTTTTGCAGTCTTCCTCCTACCTGAATTTTCGGGCTGACCTCCCTGGCATCATTGGGCAAATCCTTTGAGGGTCGTCTTAATGTCTCTGTTCCTTTGGCCTGGAAAATTATACCTCGATGAGAACGATTGTCCTCTTCTATAGCCCCTACCGGGTCTATACTTCTTTGCTTCTTTGTATTCAGAAAAAGCACCCCTTTGTGATTTAAACTGCATATTCTTTCTCACCTTATCCTGAGGGAGCCAAGCTGATTTACCTGCAGACATTTTGGAAATTATGTCATCCAAATTTTGGCCAAAAAGAAAATCTCCCTGGAATGGAAGTGTTAACAGCCTATTTTTTGAGTGTGTATCTGCACTCCAGGGTTTGAGCCAGAGTGCTCTTCTGACTACTGCTGCAGTAGCTCCTGCTCTGGCTGCCAATCTAAGTGAGTCTAAAGAGGCCTCACAAATAAATTCTATCGCTACTTGTAGATTTTGTATTTGATTTAGTAACTCTTGCCTCTTCACCCCGTCTAAGACATCACTCTCAAGGGAATTGGTCCAACTTCTCAGAACTCTGGAAGTTATGGCTATAGCTGCCGCTGGTTTTATTGCAGCTCCCGCTAAGGAATGCTGTTTCTTTAGGCCCACTTTGATTTTTTTTTATCCATTGGGTCTTTAAATGCAAATACGTCCTACAAATGTAGTGTCGTTTTCTTCGCTTTCCTAGCTACTGCTGGATCAATTCTTGGTGACTCCTCCCACTTTTTTACTTCCTGTTGTGGAAATGGATATAGTTTGCTCATTCGGTTGGTCACCGCTACCCTCTTATCGGGGTGTTTCCACTCATCCTCAATCATATCTTTAAGAGCTTGCGTCAGAGGAAAATTTCTTACTCTTTTCTTAGTTTCCTTAAACAATAAATCCTGTAACTTAAGATCATCTTTGACCTCTTCGATGTTCAATGCCTTATGTATTCATTTCAAAAGATTATCTACTAACTCTGGGCTCAAACTTTCCTCTATATGTGAGCTGATTGACGCCTCCTCTGAATGACATGAGGCTTCTGATAACACTGTAAATTGTTCCACATCTGATTCTTCTGACGCCTCACTTAGTATTTGTCTATGCCTTTTAAGTGATAATTTCTCTAGGTCTTTCATAGTGACAAAAATGCCCTCTAAATCTTTTCTTATGTAATCCGCTATTTGTTTTAATTGTGCCGAAGGTACATTAGCATCTTTATTCATACATTCTTTGCAAGTGAGAGCATCATATTTATCCGGCAATTGAGAGTCACACAAGGAACATTTTGCTAAGTGTTTCTTCTTATATTTGGATTTTAATTCCATTCTTTCCTTGCTTGTTTCTGACCTAAAATAAAAAACATTTCTAACTACTCTGACTGCCCACACCATGTGTGTGATATCAACAAAAAAAGGGCTTACCCCGATTTCCTTTGCTAAAGCCGCTTTTCCTCTGGCACCGGTACAACAGACATAATGACTGAAATGGTAATATATAATGATAAATATAGACATATAACAGTGTCATATATATTGGTGTTCCTTATTTTATGCACCTTCAAGGCAGAAATTTTCTTCCAAAAGAAGTTCTCTTGCTAGGACACCTCCTAGTGCAAGAACTGCTGTGCTCTGAACCAGCACGTGTGTTCGGCGTTTGTACCGGTGCTTTGGCCCTTTAAACTTTGCGCTCATCCGATGACGTCACTGCGCCTTCCTCCCGCTCTGTAAAACAGACGCAGGGCTCGCCGGCAGTGCTTAGAAGCACTTCGCCGCTATTCCTGGCCTCTCCTCACGTGCCCTCGGTAGAGTAGGGGCAAGTCCTGGAGAATAGAGCGATGGAACGCTCAGGAGGCCGGCTCTCTCCACCTCCGCTCCCCATCTAACTGCAGCTGCACCGATGGGGAAGCCTTTCTCCTACCACACATCCTATCTAGCTCCATGACAGGAAAAAAGAAGACACTGGAGACAGGAAGTGGGCAGCTATATATGCTGGTGTCTTCTTTTTTTCCTGTCCGACTCCAGAAGGGATGTATTAATTGGTGTGCTGACATGAGGAGTAAAGGGAAATTTCTATTAGGAGCTGATTCAGAGTTGCTTTTCCCCCAGTTTCTGTATAATACTAATGGATTGCACTTTTTCTGTGTGTTTGCACATATCTGTGCTGTGCTATCAGAATGTTTTCCTAACTCATTCAGACAGAAAAATACTTTCTGACAAAAGGGCTGGGTAAAGTTTTGAACTTAATATTTCCTCTCAGTCAGTGGCCAGCATAGTCATTCTGGGCTGGATCCAGACTTAAGTAAGTGCTTGAAATTAGTTACTCCTGGGCTAAATCCATACCTTCCAAGTGTCCCGCTTTCGGGGGACTGTCCTGCTGTCCTGCCCGCTACACAACTTGTCCGGAGAGATCAGACTCTTGGGACAAAGTTGTTGTTTTTTTTTTCTTTTTTTAAAGCATGGCTTTTCCCAGCTCAGAGCAGGTCATACAGGAGCCCTGTAGGACCAAACCTGTTACTATGAATGACAGTGACCGAACCTATGCGGTAACTGCCATTCAAGAAAAGGGATAGGGTCCTACAGGGCTCCCGTAGGAGCCCTGTATTACCAGTGGTCATGTGACCGCAGTCCAGACGTCGTGCGGGAGAGAGGGAGCGCCAGACAGTGTGAACGCTGCGAAGGAAGGCAGAAGACTAAGGTAAGTAAAAAAGATTAATGGTCTGAAATAGAGGCTGGCACTGGCAATAAGGGGGCAGATGGAGGCTGGCAATAAGAGGACAGATGGAGGCTGGCATTAAGGAGGCAGATTGAGACTGGCACTGGCATTTGGGGACAGATATGGAGGCTGGCACTGGCAATAGTGGGCAGATGGAGGCTGGCACTGGCAATAGTGGGCAGATGGAGGCTGGCTCTGGCAATAGTGGGCAGATTGAGGCTGGCACTGGCAATAGTGGGCAGATGGAGGCTGGCTCTGGCAACAGTGGACAGACACGGAGGCTGGCAATAATACTAAGGGACAGACATGAAGTCTGGACATATAAACAGGGGCAGACATGGAGGCTGGAGATTATAATAAGGGGCAGACATGGAGGCTGGAGATTATAATAAGGGGCAGACATGAAGGCTGGAGTTTATAATAAGGGCAGACATGGAGGCTGGCCATAATAATAGGGGCAGTCATGGAGGCTGGACAAATAATAAAGGGGCAGACATATGGATGGCTAAATTATTAAAAGAGGCAGGCACTAGACACGCTGGGCCGCATGCAGAGCTCCGGCCGCACTGCATATGCGAACAGAGTTTTCCGATATGTTCTACTGCGCATGCGCAGTAATTCTGTAACGTAATCTACATTACTTGTTGCAACGTAGATTGCATATACGCGGTCTTTAAAACCGCGTATATGCAATCTACTTTGCAACAAGTAACGTAGATTACGTTACTGAATTACTGCGCATGCGCAGTAGAACATATTGGAAAACTCCGGCCGCATATGCAATCCAGCCGGTGCTCTGCATACAGCCCGCTATCTGGGCATGCCAGACACACCCACTTTCCCCAGACATGCCCACTGGGCGGTACAAGACAATTCTCAAATGTTGGGAGGTATAACTAAACCATGTTTATTTCAGGGGAGTCATATTTCATCTGTTGCAAACAGTATTAGAGTTGAGAGGTGATGTTTCCTATCCCAAGTCTAAATAACAGTGTGATAGTAAAGCTGGTCATTATCTGTGTGCAGTAAACAATTCAAAGATATATCCCATGACTAGACCCCTCAAATTGGCCACAAATTTGGTTATATTGACATTGAGCTTTTTCCTAGTTGATTCCAATGCCCGGATTGAGGAGGCATACCTCCAATGTATTCTGGGAACAATCCTGGTCCAGATGATCTTAAGCTGGGGGAATTCTGCAGCAATAGCAGACAAATCTGCCTTAATGGCCCTTCTCAACCCGCAGGACTCCAACTGCCCCAAATTTTTACCCTCCAAATGTATTATTAGATACTCAGGGATACTCATTTCACTTTTAACTAGATCCCGGCGAACATACGCTACGCTCGCGGGCGATTGCGGTCGTAGGTCTGGATCAGGCCCAATGTCCCAACCCTGTGAAGCAAACCCAACCCACGGATGCACCTCTCTGCTTACAAAACTTCCCTGCCCAAAAAACAAAGGAGTGCCCCAATACAAGGGCCCTCCTGCCCTGCTGGCAACCACCTGCAAAAGAAATGTGAAATAAAATTACGATGCAACGCTGTGAACCATAAGAGACTTAAGCCCATTGCAACCTATCCCAACCCAAGTAACTAAACTAAATAGCAAAATAAATAAAAGCAGTAAATATACATAGAAGGAAAAGCGGGGAGGGGGTATTGGGGGGGTGCAACCAACTCAAAGTCAACACCAACAGGGGAAAAGTACTCCAAAACCCCTGGGTAGCCAAGGCCAATATGACACCTTGTAGTGGGGAAAAAAGGAGTAAATTACCCAGTCCCTCCATAAAGGCAGGGGATGGTAAATTCTGGGTTGCGTTGACTGACCAATGTCCACGATCCTAGAACCATTGCTTAACAACTACTAACAACTCACCTTCACTGAAAGAAAAAGATTAAAGCCATAGCAATCAAACCGGCCTAATATACTTCCTAAAAGCCAGCGACTTCCAACGCTTCCAGTGCTCAGCTGAACAGCCCGCCAGAGCGGCGGAAGTGGCAGCTCCAATACTAAAGGAATGTGTACCGAACAGGGCTGGGTCAAGTCGCATTGCACGAATGCACTTTTTAAAAATCGAGGTGAACTGGAATTGTGTCAGCGGGGAATTATCATGATGCGACAGCCAATTAACCCTATCCGTCAGAGCATGCCGAATGAATCGCCGAGCCAGCACTACCGGACACACGGTGGGATCCGCGTGCTTAGCCAGTTACCCATCACCCATGACCCAACTGATCCATTTTCGATCTATGGATCCTGCATGATGTGCAACCGTCCAAGACCACCATGTCCCCGGCCAGAAGCCCAGAGTCAACTGCTGTTTTGCTCCGTGCCACTAACTCAGAAATGCGAAAAGCCCATGAAAAAGCCACGCAAAAAAGCCTGAGCTCGGACCTATTCCGCGTAACTTCCTCAAGTGCCAACATCAAACCGCAAAAGGTGTCCAGGTCGATGGGCCTGTGCCTGTCTGGCAGGCATGGGTGTTTCGTACCCCAGCCTCGCATAAGCCGCAAAACGGCAAAATCTTTACTTGGATCGGGAAGGCTATACCACCTTGAAAAATACGATACGCCCGCTAGTAAGGCACCCATGGATGCCCTAAACCTCCCAGCCTGGTACTCAGCCCATAACCATTTAAACATTATCGACCTAATGGGCTTACCTCTGTGGCACCTGAGATTCCTAAACCCACTGCTGCCCCTCCCGCCTGTAGGCCCGGAGCGTATTAGAAGCCAGGGAGCCGTTCTCTGCCAGAGATGACAGAGACAATATAAACCTGATCCTTGCGCTGTAATCGCCAGCTCCCTAAACCGGGGCCAATCAAAGTGTGACATGGCATTAGCGATTCCATTCTCAATCCCAGGGACATGCTGTAACCTAAACCTAATATTGAAATGCAAACAACGCAAAACCAAATATCTTAACAACTTAACTACCGGTGGAGATGAGGCTCGCTGCTTGTTGATCGCCTGGACCATCCCAAGGTTGTCGCACCAAAATAGGATATCACGATCCTTCAGGGTGGAGGCCCACAACTCAACTGCAACAACAATGGGGAACAGCTCCAGAACGAGCAAGTTTGCCATAAGCCTCGACTGACTGGACCCAATCCGGAGGCCAAGGTGCAGCGCACCACTGCCCTTGGAAAAAAAAAAACGAAACCTTTCGCTCCTGATGCATCTGTACATAATTGCAACTCCTGGTTGGATTCAGGAGGGCTCTGCCAAATACTCACACCATTAAAGTAATCTAAAAAAGCCAGCCATGTACTCATGTCCTCCCGGATGGAACTTGACAAGTGCACAAAGTGATGCACCCGTCTAACTCCCACAGTAGCCCTTTCGAGATGTCTGCAAAAATTTCTACCCACAGGTATATGTTACATCCTGGACTGTTATATCTTGTTCTGCCCATAGGGGCAGACTTGTGTGGTTTTCTTTGTGGACATTTTTCTCACCTGCCACTAGTGGCTGCTGTTGTGCACTGTCTGGACTCCTCATTATGTCTTGTTATCCCTCACCTGTGAGCCCGCTGCCCAGTGTGATGTGCCAGAGCCCGCTGCCCAGTGTGATGTGCCAGAGCCCGCTGCCCAGTGTGATGTGCCAGAGCCCGCTGCCCAGTGTGATGTGCCAGAGCCCGCTGCCCAGTGTGATGTGCCAGAGCCCGCTGCCCAGTGTGATGTGCCAGAGCCCGCTGCCCAGTGTGATGTGCCAGAGCCCGCTGCCCAGTGTGATGTGCCAGAGCCCGCTGCCCAGTGTGATGTGCCAGAGCCCGCTGCCCAGTGTGATGTGCCAGAGCCCGCTGCCCAGTGTGATGTGCCAGAGCCCGCTGCCCAGTGTGATGTGCCAGAGCCCGCTGCCCAGTGTGATGTGCCAGAGCCCGCTGCCCAGTGTGATGTGCCAGAGCCCGCTGCCCAGTGTGATGTGCCAGAGCCCGCTGCCCAGTGTGATGTGCCAGAGCCCGCTGCCCAGTGTGATGTGCCAGAGCCCGCTGCCCAGTGTGATGTGCCAGAGCCCGCTGCCCAGTGTGATGTGCCAGAGCCCGCTGCCCAGTGTGATGTGCCAGAGCCCGCTGCCCAGTGTGATGTGCCAGAGCCCGCTGCCCAGTGTGATGTGCCAGAGCCCGCTGCCCAGTGTGATGTGCCAGAGCCCGCTGCCCAGTGTGATGTGCCAGAGCCCGCTGCCCAGTGTGATGTGCCAGAGCCCGCTGCCCAGTGTGATGTGCCAGAGCCCGCTGCCCAGTGTGATGTGCCAGAGCCCGCTGCCCAGTGTGATGTGCCAGAGCCCGCTGCCCAGTGTGATGTGCCAGAGCCCGCTGCCCAGTGTGATGTGCCAGAGCCCGCTGCCCAGTGTGATGTGCCAGAGCCCGCTGCCCAGTGTGATGTGCCAGAGCCCGCTGCCCAGTGTGATGTGCCAGAGCCCGCTGCCCAGTGTGATGTGCCAGAGCCCGCTGCCCAGTGTGATGTGCCAGAGCCCGCTGCCCAGTGTGATGTGCCAGAGCCCGCTGCCCAGTGTGATGTGCCAGAGCCCGCTGCCCAGTGTGATGTGCCAGAGCCCGCTGCCCAGTGTGATGTGCCAGAGCCCGCTGCCCAGTGTGATGTGCCAGAGCCCGCTGCCCAGTGTGATGTGCCAGAGCCCGCTGCCCAGTGTGATGTGCCAGAGCCCGCTGCCCAGTGTGATGTGCCAGAGCCCGCTGCCCAGTGTGATGTGCCAGAGCCCGCTGCCCAGTGTGATGTGCCAGAGCCCGCTGCCCAGTGTGATGTGCCAGAGCCCGCTGCCCAGTGTGATGTGCCAGAGCCCGCTGCCCAGTGTGATGTGCCAGAGCCCGCTGCCCAGTGTGATGTGCCAGAGCCCGCTGCCCAGTGTGATGTGCCAGAGCCCGCTGCCCAGTGTGATGTGCCAGAGCCCGCTGCCCAGTGTGATGTGCCAGAGCCCGCTGCCCAGTGTGATGTGCCAGAGCCCGCTGCCCAGTGTGATGTGCCAGAGCCCGCTGCCCAGTGTGATGTGCCAGAGCCCGCTGCCCAGTGTGATGTGCCAGAGCCCGCTGCCCAGTGTGATGTGCCAGAGCCCGCTGCCCAGTGTGATGTGCCAGAGCCCGCTGCCCAGTGTGATGTGCCAGAGCCCGCTGCCCAGTGTGATGTGCCAGAGCCCGCTGCCCAGTGTGATGTGCCAGAGCCCGCTGCCCAGTGTGATGTGCCAGAGCCCGCTGCCCAGTGTGATGTGCCAGAGCCCGCTGCCCAGTGTGATGTGCCAGAGCCCGCTGCCCAGTGTGATGTGCCAGAGCCCGCTGCCCAGTGTGATGTGCCAGAGCCCGCTGCCCAGTGTGATGTGCCAGAGCCCGCTGCCCAGTGTGATGTGCCAGAGCCCGCTGCCCAGTGTGATGTGCCAGAGCCCGCTGCCCAGTGTGATGTGCCAGAGCCCGCTGCCCAGTGTGATGTGCCAGAGCCCGCTGCCCAGTGTGATGTGCCAGAGCCCGCTGCCCAGTGTGATGTGCCAGAGCCCGCTGCCCAGTGTGATGTGCCAGAGCCCGCTGCCCAGTGTGATGTGCCAGAGCCCGCTGCCCAGTGTGATGTGCCAGAGCCCGCTGCCCAGTGTGATGTGCCAGAGCCCGCTGCCCAGTGTGATGTGCCAGAGCCCGCTGCCCAGTGTGATGTGCCAGAGCCCGCTGCCCAGTGTGATGTGCCAGAGCCCGCTGCCCAGTGTGATGTGCCAGAGCCCGCTGCCCAGTGTGATGTGCCAGAGCCCGCTGCCCAGTGTGATGTGCCAGAGCCCGCTGCCCAGTGTGATGTGCCAGAGCCCGCTGCCCAGTGTGATGTGCCAGAGCCCGCTGCCCAGTGTGATGTGCCAGAGCCCGCTGCCCAGTGTGATGTGCCAGAGCCCGCTGCCCAGTGTGATGTGCCAGAGCCCGCTGCCCAGTGTGATGTGCCAGAGCCCGCTGCCCAGTGTGATGTGCCAGAGCCCGCTGCCCAGTGTGATGTGCCAGAGCCCGCTGCCCAGTGTGATGTGCCAGAGCCCGCTGCCCAGTGTGATGTGCCAGAGCCCGCTGCCCAGTGTGATGTGCCAGAGCCCGCTGCCCAGTGTGATGAGCCAGAGCCCGAGGTGCCTCTCAGCGTCGCCTGTTCGACTGCCAACCAGAGTGCCGCCCCGGAGGGGGACTCCAGCCCTGCCGCCCTAACTAAGGCCCTACCACCTGCCCGGCTACCTGAGACTGTACCATCTTCCCAGCTGCATGTGCCAGAACCTGAGGCTCGATATAAAGAAATAGAGGACTTGTTTTTTGATGGGGACTTAAAACAGTTCATTGCCCTGGGAGAATTCTTTCTTAAAAGACTTCAGACTGACTCTGGTTCCACAGCATATATGGTTGTGAGGGACATTATCAGACATTTTCGAGGGGAGGCTCAGGAGTGGGCTAACTCCCTTGTAAAGGCCCGGGATCCTATCCTGTGGGATGCTCATGCCTTCTTTAATGCAGTTGCTAGGAGGTATGCATCACCTTTGAGCATCCCTTGCCAAGACTCCCCAGTAACTCCAGCCTGTCCAAGGAACACCACCACTATTTGCGTGGGTGCTTTAATTGAAGATGAGTTCCGGTCCCGAGAATCCTCACAGATATCACCTCCTAATCGGTCCACAACAAGGAAGGGAAAAAATAAAACAAAGAAAAAGAAATAGACTGTTTGGATGTCCTTATGGTTTCCTGGGAGCGCCTGGAATCCGCCTTCCGACGGATAGGGGTATCATAACCCCTCGTTTAGGGGGGGGTAATGTTACATCCTGGACTGTTATATCTTGTTCTGCCCATAGGGGCAGACTTGTGTGGTTTTCTTTGTGGACATTTTTCTCACCTGCCACTAGTGGCTGCTGTTGTGCACTGTCTGGACTCCTCATTATGTCTTGTTATCCCTCACCTGTGTACTGGGTTTATTTTCCCCTTGATCCAGTGCACAGGTGTGGGTCATTGCTTCTGTTTCCTGCTTCCTGTGTGTGTAGTTGCTATTCTCAGCCGTGTTCCTGATTCTGCCTCCATTCCTGCCTACTCTTTCAGGTTCCTGTTTTATGTTGTCATCTCTGCCTTTTGTTTCTGTATCTCACCTGTATCAAGTCTGTTCCGTTACCAATATCTTGTCTGCATTATATCTAATTCCTTACCAGTACCCCAGCTGCATTTATCTGTTCCTTTACCAGTATCTCACCTGTATCAAGTCTGTTGTATTACCAGTGTCTGTCTGCATATATTTCTTACCTTTACCAGTATTTTGCCTGTACCAGTCTGTTTCCTTGTTTTTGTTCCCAGGGATTCTGTTTTCTGTACTGCTCTGTTTCCTTGTTTTTTTGTAATAAACCTTTATCTGTTATACTATCTGTGATCTTTGTACCGAGCCTCAGGTATCCGTAACAGTATAATCCTACAGGCAAAATTAAGAAGGCCCAATATGGATTAGAACTCCTTCAATATTGCGCGCTTCCTTGAACGCAAAGCGGAGCAGGCTGACTGAAGTTTGCAAACTTTAGCAGCCGGCAACCTGCAGCAATCCGCCTCTGTGTTAATCTCGATACCAAGATATGACAGACATGAGACGAGACCCTCTGTTTTGTCATCTGCCACTGGAACACCGAAATGCCAAAACAAAGACCTCCCCGAAAAAAGCATCCAAGTTTCCTGAGCCTACAAACAGGAAGTCATCCAGGTAGTGAGCAATCGAATCATGTTTGCCACCAACCTGGATGCACCAATGCAGAAATGAGCTGAACATCTCGAATAGAGCACAGGAAATGGCACACCCCATTGGCAAGCACTTGTCAATGAAATAATCATCCTCCAACCGGATACCCATGAACCTAAACGAATCCGGGTGAAGGGGAAGCAGGCGAAAGGCCAATTCAATGTCGGGTTTCGCCTGACCATGGCAACCGCAGAATCGAAGGACTGGTAAACGACAGAACAGACCTTTGGGTCTATTGCGTCGTTCACCGAGCCCCCGTCAGGGTAAGACAGATGCTGAATGAGTCTAAATTTACCGGGGGTCTTCTTAGGGACAACCCCCACCGGTGACAAAATCAAATCAGGCATGGGAGGGGAGCAAAAAGGACCGGCTATTCTCCTGAGGACTACTTCCTCCATAACTTTGCCCCGCACAACCTCAGGGAATTGCCTCACCGACCTAAGGTTTCTGAGGCACCCCGCACAAACTAAACCAACTATTGGGATCCTAAACCCATATTTAAAACCATTCTGAAACAAGAGAGCATCTGATCGGTTAGGGTATCTAGCTAACCAAACAACCATAGGGTCAAGCTTAATGGGAGAGTTGGCCTTGGCCAGAGCCCCTGCGGGTCCTTGCTGCTTATTGCGAATGGCTGGTGTTGCACATGAAGAGGGCTGGGATGCGACACTACAGTGTTTTCCAGGGTGGGGGGCTCCGCAACGTATACAGAGATATCGGAACTTGCAACCGACTCCCCTGGTACACTTGTTGTAATTGTAAGTGAAACACTTCCCTTTATTCACACTGAATTGGGAGTTTCGCCCCGAGGCGGCGGTGGATTTACGAAAGGATTCGCCGTTTGTCAAACTTTTTCCGGAACTTTTCGTAATAAAGACACCAGAGCCCAGCTTGGAGGATGCGTGCCGATCCTGTACAATGTAGAAATATTTCCACACATCCAGGTATTCAAAAGAATATAAAAGTATAAAAGAAAGAACGGAGGGCAAGTGGATAAAGCTGAGAGACCTAGAAACAGAGGAGAAAAGAGGAGAGAGGTACAAATAGATTAAAACAGGGGAAAGAATGAGAAATAATAAAGAAAAGGGGGAGAAATATGATTTATTAGAGAGACAGATATGAAAGAGATGTGTTTGAGATACTCATCCAGTCCAAGAAAATTCCAGAAGAAGGCTGATCCAAGATGGAGGCCTTCTTATGTACCCCTGATAAGGCCCACCCCTCTATGACTAATCTAACTGACTACCCCTGACCTAACATTAACCCTGTCATGCCTGATGTGTATGCATGCCAGCCAGTCATGTATTTTCTCTTGTGCCCATTCAGGGCACTCACTCCCTTTAATTTCAAGCACTTACTTAAGTCTGGATCCAGTCCTCTGTCTTCACTCAAGACTTGCAATTTTGTTTTTGTGCTTGAATTAAAAAAGTTATAGTAGGTCCTGGCTTGTGGAAGTCCATCACTGCATGTGATACATTTTGTAGATAAGAATGTCCACATAGTGCAGTCCAGTGACTGTGAATGCCTCCAATCACAGGAAGTCTAATTTTTTTAAAATACAACCCAATATTTCCTTACAGTTTGTTCGTTTTTTAAACATTTTATGGAACCAATAGTGATTTATATGTTTTACAGCATGTATATATGTATATATTTTTTTTTTTGTGTAAGTTATAATGTTCACTACATGTTTCTATTCTGCATCTGAATAATAACCCCCTAATACATTTCTAAACTGTATTTGGACAATGGAATCAAACATTTCTGTTAAACAGAAAACACCTGTCATATCCATAATGAAGTAGAGAGAAGAGAACAAAAAATATTTATGGAGACAGGAACTTCCTCACATATCCTGGGAGAAAGGCCAAGATACAATTGATTTGGGGCTTATGGAATAGAAGTAAACTGTGTATCCGAGGAGAAATAAACTCTGACAAGGGATTCTATCTGTCTAAGCAGGTGTAATTTTATTTCTGACTTTCTTGTGAATTGATTCATATCCCACATATAAATGAGGGATTGTGCTCATATCCAGCACTAATTTATTTATAGAAAAGCCATTCTGCTCCTCACCATTATACACATTCGCAGTAGCGTCCACACTTTGGGCCTGATCCTGAGCTACAGCCGCCGTCGCTAGTACGGCGGCCGTAGCTCTAATGCGCATGCGCCGGGCAGATGTTGCCCGGCGTTACTATGGAAACGCCCAATCTGAGATCGGGCGTCCATAGTAGCGGCGTTGGGACGCTGGAGGGGACGTCCTCCAGCGTCCCAACGCTCACGTTACTCCTGGAGGGCGGGGGGAGGTAAGTTAATCAGGCTAGGGGGGCGGGCTAGGCGGCCATACGCTCCTGTGTGAGCGTATGGCCCCTTCCTTACGCCGGGCGGAGCTAGGGGAGCCTTCAGCCGGCGGAAGGAAGGGGCCATACACCCGCACAGGGGGAGGGCCGGGGGGGGGT
>WWET01001279.1:326261-343487 GCA_011038615.1 Limnodynastes dumerilii | reverse complement strand
GAGAAACATGATGGGGGATACTGGTGGACTGGAGACACATGATGGGGATACTGGGGGGCTGGAGGCATATGATGGCGGATACTGGGGGGCTGGAGGCACATGATGGGGAATACTGGGGAGGCTTGGGGCACACAATGGGGAATATTGGGGAGGCTTGGGCACATGATGGGGGATACTGGTGGGCTGGAGAGACATGATGGGTGATACTGGGAGATGGAATGACAGGAATAGGGAATACTGGGGAGACTGGAAACTCAAGATTTGAAATATTTTTTCCCACCATGACGAGCCTTTGACTAGTATTTTAATATTGTTGGTAGCACACATGGCTATGCACAGTTCAGTTTATATCTGTTTTACTGGTTTTAACATGAAATACTCAGACTCTGAAGAAATGTGAGATGTGTCATTAACTGATAATGGAGTTCAATTACAACTTTGCAGCTCAAAGGTAATGTATTTTATCATTAACACTTATTTATATAGCACCACAAATTGTGTGCAGTGCTTTACAGAGAACATTCACATCAGTCCCTGCCCCAATTGGAGCTACATACTAAGGTCCCTAACACATACACAGTAGGGTTAATTTAGTCAGTAAACAAATAACCTACCAGTATGTTTTTGGCATGCGGGAGGAAACCCACAAAGACTCAGGGAGAACATACAAACTCCACAGATAAGGCTTAGTCCAGGAATCAAACTTGTGGCCTCAGCAATGTAAAGCACACTATAAGGCACAAGTGCTACTCACTGAGCCACTGTTATTCCCTATGTAACAGTAGAGGTGGAGGTAGTCAGAACTTAATTAGTCCCTCAGGGAAGGTTTCTGAGTTCCACCACTAGGACAGATTTACAAAATTCCTCTGAGATAATTCTTTGGTTTTTCAAAGGTGTATTTCATTTTCTGTCCACTTGTGGCTGTCCTACAGTGTCCTGTTGCCTAACCTGCTCTCTCTGCTCTTTCCTTCATGTTCCTCGATCCCACCCCTAACTACTGCAGAGGACAGTGACTGATCACATAAAATGTCAGATCTCCCACAACGGCCTTGAGGCAGTGATTTAATGGAAACCACATCCCACCCACCTGTCTAGCAACTCTACTATTTCTAGTGTTACTAGGGACTTAGCTGGAACTGATTATGTAATTTGTGCAATCAAACCCCACCTCTATGCAAAGTAATACTATGAACAGCTCCACTGACGTACATGGTGTGGGGCTTCAAGACACAGTTTGCATAAATTGTGTGAAGTCCTGCCCCATACCAGCATTTATTTTTTCCCTCCTAAATCTCCTATAAAGAATAAATAGAATGTCAGCTACCCTGTCTATACCATCTGCGCTCATTGCTGTTAAAGACATTGATAACTGGCTCAGCTGAACTATGTACTTTACTGCAGGGCTAGATTTCCTCCCTGTGCTGTCGCTGACATTACTGAAATTACTAAAAGATCACCTTTTACTTGACTGTATATAAGACATGGCTGTAATATCCTAAATAATGTAAAGGAAAAATGCCCATGTGGCTCAATTGATCCCCCATCTAGATGATAGAAATGGACTTCATAAAAAGTACTGTAATTCTAGGGTTCAGTGTGCCAACAACCCCAAGATCAGCCATTATTATTCCAACCACCCCTTAGACGTTTTTTTTCCTGGGCCTATCCATCATCTTATTATCCATCATCTTATTACCTTTGTCTATTTCCTCAAAGTATGCAACATATAATATTGCACCAAAGTAACCTAGATTTGTTATCCTTTATCCCTAGAATAAGATTGATTGACTTTCTAGCTAAATCATCAATCCCATGACTAATTGAAAACCTCCAATGCAACTACAAGGGACATAAATTTCCAATTTTCTAAAAGACATTAATTTCTATTAGTAGTTTTGCTGCTTTTTCCACTGGCGACAATTACCATCCAAGGTTTGAATTTCAATACCCAAAACCAACAACCTGGACATCAGACCCATTACTTTACTGTATCTTTGGGCTACTGGAAGATAAAGGGATTGTGTTAAGGGACTGGTTAAAGGCAGTGGGAGAGAGGGGAGACTTGTGAAGGTCTGTGTTGTGGGGTGTTGAGGGACAGGCCGCATTGTGGTAGAGCAAGATATAATTTTGTTTTGGTGACCCTAGTGCAGTGATGGCTAACCTTTTGAGCGCGGTGTGTCAAAATTCAGAAAAAAATCTAGCTTACCTCGGGTGGCGTGTCACTTCTAGAAATATCCATAATTTTGTGATATTTGCAGCCCTAGTAAAGAAAGAGTTACATTTTTAAGCGCCTTTGGCACTTTTGCCCCTTTTATTAGTACCCAGCCTTTTTGTCACCTTTATTAGTGCCCAACCTTTTTGTGCTTTTGTGCCCAGCCTTTGGCACTTTTTGCCCCCTTTATTAGTTCTTAGCCTTTTTGCCCTTTTGTGTCCAGCCTTTTTGCCCCCTTTATTATTGCCCAGCCTTTTTGCCCTTTTGTGCCCAGCCTTATTGTCCCCTTTTTGTGCCCGGCCTTTTGCCCTTTTGTGCCCAGTCTTACTGTGCCCAGCCTTTTTGCCCAGTCTTATTGTCCCCTTATTGTGCCCAGCCTTTTTGTCCCCTTATTGTGCCCAGCCTTATTGTCCCCTTATTGTGCCCAGCCTTATTGTCCCCTTATTGTGCCCAGCCTTATTGTCCCCTTATTGTGCCCAGCCTTATTGTCCCCTTATTGTGCCCAGCCTTATTGTCCCCTTATTGTGCCCAGCCTTATTGTCCCCTTATTGTGCCCAGCCTTATTGTCCCCTTATTGTGCCCAGCCTTATTGTCCCCTTATTGTGCCCAGCCTTATTGTCCCCTTATTGTGCCCAGCCTTATTGTCCCCTTATTGTGCCCAGCCTTATTGTCCCCTTATTGTGCCCAGCCTTATTGTCCCCTTATTGTGCCCAGCCTTATTGTCCCCTTATTGTGCCCAGCCTTATTGTCCCCTTATTGTGCCCAGCCTTATTGTCCCCTTATTGTGCCCAGCCTTATTGTCCCCTTATTGTGCCCAGCCTTATTGTCCCCTTATTGTGCCCAGCCTTATTGTCCCCTTATTGTGCCCAGCCTTATTGTCCCCTTATTGTGCCCAGCCTTATTGTCCCCTTATTGTGCCCAGCCTTATTGTCCCCTTATTGTGCCCAGCCTTATTGTCCCCTTATTGTGCCCAGCCTTATTGTCCCCTTATTGTGCCCAGCCTTATTGTCCCCTTATTGTGCCCAGCCTTATTGTCCCCTTATTGTGCCCAGCCTTATTGTCCCCTTATTGTGCCCAGCCTTATTGTCCCCTTATTGTGCCCAGCCTTATTGTCCCCTTATTGTGCCCAGCCTTATTGTCCCCTTATTGTGCCCAGCCTTATTGTCCCCTTATTGTGCCCAGCCTTATTGTCCCCTTATTGTGCCCAGCCTTATTGTCCCCTTATTGTGCCCAGCCTTATTGTCCCCTTATTGTGCCCAGCCTTATTGTCCCCTTATTGTGCCCAGCCTTATTGTCCCCTTATTGTGCCCAGCCTTATTGTCCCCTTATTGTGCCCAGCCTTATTGTCCCCTTATTGTGCCCAGCCTTATTGTCCCCTTATTGTGCCCAGCCTTATTGTCCCCTTATTGTGCCCAGCCTTATTGTCCCCTTATTGTGCCCAGCCTTATTGTCCCCTTATTGTGCCCAGCCTTATTGTCCCCTTATTGTGCCCAGCCTTATTGTCCCCTTATTGTGCCCAGCCTTATTGTCCCCTTATTGTGCCCAGCCTTATTGTCCCCTTATTGTGCCCAGCCTTATTGTCCCCTTATTGTGCCCAGCCTTATTGTCCCCTTATTGTGCCCAGCCTTATTGTCCCCTTATTGTGCCCAGCCTTATTGTCCCCTTATTGTGCCCAGCCTTATTGTCCCCTTATTGTGCCCAGCCTTATTGTCCCCTTATTGTGCCCAGCCTTATTGTCCCCTTATTGTGCCCAGCCTTATTGTCCCCTTATTGTGCCCAGCCTTACTGCGCAGCCTCACGCTCTGCAAACAGAAGAGGAGCATGAGGCTGCGCAGTGCACGCACGCCTGACATCCCCATGTGACACCCGCGTGCAGTGCACTGTTGGAAACGGAAGGCTGCTGGAGACCGTCGCCGTTTGTACAGAAATAGGTGGTACTGGGATCTTCCATTGGGTGCAGGGTGAGTGCCACGGGCGGCCCCCTTGTCTGCGGGGGCCCGTGTGCACTGCACACTCTGCACCCATGATAGATACGCCACTGGGTCTTTCCCATTCTATCTCTGCCTGTTCTTCACACCTCATATGCTCTTAGGAATGGTTTTCTGACCTTCATTACTGCTATCCTCTGCTATATAGGGGCTGCTATCTTAGGAGTAGTCACATGATACCCTTGGACCAATCAGCTGCAATTCCCTCTAACCAGCTGATCTTAGCAGAGAATCACCACCAAGGGAGGACTATTTAAATCGCTGGCACTGTTCTACCAGTGCTAGAACAACATGTAGCTTCAACTAGCCACCTGGTTCCTCCATTGGAGGATCTCTGCCAGCATTAATCTGCCTACAGTATTCAGCCTGCAGTATTCAGCCTGCAGTATTCAGTCTGTATTATTCAGTCTGCTATCTCAGCCTGCAGTATTCAGCCTGCTATCGCAGACTGCGGTATTCAGCCTGCGGTATTCTGCCTGCTATCTTAGCCTGCAGTATTCTGTCTGCTGTCTCAGCCTGCAGTATTCAGCCTGCTGTCTCAGCCTGCAGTATTCAGCCTGCTAACTCAGCCTGCAGTATTCAGCCTATTGTCTCAGCCTGCAGTATTCAGCCTTCTGTCTCAGCTTGCAGTATTCAGCCTGCTGTCTCAGCCTGCAGTATTCAGCCTTCTGTCTCAGCCTGCAGTATTCAGCCTGTTGTTTCAGCCTGCAGTATTCAGCCTGCTGTCTCAGCCTGCAGTATTCAGCC
Source organism: Limnodynastes dumerilii (assembly GCA_011038615.1). Taxonomy (NCBI): domain Eukaryota; kingdom Metazoa; phylum Chordata; class Amphibia; order Anura; family Limnodynastidae; genus Limnodynastes; species Limnodynastes dumerilii. The sequence continues at coordinate 338,540 of WWET01001279.1, read as the reverse complement.
TGCTGTCTCAGCCTGCAGCTTTGTTGTCTCCTGTGCTCACAGTCTCGGTCAGTTCTCCTCTTTGTGGTTCCAGTCACTCAAATTCCCAATCTGGTCAGCCTTGTGAGCTCCACCCTATTCAGTCCCACCTCTATGTATTCTTCTGATTCCTGCAGTTGATGAGCCGTAGATACCTGAGGCCACCTAGCCTCTATTACTGTCCTGACAAAAACACTAGCCATAGGAATCCTGACCTGTTCTGAAAACCCTCTCGGTCTGTGACATATGGAGCCCTATTATGGGGGATAATATAGAGGATTAATTATGGCAAAAATTTTAGCAAAATTAAGGATTTATAAAGGTGTACAATTAAGGATTTATAAAGGTGCACAATTGATGATTATAAGGGGCTTTTATTATAGGTTATAAATTCAATATATCCCATAATATCCCATATAAATCATATTTTATTGTTATCAAATTATACTATACTATTATGCCATAATAGGGCTCTAAAGGCCTATAATGGGAGGATAGTTTGAGCAATACTGAGGAGGAACAAAGAGCTTTATTATGAGGCTTTTATATCACATAGTGCCTGTTATGTCAGTAGCACACTGGTGGGAGCTTCGGGTTCATGAAACCCGGGACACAGACATTGGTTTAGATCCAGACTTCTGCAATGCATTTACTGTTCTTTATGAGTGAAAAGCGTGCAATATACTTCCAGTATAGATTCTCCAGAACTGGAAGTCTTTTCAATGCGGCAGGGTGGGCACCCAGAACTGCTGACAGGGGGAGGCAACAGGGACCCTTGTAAGCAGGGGGATGCGGCGCCAGGCCAATCATCCCCCCGCTATGAAGACTGAAGAGCTCAGTGTGACGCTGGCGCGACCTCAGGTCACGTCAGCGTCATCCAGTGCAGAGAGGGAGCACCGCTGAGGACCACAGCAGGAGGAAGAAGGTAAGGTAAGTAAAAGAGGAGGATTATTGGGACTCTGGGAGGCTGAGGGGAGACATGAGGGGATTATTTGGAGGTTCAGGGGAGACATGAGAGGGATTATTTGGAGGCTGAGGGGAGACATGAGGGGGATTATTTGGAGGCTATGGAGATATGAGGGGGATTATTTGGAGGCTGGGGAGACATGAGGGGGATTATTTGGAGGTTGGGGAGACATGAGGGGGATTATTGGGAGGCTGAAGATACATGAGGGGGTTATTGGAAGCTAGAGAGACATGATGGGGATTATTGGAAGATGGGGAAACATGAGCGGGATAATTGGGAGGCTGGGGAGACATGAGGGAGATTGTTTGGAGGCTGATGAGACATGGTCGGGATTATTTGGAGGCTTTGGAGACATGAGGGGGATTATTGGAAGATGGTTGTCACGAACAGCGGCTCACGCCGCTGTACTTACCAGACCAGGGGACCGCTTACTGCTGCAGGATTATTGGAAGTTGGTGAGACATGAGGGGGATTATTGGAAACTGGGGAGACATGAAGGGGTTATCAGAATCCTGGAGACAACACATTGAGTATGTACTGAAAGGCCTGGGTGACGATTTCTATGGACACTGACAACATGGCTCTTGTGTACCAGCTGTTTTCTTGGGTTGCCATGATTGCTGATGCTGGTTGGCCATCACTTCCTGATATTGATGGGCTTCCGACCGGCAGCGGTGATGCGGAAATGCTCGCATGTGGACTTGATTGGCAGCGGCATGGTAATATTAAGCCTCGGCTTCCTTTGTATTGTGGTTATAAATATTGATTTTGCTCTTTATGACACTAGGAGGCTATTGTGGTTAAAAGAAAGTTGAATTTGACACTCAAATTATATTGGTCCAGTAGTAAGATAACTGTAGTAGTTATAGATATTAAGATTTCTATCAAAATTTCAAAATATGTGCAAAGACATCCCTAAATGCATATGTAATGCAGATAATAAATGTAAAAAAAAAATGACTATTTAGTTCCAGCATGGATCAATGTATACTGTATGTCTGTGAAAGGGGCTATGTGAGTAGAAGTCAACTCACTTACTTTACTATACTCAGGCCAGCTTACACATTAGAGGACCATAAAACGTACATGTCAGGCAGGGAGTACTGGCGGAGGGGGCTGTTGGCACATGATGGGGAATACTAGGGTTGCTGGGGACACGATCAGAGTACTGGGTGGCTGCAGACATGATGGGTTGACCACGCCCACAAAGGGTTAGCCACATCCCCTTTGGCGGCACTTTGCGGCGGTCCAATACACTTAATGCACAACAAAAAGGGGGGTCGCACCAAGATGAAAAGGGGGCACCAATGGAAGGGCTAAGTTCCCCCCCCCCCCCCAAAAAAAAAACCCCCCCCCCCCAAAAAAAAAAAGTTGTGATGCCCCTGGGTCAAGTAGCATGACTCCATGCAATGCAGCAGCATCAGAAGTTCAATGCCTGGCCTGCCATTGCAGAGTGTTATCAGTGGTGACAATGGGGCCATGCTATGTCAATGTCATGCATGAGTCAGTGCTCAAGTAGGGTGTGTGCTGTAGGTGAAAACCAATGATACTTAGAGGGCACCCTTTGGCTTCATATGTTAGGCTTGCACAGAGGATACCCCTTGTCACTTTTGGGGGACTGATTTTCCCCACTGACCCCCAGTTCAAATGCCCTAGTGGCATTTTTCTGAGCATCCTATAATGCTTGTAGGGTTAACCTAATTTTGACTTTTACTCATCAAGCAAATGCTCTTTTTCTCATTACTGTTTAAAGTTAGTAGATATCATTTGTTATTTCTTTTAAATATTACACACTGGCTGGAAATTGATACATTGCTTCATTAAATTATCCCCATTACAATTTTTAAATATAGTCACAATATATATAACTAGTTTTCAAATACTACTTTTTCTTATTGTCAGTGATTTAATTCTCCAGAGTCTTGTTAAAAGTTTGAAAAATCAGAGAGATATCTCTATCATAACTTTTAGCTTTTCAGTGTATATTATTTATGCTGACAGCTCCTGTGCACATACTATTTAATAATCAGAAATATCATAGAGAGTAGCGTTCACTTGTAGCACAGTGTTTAATATATGTGATGTGTATGCTTCCGTGTGGAAATGCTGTTTAGTGATCATAAAGCCAAATAAGCTGTGATCCTGTCTAACAGTGCATATTGTTACATCTGCAGAAGGGCATTGACAGCAATAGGAACATCAAAGGTAAATTCTGATAACTTTTAAGAGCACATATGATGAATCTGAAAAAAATAACAAAAATATAAAAGTAAGATGCAGGAAAACGTTTTGATGCAAGATTTTCTCAAGCCAGCTGAGCCTTGCAGCAAAACTTGTGTAGTGACAGTCACAGTCCCAACAGACGTTCTCAGTGGAGGTTTTAGTTGCAATGCTGGTTACAAATATTCCATTGTCTAGAATGCAAAGCAGGGACAAAAAGTAGATGGGGGGAGTTATTTGTTTAATATTGTGCAAGTGTATATATAAATATAGGGGTGCAGCCAAGGACCAAAGTGACCACTATGTAAATACAAGGAACAAAAGAGGTCCGGCGCTCCAAACATACATTAAATAACACTATGTGTCAGCACATAAATAAAAAGGAGGTTTAGTTCACAATATAGCTATATTGGGTTAAGCTCACCTGCCCAGCGTCAAGGCACCTCCTGTAGGTGAGTCCCTATCCATTTGCTATTTGTGTACACAGGAGTTCTCTGTTAAGACACCACCTGCATTTGAACAGTATGCAGCGGCCATGTTTGGGGAGGGGTCAGACTCCCAAATGAAACTGAACAGTAGCAAGAAAATTGGCTGCGCTTCTGTTTCAACAAATTAAATGTGTGCAAGTGTATATATAGATATTGAGGTGCAGCCAAGGACCAAAGTGACCACTATGTAACTACAAGGAACAAAAAAGGTCCGGCACTCCAAACATACATTATATAACATACATTCACCGAATACAATATTTACATGCTGTTCACTATACTTAAAGGAAAGCGTGAGACACATTAAGGCTGCTTATCAATGATTCATGAACTTGGAGTTAATTTAAATATTTACAGCGCTTTGAACTGAGTCAACTGAGGTTCTGTATGTCTCCACCTTCAACTTGGTTTTTGATAGTTTGAAACAACAAGTGCAATCAGTATTTTACATAATTACATCTTTGTTGGAGTATTGTTCTACACTGTTGCCGTGTTTTACAAAAACTGGGCATTTAAATCCTACATATTGCCTATTTATAGGGATTGAAATGTTACATGCTATGTCCTATCATGAGCTACAAAGCACTATATATTGGTGGTGACAGGACTAGTGTACTGTATAGATGATTAATTGAGCATTACTATAGCTTCAACATTGTTATCTTATGGGCCCATAATAAAAAAAAAGTTTGTATTTTACTGACTGTAATTGTTGATGTTAATAAAGTTTTTTCTTTGTCCTTTACCTAATCTCAGGTTGTGTTACATAACACCCTTCCTGGCTGCATTCATTAGGTTTGCATTAATATTAACATTAATATTATTGAATTTAATGTAGATTTATTTAATCCTAAGCGCCAGCTTTATTAATATTTGTTGGTTAAATATTGTCTGTTACTCAAAAACAGACTGTACTCACATTTCTATACAGGAACATGTCCTATACTGTACTGTACACACCCACACATTGCCTCAACTCCAGCTGTGCATTGCATTCTAGACTTAGAAGTCACAATTGTGTGTTCTTCTGTTCTATCCATGAATTAATAAATACATAAATAAACTAATGCTATTGGATGACTCTGTCTAGCCCCATATATGCATCTCTCTAACACACAACTTAGCAGACAGTGACATAACGACTATTGATGCAGAGGGTGCAGTTGCTACGGGGCCAGTAAAAGAGAGAAGTTTCATCTGTACTTATGGTACTCTCAGAAACTGGCATCTTAAGACGTGCAGAGCACAAAATAGTGGCTTTGGGTTTTGGTTCTCATAAAGCTTTATAAACTAAATTAAAGTTATACTCATTCCAATGCATTACTATATTTTCAAGTTCATTTCATGATACAGATTGTGAAGGATTAATTAACAAAAGAGCAGATTTTGCCTACCAGCAACAAATGTTTTACATATCAGAAACTGGCCTGGGGAAACACAGGAGGTCTGTTTGTCAGCCATGTAATCCCAACCACACTGAAATTAAATAAGAGGAGGTTTACCAGGGTTGTTTTTTATGTTGTATGCCTTGTTTAGAGGTAGTACTTTCATAAATACATCTTGTAAAAGAATAATAATATGTATTATAGACTGGTAAACATTTGGAAGGGAAGGGCTATAATTTACATTGCAGTGGCGTAACTAGGGTGTGTTTTGTAGGGCACGTGCCCTGGGCACCGATGGTTTTGGAGGTGCCATTGGTGCCATCAGAGAACATACCCGACAGAGCTCACCGGTGCACAGATGAGAAGAGCATGCGTTCCCTCTTCTCATTCGTGAAATGATAGAGCAGCTGTCATTTTTACTGCCTTCAAGCAATACCATAAAAGGCATATATTAATATCATAAAATACTGAATATTCTCATATGTGATGCACATCAAATACAAAAGTCATCCTATAAAAACAAATGATCTACTGAAATTTGTGTAGTGAAATACACATCCACTTCCATATACCGATGACCAGTGCACTGGATTAAATCAAGGCCAGTCGGATTATGGGCCACATGGGCCTGGGGCTGACATGGAGTGTGCAGGACCAGTCATGTGTTAGTGTTTCCAGTATGTCACAAGGAGCATATGCTTGCTAACATTACTTAGCTCCCTGAAGGCTCACGAGGCACATCTGCAATGTGAGGAACTGCTGCAATTTCACATATTAATGAAACAACAGATCTGCTCAGTAGGAGAGCAGCGACAAAAGTGCATGGGAGAACACAGGCAGAGTGCAACAATTGCAGTTACGTGGCGTAGCTGGCTGGACAACTGATCATCATATTAATTGGATTTCTTGATGGGCCTATTTTCAGATGGAGGCCTAGGGCTGTAGTCCCATCTGCCCTATTGTTAATCTGGCCCTGGATTAAATAAGAATATACTCTCTATGAATAACTAAAAATCTTTTAGGACACACTGGGGTGTGGGAGATTTAATTTTGGATAAAATGCTACTTAACGAATCTGAGATACAGAATGAAATGCAAATTGATTTCCACATGTGATATAAGGTTCGAACAAAAAAGTTTAGATCATTGATTTAAATAGATATAAGACAATAGTGATGATTACGTGCAACTCCCTTTATAGATGATATTGAAAAGAAGAACATCTGATAATGGAAGGACTCCACACTTAAACAAAGGCACAGTTTGGGACAATATATTAGTAGACACTCTTCTCATAGAATACCATAGCATACCTGATTTAACACTGCTATAAATTTCACCATATCAGCCTAGATCAGTGGATTCGGATAAACACAGGAGAAGAAATGCATCTTAATGGGTTATCTGTATCTGTAAATAAGCGCTATGCGAACCATTTGTCATTTGTTTTATACATCCCTCTCTGACCAGAGCTACAATTAAGTCTAGCATTTAAAACGATAAAATGACTTGATTATATTTTTGATCAGTGATCTCATAAGTTTGAAAAAAAAGCTTTCTTCCTTTGGACATATCCCTGTGTATTATTAGAAAGTTAACAACGTGGTGTTATTTAAGGATAACATTTCTGAGAAGAAGTAGATAACATTAGCAAAGCTACAGGATAAGGCTAATATCTTCTCTATAAATATTTAAATAATTTGATTATCTGCATTACTATGAGAACACAGAATTTTATTTATTTGTGATTTTAATTTTCTTCACAGAAATTAATGGCACTGAACTCTGCCCTCTGCCATTTGCTCCAGCTGAATTCATATCTGCAGATTCTTCCTTTGTACCACGCCTTCGATATCTGAGACTGGATGGAAACCAGCTGAAACCCCCAATACCACTTGATGTTATCATGTGCTTCCGACTACTTCAATCCGTGGTCATCTGAGGTTCACAAACTGTTACAATATACTTCCGGTTTCTACAGCAAATTTGATAACAAATTTGATAATTATACAGCAGACACCATAATGTCAGCTGTCACTGCCAAAAGAATTTTAATAGTGAAAATATTATGTTGGCATGGGGTACCATTCCAACAGTTATAAGCTTGGTATGGAATCCTTATAATAGTATAATAAATAAATCCTCTCTTTGCCCCAAGCTCCAGCTCTCTTTGTAATGCTGCACACATGAACTGTCAGAATTACAATATTCTATATAGAAGTCATGTTCCGACCCTGTTAGATAGCACACTGCTGATCAGTTAACCTGTCATCACTTTAGTGACGGCAATGTAACTGTCAAGGTACTTAACATCAGGGTTACATGCCATTACAATAATACACACTAGCAAATAAATATTTACAATACAGAACTTTACTAACATACATACCATATACACGCAAGTATTTATACACCTTTTTTTAACACAATAGTAGTTTATATATGTAACTATTATACACAATTAAATGGCACAAACAAACAATTATTAATAGATCACCACACCTATAAAGCAACAATATCGAAATAACAATACATTTATTGTCTGCGAAAAGAACATTAATACTCTGCTGTTAAAGTATGTTTCTGTGGCTTAAAAAAAATAGAAGTCAAAATGTCTGTGAATAAAAATTGCAAGTTATGACAAATATTTATGAATAGAAAACATATACAAAACAAAGAATTAGGACTTGTTGCAAACTGCAAACATAGACGTACATTTACATGTAATATGAATCAATTTTTGTAAGATACAGTACTATAAAACATCTCACTAGGCCTCATACCCAGTGTTATTCATATAATTGTGCTAGCAACTTTAACAAAAGTGTCTGTTGCTGTTACAGTGGTTTGCCAATGCAGACCATTGTTTCCAATGAACACATGCTCACTTGTATTGTGCTTGGTTTTTCAAAGCAAAACAAATGCCAGTGAGAATGCCTTAATCATTAGCATATTAAATGTGTAGATTTCAGACATTGACAATGTATACCTAGTTTATATAACAGCTTATGTAAAGGGTAGTTGATATCTGACAAAGTTCTGCAACAATATTATTTGGTGTTTTAGTTTTTTTCTAAGCTTGCAATAATACTGCCACTGCTATTACTCTAAAAATTACTCTAAGATAGAGCAATCAGTGCATGTTCAAAATAGGGGAATGTTTAGACTGCATTGTAAAATATTCATTAAAATGCATTCAAATAAGCTTTTGTAAAATTAACTGAATATACCTGTATGTTACATTACTAGCACAGTTACATAAGAACCATGGTCTGGATCCAGACTAAAGAAAGTGCTTGAAATTAGTTACACCTGGGCTAAACCATGTTGATTGCAGGTTGAGTCAAGGTAATTGTATTCTTTGCATGCAGGGATATATCTTTGAATTGGTTACTGCACACAGATACTGACCAGTGTTACTATCACACTGTTATTTAGACTTGGGATAGGAAACATCACCTCTCAACTCTAATACTGTTTGAAACAGATGAAATATGACTCCCCTGCAATCAACATGGTTAAGCCCAGAAATAACTAAGTTCAAGCACTTACTTAAGTCTGGATCCAGCCTCATGTTATTCTAGTGTCAAAGATGAATCACAAGCAAATATGTGTCAGTTAGTAAGAAATGCTCTATTCTTTGTGATGCACACAATTTAAATCCTAAAAGGAACAATCTTAACACACAGCTACTTACTGTACAGCACTAACACATGAGCACTGCACTCTTCAGGTGTTGTGTACATGCAGTTGTAACTGATATAACACATTTTAATGTCTACATAAAATATGATGCACAGACATATTTATGTTCAACAAATATCCACACTGACTGAAGCTTTGCCGATTACTCATGTCAGCTATAATTACCGGTATGTATTCTGCTTTTAAAAATAGTTGCTTTTTTACAATGGTGCAATGATTTAAACTGTAACAATTATATGACATTATCTATTAGGTTACAGGCATAGGTCATATTATCACTAATTAGGCTGGTTTCAAAACAGGTTTTAAAACGTTAGCCATCACAATTCTGAGAAGTCAACATTTTAAATAATATGGATTGGGAATCTGTAAACTGGAAAGAAAATTATTTCTATCATGGAAATTAGATTTTCAGAGCTTTGATTGTTATTCACAAATAATTATTATTAATTATTATTATAAACGCCAACTCCTGACATGTATACAACTACTTACTTATCCCTTCTACTAGATATCTAGGCAATCCTACACTTTGTATTTGCTTAATTGGTCTTGCTGTCCTGTTTCTTTTCTTTGCTTAATGAAAAGTGGGGCATTTACAATGTAAATATATTTACATAAGCATAAAACAGTATTAGACCATAAATAAATACCTGCTAACAGCCCCGTTGCTACTTTATGAGGCAATTTTTCTGATGCAATAATCTGTAAATGATATGAGACAAAATAAGTAAACATTATCTCTAAACTACATTTATCAGAGTTAATCGCATTGGACACAATCCACAATAGGGCCCACACTCTCCACACATCTGTGCATCACACTGCTAACCACCCCCTTTGCATGGACAAACTTGAAGATACGCAGGGCCTACCTTAACTTTTCTGTATATGAAAAGTGGCAGTGCAGAAGTCTGAACTGGTACACAGAGAGAGGACATGCATATAATTCACATTGTAATACTAATGCAAACCTGGATGGGTTGAAATGTGTTCCAATAGAGTAGCATGGCTGTGTGCTCATGTAGAGAATAGAAAACTAGGCACAATGGCCCAGATCCTGACTTAAGTAACTTGTGTAAGTCCTCTGTCTTGGAAAACGCGTGCCAGATGTTCCGCGTGTGTGCTTACAGACGTGCGTAACTCAGTTACATACGACAGTAAGTACGCAGAAGTGGCAGACCCTTCATTTACGTATAGCCATGTAAATGAGGGAGCGGGGCGGGGAAAGCCATTCTGACTAGGTCTCCGACCGTACGGCTGTAAAACTTAAGGTAGGAAATTGGATACGCAAGTGTCTAGTTTTTTATCGACAGCGCAGAGTGCAGATGGCGTGCACTCCCCGCTATGGGTACGTAACTAGGGACCCCTGCACGCACATAAAGTGTGCGGGGGTCTGGATCTGGGCCAATGTGTATCTCAGGTTCTGATCTATTATTACTACAAGTATTGCCGATTATGAGAGTTCCTTTTTGCTCTTGGTAAGTTCCAAATTTTCCTTAGTTTGATTTATAAACATGGTTTAAATTCCTGTAACACTGTTTGGTTTTTTTTATTCATAATTTCCTGCATGGTTTTCTGTATCCATTTCCCCCTATTGTATTTACATTAAAAAGTTTGTTTTTTTAAATAAATAAAATCTGGCAAAGACTTATATTATTCTGATGTTTTATTCCAGAAGAGAACTTCTTTGGTTCCTATGATTATACTTAATTGCATGAAATGTGTTTGGTATATAACAAATTAATTTATTTGTTATAAAAATATTTTACCCACTGCAAGCTGTGCTTCAGTATAATGAGTCAAAGACAGCTGTCTCAGGAAGTATGTTTATGGGGACAGGAAACTTTAAGAGATATAATAAAACGTCACATTTTGTAAGTTCCTAAATGCCTTCTTTTCCCTCGTGGAAATATTAAATATGAATTAAAGTGATGCGCATCTTTTATTAAAGTATACATTTCACCAATATTCTAGTTTTTATAAAGAATGAGGATACCATGGCAGTTGTCTTCTTGGGTCGTCAAGTAGCTAATCTCATTATCCATACCTTGTAACTATCAAAATCAAAAAATGATATATTCATACAGTTTAGAATCTTACAGAACCAGAATTTTAGTGCCAGTGGTTGTATTACTAATATTTAACATTATCCATAACTTACAACAGTACTCATTTTGGCAGCACATTACATTTAGTGGTTGGAAAATTGGGCAGGTTTAGAAAAAGTAGATTGAGCTACTTTCCCAAAGGACATCTAGTGAAAGAATCTGGGCAAGATTTGTTTGTTTTTTTTTTTTTTTTTTTTTAGAGATATATGTCATTCATTTACATGAAATTTGAATGATGAGTATAGTGTATATTTTGAAATTTTCTTCCCAACCTTTCTGCAAATTTCCCTTAGTAAACCAATTTAGAGCCCTTTAACCAATAATTAACCATTAACAAGTAACCAGTAACCAACCATGACATTCTATCTTTAAAATAAAAGTCAGAGAGATTTGTTACATACATTTGCAAATATATGATAAGCCACCAGCCATTAAGCCATTAAACCATCGTCCCCATTAAGGCTTCTCTGTTTGGTGATCCTAACTCTAAAACTATCAGAGTCCCAACTTTGGGTCATATATCATGTATTTTTAAATTGAGAGCTCACCCCCGGCAGAGGTCCCCAAGTCTCCAAAACAGCTACTCTGAAACAGCACCCCATGTCAGCTACTATCCCAGACAAGCTTTAAAACAAACACACAAAATGGATGTTGCTCAAATCTATTTATAAGTTAATATAGAGCAGGTGCTAGTTCACACCAGTGGGAGTACCTGCACCGATGGCTATATATGAGAAGTAGAGACAGCCGAAAGTTTCATTTTAGATTTTTTTTATAAATGGGTGTGTATGTAATCGGCATACTCACCCATTCATTTTCACAAGCACCGTAAGGGGGGGGGGGGGTCAGGCTGCAGGGAAGCATCACCGCATGNTAGAGATGTGGGGGGGAGGTCAGGCTGCAGGGAAGCAGACTCTCACCGAATCGCAGCACTACTGAAGGATCGGCTGTGGGTATAACACTTGTGGATATCTATTCACCCATGTTTAGCTGGGCAAATTATCAAGCATTTAGGAACTGAAACAATTAACAATTAACAGGCAGCTGTGAAGTATTCCCTTCGGATCAACCACTGCTTCACTTTGGTCGGCTAGATAAAGCAACATTTATTCATAAATTCTACCATTGTTATATATATCAACTGAGCAGGAGCTCCCTCATTTGTCTGATGGTATAACATTCTTTTTGGAGCTAAGATCCACCGTCCTCTAAACCACTTCATCTATTGATATGGATAAACCATCAAGCCCATGAGGGGTCCTTCCTATGGACCTGCTGCCGCCATCTTAAATGTGACAGAAACTTCCTGAATGCAGAGGTAAGGTGCAGAATGTGGAGATGATGGAAGCAGAGGAGTTATCCGCTGCTGCCATCTCCACATTCTG
>WWET01001279.1:305570-325043 GCA_011038615.1 Limnodynastes dumerilii | reverse complement strand
GATAGATAGATAGATAGATAGATAGATAGATAGATAGATAGATAGATAGATAGATAGATAGATAGATAGATAGATAGATAAAGGTTAGGGTTAGACTGCAGAAAACGAGGGTGAGGGTTAGAAGAAGGCCTACCTTTTTGCAATAGAAATCTTTGTGCCAGCACAATTGCCAGCAGTTGCCATCCAATAGCCTTTCAAAATAGAGATCATAGTACTGGCAAACCTCACCTGTAAAAAGGCACTGTAGGCCCACTGTAGGCCCACAGTACTCAATGTTGGTCCAAAAATGGACCACACCTGTCCAGAAGGCAAAGTCTAACAACAAAACAGGGACAAGACCCCTAAGATCGTTTTACGTATGCAAGCCATACTCACCTGGCACTCCTCTCTCACATACATCACTTAGCTGACTTATGAGTTCAGAACCTGCCTTAACTTTTTTTGCATATCTCTGGTCAAACGTACTGCTCCCACTGCCAGATTTACACTTGCCGCATATCTAATTTTACTGTCATTATTAAGTCTGGATCAGACCCCAGCTTTTTTTCCAGGGCCCCTGATGGCGGGGCTGGACTTGGTTGCAAGCGAATAGCAGGTCACAGCCTTGAAACATAATGGAAACAAAGCTAAGGATCTGACCCTATATGATAGTTAGACAAAAAACAGTTTTAATGGCGCTATCCTTAGTATTTCCAGCCTTCGCAAGCTATGGATGGTCAGCTGCTATTCAAATAGGGAACCACCCTATATATAGACAAGACGAAAAGGTAATAAATAGCGCTATGACTCATACAAAAGCTGCACATTTAATGTATTATATAATTAAAAATAGCAATCGATAGCTTAATTAAAAAGATTTCATATAGTTCTGCACTTAGACATCGATGATATAGTTAAAAAAGAACATATACATATTATAACAACTGCTGGCGAAGTGAACTCAAATATAAAGAGACTGTAGGTCTAATGCACTTTTTCCTCCTCAATCCTGTAGATACAAATAGCAACTATATTGCAATCAGAAACTCCACTGAAGAACAATATGCAATGTTCAAATACAGTGTCAATGCAATAGAAATCGTTTCCAGGTAAAGCAAAGCAAATTAACTTCAAAATGTGCAAATAAAGATTCTACAGACCAGTTGTTGTTTGTTTGCAGATACTACTTGCGGTAGTTGTAGCCGCGGCGTCCCGCTTGCTACTGTTTAGATGTGTGGTCTGTATGGAACGAATAGACCCACGTGTAGCTGTTGGGGCTCCCTGGTGGTAGTACCGAAGTCCCGGCTAAGTGGGCCGCTCGGGCACCGCATCCTTTCCCGGTTTTTCAGTCGGAGATATTATGGCCATAATATCTCCGACTGAAAAACCGGAAAAGGACTCGGTAAAAAGTACTCACTTTCCTCTAAGGTGTCTGCGCAGACACCTTAGAGGACAGTGAGTAGAGTGGGCTGTTTGGGCTTACAAGGGGTTCTCTCCCGGTACAGGTTTGAAAGAATTATTTTATTGATGAACTGCCATGAAGATAGAGAGACACATCTGACATGCTTTGTTGCAAGACGGGTGGAGTGTAAGTAGGCACTTGTGACTTGAAGCGTGTGGGTGGTTTTGAGGCGATATTGCACTAGGTTCTTGTCTTCTTTTTCTTCCCCGACCTCCGAGAGGAATCCCGGAGAAGATTGGAGACCACCTAGAGGACGAGAAAAGATACCATCTGATGTACCCTTAAACAAGAAAATACATTGGGCCTGATCCAGAGCTACGAAATTTCGCACGGCGGGCGAATGCGTACGTTCGACCGTGCGAATAAACATGCACGCCCCTAACACTCCCATAGTAAAGTACCTGCTTACGGCGGCTATACCCTACACTGGGTACTACCGTCGGCCGTACGAATTTTCGCACATAATACGCTGAGCGTACGGGCTTAGCACGCCCATACTGTACAATTTAAATGGCTATCCCCGCCTCCGTGTAGTAAAACGAGCGCCCAGGCGACCGTCATATTAAACGCACGCCCCTCGAGCGAAAAATACGCACACCATACGACCGCTATACGCTCATGTCGTCCAGCCGACCGGAAGCTGTCATACTGGGCATGCGCAGTGCGAAATTTCGTACGAAAATACGCAAAAAACGGTCGTACGCTCGCTCAAAATCGGCCAATTTCGTAGCTCTGGATCAGGCCCATTGTGAGTATTATTTCAAATGCGGTTGGAAATATAAAGAAGCTAACTGTGTAACTTTTTTCTTCTCTCCTTGGATACAACATTGAGGACTTTTTGAATAGTAAGACCATCTAGAAATACAGAAGACACAAGAAGGAGGAGTGCAGAAAGAGAATACATTTGGGACATTTTTTGCCGCACATTTATGTGACTAAAGACCTATTCTGGAAGGAATTTTCACTTAGTAAGGTACTTTTTAATATCTCCAGCGCGGACATCACCACCAGACATTATTTTGTTACTTTTGAATATTAATTTAACTACCATTCCTATTGTATTTATACTCTGACTGACTTCCCATCACCATATCTCACTGCCCAGGTGCCCTCCACATCTATCACCTTGATATCTCTGTTCACTATTCTCTCTCATTCCCCCACAAAATGACTTGTAGCTCGCATATCCTAAACCATGCACCCTTTATCACTCTCTCACCCTCTCCCTATCTCATTCCCATGTTAACACCCCGCCCACGCCCCCACCCCAATACTCTTCCCCCTCCACGCTCATCCAACCCTGCCAACCTCATCCACATTTCCACTCTACCAAACCTACCCTTCTCCTGCGCTCTCTGGAACGCAAGATCCATCTGTAACAAGCTCCCAGCCATACATGATCTTTTCATCTCTAACTCCTTTAACCTCCTAACTCTCACCAAAACATGGCTGTCCCCCACTGACACCACCTCACCTGCTGTTCTGGCCCATGGAGGTCTTTCCTCTCTCCCTCATGCACTTGCCGCGCTATCCCCCCTGAGCCCACCCTCATCTTCTCTTACTTTAAGGTTCACTCCATCTCCCTTTTCTGTCCCCTAGACCTCCGCTTTGCTGGCCTTCAGGCCCTTGTTCACAGTTCTTTGAGAACTTTGTTGCCTGGTTCACCCACTATCTCTCCTATGACCTCCCTTCTGTTATCTTGTGTGACTTCAACATCACTGTTGGTAACCCCTCCCACTCCAGCACCTAAACTGCCATCTATTTCCTCATCCTTTGGCCTGACTCAATGGACCACCTCCTCTACCCACAAACAGTGCCATTCCCTTGACCTAGTTTTCACCCACCGCTGCACTCTGACTGATTTCTCATCCTTTCCTCTTACTGCTCTGCCCTTGCCCAAGCTAAGCAAATTTTCTTCAAATCTCTCCCGAGCATCCAACCTCCGTCGTCTCTTTGCCATCTTTAACACTCTCCTCTCCCCGCCCCCGCCTTCCATCCCACCCTCTATCTTTGCTTCCTCCACCCTGCTTCCCAACTCTCCACCCCCTCTTCTATGCAATTATCATTAGTTTTCTTCTTTCCATCCTACGACAAGTGATCAAATTCACTCCTTTATAATATCCTCATCACCCTCAACCTGTCCTGTGGACCCTATTCCCTCACACCTTCTCAAACACCTCTCTCCCACTGCCTGCTCCCATCTAGCCCACCTTTTCAACCTTTTCCTCTCAACTGCTATCTTTCTTTCCTCTTTTAAGCATGCCCTTCTCTCTTCCATTCTCAAAAAATCTAATCTGGACCCTACGTCTCCCTCCAGCTAACGACCTGTTAAATAGTGTGAATGACAGACCATTTTTGGATTTTTCTTTTAAATATGGTCAATTCAAATAATAATTCCATAACTAAAATTATGTGTATATTAAAGTTAAAATGGTGTAAGTCATACATTTTCCTATTCATTAATAGTTTTTGTATTATTGTGAAGCATCAGTTTTTAAGATAAACAGAATCCATAGGATATCAGTTACATAGCATTTGAGGACAGACACTATAGTTGGTCTTTAGCCCACATCTGGAAAAGGTTTTTGTAAGTCTCAGGAGAATTGGTGGTAGTTGTAGACTTCTCAGGAGTATGGGGGAGTATGGGGGATGTTAGGTTTTCAGGACCATGTGTAGAAAACCAGTTCTTACTAGTTTTTCATATAGGTTAGCAGACAAAGAGATATCTTGATATATCTGAGACTCTGGTCACTCTTACACACACTCAGACACACTCGGACACACACTTACACACTCTTGCACAGACACACACACGGACACATTGCTACATACAAGCTGCTGAATGAGCTTTTACATACATATACATTTGAAGAGACATTTGCTCTGAAATACACACACAATACATACATAATATAAGAAATAACTTTGTAAGCTTTGTAAGCTTTTGTTTTGCAATTATTTGAACTTTGTTGTAAAATCTTCTAAGTGCATTAAATATTTTGACTGATACTACATTCAAGAGAATATCTTTATTTAAATGCACTAAATAAGTGACTTTATTCCAACTCAAACAAATGGCTCTGTGAGTTTGAAGTTCTCTCTCAAACCTATAATTGTTTTATCCAAGTTGGAAGACAATTAATAGAAGGAAGAAGAATCATTTTTATTATTCATCTTCAAGGACTATATTTTACACGACCTATATCCCTTCTCCCCTTCACCATGAGCTACCTTACTGACAACTCTCTCCTGGACCCCCTCCAATTTGGTTTCCGGCCCCTCCATTCCACTGAGACTGCCCTTACCAGAGTGACCAATGATCTGTTATCTGTCAAATCCAAGGGCCACTACTTTATCCTCATCCTTCTTGATCTGTCAGCTGTTTTTGACAAAGTTGACCATCCTCTTCTGCTTCAAACCCTCTGCTCTTTTGGTCTCACTGACACTGCTCTCTCTTGATTTTCCTACTATCCTTCTGACCGCACCTTCTCTGTTTCCACCCCTAGCTCATCCTCCACCCCCCTTCCACTCCCTGTTCGTGTCCACCAGGGCTCTGTCCTTGGCCCGCTCCTCTTCTCCCTCTACACTTCCTTGCTGGATAACTTCATTAGCACCTTTGGTTTCAACTACCACTACCAGCTACTAAAACCCTCATCCACTCTCTAGTTATATCATGCCTCGACTACTGTAACCTCCTCCTTGTAGGTCTCCTGCTCACCTGTCTTGCCCCACTTCAATCTATACTCAATGCTGCTTCCAGGCTCATCTTCCTCTCACACCGCTCTACCTCGGCCTCTTCTTTATGTCAAACCTTCCACTGGCTTACTGTCCACTTCAGACCTCACTTTAAACTTCTTATCCTCACTTTTAGGCCATCTCCTTATCCACTGCTCCCTACCTCTCTTCCCTCATCAACATGCACACCCCTTCCCACCTTCTCCTTTCTGCTCTGTCTGATCACTTTACTGATCACCACATCTCACACCCCCGTATCCAGGACTTCTCCCGTACTACACCTCTGTGCTGGAATGACCTCCCTTCTTCAGTCAGACTCTCCTCCACATTGCAGGTCTTCAAGCGTTCACTCAAAACGCACCTGTTCAGTCTTGCCTGCCCCTCTTCCACTTAACATAATACAATAAGGTGAAGCAAGCACAGACAGCAAGACAAAATGAGATGTGTCAAGTTTGCAGATCAGGGAGGAGGGGATAGAGCGCAGTGAGAGGTTGAGAGGGAGTCACCAGATGGGGATGGGGTAAAAGATTAGCAGAGGAGGACAAAGGGTACGAAATGAGGGGGGAGTGGTGGAGGAGGGAACAACACTAGGATTGAGGGCCCTGCTCACGTGAGCTAACACACTAAGTGGAAGAAATGAACTTACAGAAGACAAAAGGAGGGGGAAGGAAGTGGACTGCTTGTGTGAGCGGAGGAGAGGGGAAAGGAAGGAAAAGAAGGGATAGATGTAGGATGCAGTGGGGATGTTAAGTGGAGGAGGGATAAGTTAGCTTGAATAGGTGTGTTTTAAGTGAGCTCTTGAAGACCTGCAATGTGGGGGATAGTCTTATAACACCCTAACAAAGGTACTGAAGTAATAAGTCTGCATACAGGCTGGAAGTTCTGAAAAGCTGTGATGGGCCTGGTGGGCCCCCCAATCCCAGGAAGATAGATAGACAGAGTGACAGACAGACAGGCAGGCAGGGAGACAGACAGACAGACACCAATGGTGTTCCTTGTTCATATGGCTCGCCACATCTTCTCTCTGAAGTTAAAGACTTTTTTAAGTCCCAGAAGTTTGCTACAGCGTATGTGCCGGGACTTCATCTACGAGCAGGATCGAGCACCTCCGGTGAAAGACCCACATACCATCGCGGGACCTTGCCAGTGGGGTAAGTATAGGTAAATTTGGGGAGCATATTGACCAGGCTTGCGTCGAGGTGCAGTTAGCCTAGATTACTTAAACAGTGCTCTCTGCACTGAAATTAGTAAATGGACCCCCATATTCTGTTTTAATAAAACAGGAATGCATCTACAACATGTCCACTACCAGCAGAATATACTCCTTCCCTTACAGATTCCAACTATCAACAAACAACTCTATTGTTTGACTAAATTGTTATTTACTTATTCATGACTTTTAGACATATATCCTGTTTTAATAAATATATTAATAACTTATGAATAGCTTTTAGTAAAATTAATTATTAAGCTGTATACCATTTTATATCTTTGTGCCTTTAGTTACATTTCTTCCTTCCCATATTTAATATTTTACATTTACTATTATGTTTATATTTTATGTTTTTATTAAAATATCTTAAATTTTACTGAAATGATTAGCAGGTATTTCTATATATTTCTATACTTCATGCTTAATAAACACCACAGGACTGGATATCAGATACTAAATAAATATGTGTTGATTTAGTGGACTCTGTAGCATTGTACAGTAACTTCACTGGGTGGTTTCAGGCAGACTTTGCTCATGAGCTAGGTTAGAACCAGCAGAGGGCAGGACTGAGGCAATTGAGACACAGAGCAATTGCAGGCAGGACTGGACTGTAGCGACTGAAACACTATGCAGTCACACACTGGACTGAGCTGAAGCAACTGAGGCACAGAGCAATTGGACACAGGTCTGGACTGAAGCAACTGAGAAATGGAGCAGTTGCACACTGGTTGAATTGACATGGAGCAGTTGCACACAGGACTGGATTGGACTGAAGCAACTGAGACTCAAAGCAGATGCACACTGGCTGAATTGTAGCAACTGAGGCATGGAGCAGTTGCACACAGGACTGGATTGGATTGAAGGGCCTGATCCAGAAGAACGCCCGCGTCGCTCGGACGGCGGGCGTAAGCGTAAGATCGGCTTTGCAGCCGATCTGCGCACGCGCCGGGCAGATGTTGCCCGGCGTTGCTACGGCAACGCCCAATCCTGGATCGGGCGTCCGTAGCAGCGCCGTAGGGACACTGGAGGGGACGTCCCCCAGCGTCCCTACGTACAGGTTAGTGTAGGTGGGCGGGGGGAGTTAGTTACATGAGGGTGGAAGGGTGGGCTAGGCGGCCATTCGCTCCTGTGCGAGCGTATGGCCCCTTCCTTACGCAGGCTGAAGTTAGGGTAGCCTTCAGCCAGCGTAAGGAAGGGGCCATACGCCCGCACAGGGGGAGTGTCGAGGTAACTGAACGCCTTTAGTAAGCACAGCGCATCGGCGTACCTCTGGATCAGGCCCGAAGTAACTGAGACACGGAGCAGTTGCGCACTGGATTGGTCTGAAGCAACCGAGACACAGAGCAGTTTAACACTGGACTGGATAGACTGCACGTGTCTGAAACGCGTAGGTTGCAGTATCCCGGTGAGACGGAGTTCCCCGTGCACACTCGGTTACTTAGAGTTACCTTCCTTCCCCTCCGTCACCCACCAGACAGTTAGGGCCCTTTTACTCTCTGGTGTGGATCGAGAGGTGTTTAATTCTATCTAGAGGGACGGTTCCTTCGGTTACACGAGGCAGGGGTTCTTTCCCCTTCCCCCGTTCTCCCGGGTGTCGGTATTTTTATTGGTTGTATTTTTTAGAAATTTTTAGTATTTTTATTTTTTCATTTTGTGGAATAAAGTGTGAAAAATTGTTCATCCAAAAACGGAAGATTCTTTATTATATACGCATTTACAAGAAATTGCAATGTGAGTAGATCCTTGCTATTATTTATATAAGATGACCCTTGGATAAAACGGGCTGCACGAGGTTTTTATTTCTCTTTCCCCTCACTTGGAACGGACCACTAATCTGGTATTGACGATCCACACGGAGGACATAGAGGGATACCATCGAGGAATCTCGGAGAGGCGGCAGTGAACCACACGGAGGTGTTGGAGTGATCACTTTATATATGAAGTGCCTGTTGTTTTCAACAAATCAGTGAGGAGGAAATTGGAAAGATACTTTATGTTACAAGATTGATGCAGTTTTACACATGCTTTTTTCGATTGATACAGTTTTACACATTTGTTGCTTTTTTCTATCTCCTTTCGAGAAAACCTGTATAAAGAAAAGAGACTCTTGATATACCCTATTTTGTGAGGACCCTGAAGAAGGAAGGACTTTATAGGAATTTCTTTATTGCAAATTGGATCTGCTACAAAGACTTTTTACCCTTACAGAAGACACAGTAAGATAAGAATACTGATTTGAATCAGACTCTGTGATCTTTCCTCTATTTGTAAAAATATTGCTCTCTTTACCTTGCCCTAAGCGCGGCTCTCGCCACATTGTTTGTTTTATATTGTTCCACCCCTTCCTACTTCGTAAGAGTGGGTTTGGAGTGAAAAGAGGAGTCAGTTTGGGTATCTGACCCCAGTGGATGTTTTCCTGCGATTGGGCAGCTGCGCAGGATTTCTGTTTCGTCCTTATATAGTGCATGTGAACCTGGCTGGCTCTGGTCACACAGAGATTTCCATGTACCGGAGGACGCCTCTGGCTGATGCCAGCTGATGCCAGCATCCAACCCGTGCAAGCATGGCAGAGCTGAACGAGACTAAGAGTGGCAACTCAGCGGAGTGAAAGCATGGGCAGGACCAGCAAAAGCATCTGAGAGGTGCCCCCTGATGTGGTAAGTACCGTGGTTTGTGAAATCTCGGATGAAAAATGGGTTTTTGGTGGTGATGTGAAAAGCAAAGGGGCTGCCTCCACCCAGAAATTGGACCCAGGAAAAAAGAAGGGATTTTGCTGGGTCCGACCTGGGAAGAGGTGCATTGCGTAAGGTGTCAACTGGGTTTTTCATCCCGGATCCCACCTAAACACAGGGCCGGACTGGGACCAAAAATCAGCCCTGGCATTTAAAGCACACAGGCCCACCTTTTGTGGGGTACTGACAATTTTCATGACTGCATCATTTCCTAAGTGACTCAGTTACATCTTTTGCTGATAGTCTGAAACAAACATTAACAATAGACACAGTTGCATCATATATCAGCTGATGGGGGTCATGCAAATTATAGGTAAGTGGCAACAGGGACTGGATCGAAATAAGCCCCACTTCTCCCCAAGGGCCAGCCATCTATGTATCTATCTATGTATCTATCTATCTATCTATCTATCTAATCTATCTATCTATCTATCTATCTATCTATCGTCAGAGGCTTGGAAATGTTTAGACCAGTCACGGGATCCTGGCAGAGTGGAGAGCACTGGGTATCAAAGTAGAAACTGGGAGACCTCAAATAGTGTCTGCGCATAAGAGCACGAGTGAGTCCTAGGTGAGGTGTGTAGGACTGGTGATGAATAGGCGCCCGGACTGGAATAGCGGACTGGCTAGACTGGGCTGGAGTCTGTAGGCTGAGCTGAATTGGAATCAGCAGGCTGGATAGGATTGAAACAGCAGGCTGAACTGGATAGCAACAGCATGCTGAACTGGATAGCAACAGCAGGCTGAACTGGATAGCAACAACAGGCTTGAACTGGGTAGCAACAGCAGGCTTGAACTGTATAGCAACAGCAGTCTTGAACTGGGTAGTAACAGCAAGCTTGAACTGTATGGCGACAGCAAGCTTGAACTGGGTAGCAACAGCAGTCTTGAACTGTATAGCAACAGCAGACTGAACTGGATAGCAATAGCAGGCTTGAACTGTATGGCAACAGCAGGCTTGAACTGGGTAGCAACAGCAGGCTTGAACTGTATGGCAACAGCAGGTTTGAACTGAATAGCAACAGCAGGCTTGAACTGTATGGCAACAGCAGGCTTGAACTGGGTAGCAACAGCAGGCTTGAACTGTATGGCAACAGCAGGCTGAACTGGATAGCAACATCAGGCTTGAACTGTATGGCAACAGCAGGCTGAACTGGATAGCAACAGCAGGCTTGAACTGTATGGCAACAGAAGACTTGAACTGGGTAGCAACAACAGGCATGAACTGTATGGTAACAGCAGGCTTGAACTGTATGGTGACAGCAGGATTGAACTGTATGGCAACAGCAGGCTTGAACTGGGTAGCAACAGCAGGCTTGAACTGTATGGCAACAGCAGGCTGAACTTTGGAAGACAAAGTTGTTCTGGCACCAGAGTGCTGTCTGAGAGAGGCCAGGTAGAAAGCAATCAAGCAAGGCAATCAACAGCACCTGAGAGGTTAGCCTATAGCAGGGAGTGAACCAGGAAGTGCAGAGGCAGAGGGAATCATGTGACAGGCAGAAAGTAAACAAAGGTAAATGGTGAATGGAACGGAAGCAATCGTGACAGCACCCCCCCTCCCTAAAGGGTGGACTCCGTAAACCCTAATGAGGTTTGGAGGGGAACTTCCGATGGAAGGCTTTAAGCCAAGGAGAACAAAATCCGAGGCTTTGACCCAGCAGTGTTCTTCAGGACCAAAGCCTTTCCAATCCACTAAGTACTGGAAATGACCATGTTGAATATGAGCATCCACGATCTCTTTGACCTCAAATTCATTCTCTGCAGCTCCAACCAGCTTTGAAGGTTTCTTAATAGGTGAAAAAAATGTATTGATTATCAGAGGTTTAAGAAGGGAAATGTGGAAGACTTTGGGCACTCGGAGATATGGTGGAAGGTCAAGCTGATAAGCCACAGGATTAATGATTTTTGCGATTGTAATGGGACCAATGAATTTAGGTGCAAATTTCATCGATGGAACCCTGAGACAAAGATTCTTTGAAGATAACCAAACTCTGTCCCCTGGGTGCAACAGAGGCACGGTCACCTTATATCTTATAGCACTAAGATGCGTTGAGCAAAGAAGTTCTCACCTTCTTCTAGGATTCTGAAATTTTTTTTAGAAACACTTCTGCGGCAGGGACTTGGGATGCAGGGAGAGCTGAGAATGGAGGGACTTTGGAATGCCACCCAAAGACTACTTCGATAGGTGTGGTATTTTGGGATGCATGATCATAGTGGTTATGAGCAAACTCCGCCCATGGTAGCAGGCGACCCAGTTGTCTTGGGAGGATGAAAAATACAGGCGGATAAAAGTCTCAAGGTCTTGATTGACCCTCTCTGTCTGCGCATTGGTCTGGGGATGGTAAGCAGATAAAAACTTCAGCTTTACTCCAAGACTGATACACAAGGCTCTCCAGAACCTTGCCGTGAATTGGTCAGAAATGATCTCCTCAGGACATCCATGCAGCCAAAAGATATGTTGGACAAAGAGCTTGGACAAGACTGGAGCAGAGTAGAGACCCCGAAGTGGAACAAAGTGAGCCATTTTGGAAATCCTGTCCACTACGACCCAGATGGTATTATACTTGTCGCAGGATGGAAAGTCTGTCACAAAGTTCATAGATAAGTGGGAACATAGAGCCCTTGGAATTGAGAGTGGTTGGAGAAGACCAAGAGGTAGCCTGCGGGAAACCTTATGTTGAGCACAGACAGAGCAGGCAGAGATGAAATCGGTGGTATCTTGATGCAGGGTCGGCCACCAGTAAATTCGACTGAGGAAAGCTAGAGTCTTTTTGATACCAGCATGTACAGAAATCTTCGAAGCATGAGCCCACAACAAGATCTTTCGACGGAGGGCCTGAGGAATGAAAGACTTGCCAAGAGGTGGGGGATTGACAAGTCGAGAAGATGCCACTTGGATGGGACTCAAGATGAGTTGGGCTTTTCCCTCTTTGGAATCCTTGGTTGAAAAGGAGCGTGACAGAGCTCTGCAAGGAAAACTAAAACGAGAGAAGAATAGGGACCACCGGGCCTGGCGGGAATTGAAACAATGGGCAGTCTGGAGATACAGCAAGTTCTTGTGGTCAGTCAGTACAGTGAAAGGATGGGCTGCTCCCTCCAAAAGGTTTCGCCACTCCTCCAGTGCAAGTTTCATAGCCAGGAGCTCTTTCTCCGTAATTTTTCTCAGCGGGTTGGAACTTCTGAGAGAAGAAGGTGCACGGATGTGTCTGCCCATCAGAGAACTGCTGAGACAATATTGTCCCAACACCCTCAGAAGATACGTCCACCTCTACCAGGAAAGGTCAGATTGGCGAAGAACCGGGACAGAGGAAAAGGCCTCCTTGAGGTGCAAGAATGCTGAGGAGCTCTCAGACGGCCATTTAGATGGGTTAGCCCCTCTCCAGATTAGCAAGGTAATGGGTGCCATGATGGTGGAATAG
The DNA here is from genome assembly GCA_011038615.1 of Limnodynastes dumerilii. Classification (NCBI taxonomy): domain Eukaryota; kingdom Metazoa; phylum Chordata; class Amphibia; order Anura; family Limnodynastidae; genus Limnodynastes; species Limnodynastes dumerilii. The sequence continues at coordinate 312,503 of WWET01001279.1, read as the reverse complement.
TTCTGGATGAACCTTCGATAGAAGTTGGCGAACCCAATAAATTGCTGAACACCTCTAATCATAGTAGGTTGGGGCCAGTCCAGAATTGCTTGAACCTTGGCAGGATCCATTCGGAGTTCAGAACCGAAAAGGATGAATCCCAGGAACGCAACCTCTTTCGTCTCAAAAACACATTTCTCTAGTTTCCCGTACAAGTGATGTTGATGGAGGCGGGACAGAACCTCTCTAACTTAGACTCCATGTTGCTCCAAGGTCAGAGAGAAAATGAGAATATCGTCCAAATATACCACGACTGATTGGTTAAGAAGGTCTCTGAAAATTTCGTTGACAAAACTTTGAAACACAGCTGGGGCATTGCTGAGGCCAAAGGGCATCACCAGGTACTCATATTGCCCATCCCGGGTATTGAAAGTGGTCTTCCATTCCTCCCCGGAACGGATCCGGATGAGGTTGTATGCCCCCCGGAGATCCAGTTTAGTGAATACTTGAGCGCCCCAAATCGGGTTGAACATTTCTGAGATGAGAGGTAATAAATACTGATTTTTGATGGTAATGTTGTTGAGACCTCGGTAGTCTATACATGGACGTAGACCCGAATCTTTATTTTTAACAAAAAAAAACCCCGACACCGGCTGGAGAAGTGGAAGGACGCATGAAGCCACGTTATAGGTTCTCGGTGATGTAATTCATGGCTTTGGTCTCTGGAATAGGTCCGACCTCAAGGGGGAGTGGAATCAGGGATCAAGTCAATCAGACAGTTCCACGGGCGATGGGGTGGTAACTTGTCAGTGGCTTTGGGACAGAAGACGTTGGCAAAGTCCTAGTATGGGCTAGGAATCTGAAGGTCCTCGGAATGCTTAATTTGCTGCAGGGGCGCAACTCTGCCAAGAAACCAGGACTGACATAAAGACAGCCCACAATGAGAACCTTTAGAATGCACACCAAACATCTGCTGGGTATTAAAACAATATTTTTATTAAAGACATTTAAAATGTTGAATGAAATGCATAACGAATATTAAACATGTCAGATCCATATATGAATTATCATCTCACAGCGATAGTTGGAATCATATCCAAGATACACAGCTACACAGTGGTAAGTATAATTGAAAAAATCACTGGTCATGAATCCACCGGAATCAGTCAGGAGCGGGCGTTTCCCTGTCGCTTGGAGAACTGCAAATGTGTATGTCCAGGTTCCCCACAGTAGAAGCAGAGGTTATCCCTGACTCTGTGTTGTCTCTCTTGGGGAGTCAGTCGAGATCTGCCAAGTTGCATTGGTTCTTCGGTAGAGAGAACTGGGGACCTAGGGCAAGCAGGAACAGGGGTCCTTGGGGTTGATTGTTCTCCTTCGTTCAGATCGGCGCTTCTGTTGCCGATGTCAGTAAACTGCCCTGTTTGTGTCTTTGTGTTCATTTTTTACTGTTCCTTTAAGGGGGCTCTCTCTGTCTGTCTCTGATTTACTCCTCTTATTATTTAAACACTGTCCACCTGTGCCTCCCTGAGAAGCAACACGTGATAGTGTCTGCCTCCGCTCTCCAGCAGCTCTGTGTACCGGCCCAGCCCTCCATTTGCCAGAACTGCCAGATGGTCAGTCTGGCCCTGCCTAAACAAATCTGATTGGAGGGATTTATGTACTATTGTACATTGTTACAATAGTAACACAAATCCCTCACTGGGAGCCGCATGCCACCCCTCACACAATCAGGGCAGACCCAAAATTTCCCGGGTCAACCCTGCAGTGTGAAAGACTCTCAGTGGCGCACCCCAAATTGAAAAATGTATAGAAAAAAAAATAAGCAAAAAATTGTGAAAATTCAAAAAGGGTCGTGGCTTCGCGGGTACAGGGAAAGGGGCGTAGCTTAGTGGCAATGTGATCTGGACTGACAAAGAGGAAGATGGTCCTGGCCTGTGCTGCATTAGGAAAGCAGGTGGGAATGGTGAATGGGTCACTACAAATACAACAGTGCTTATTCACTGACACAGGCTCTGTACATTGTGTAATGTGCTCGTGCTCTATTAATGCATTGTATACTGCTATTACCATTAGATCTGTTCCTTCAATATGAAACTATTATTTTACTGTGTGAAAGAAGTAACTTATAAATCACCTATAAAAAAAAAAATATCAGAACAGGACTTGTTACAGCCAATAACCAAAGCAATTCCTTAATGTAGAATTTTTATCATTTTAAAATCTATATTATAATGTCCTGCTTTCACAGAGAACCTTACTGGACGTCTTACATGTCCTGGCAGTCAGATAGTACGACCATGTTATCAGTATTGTCATTTTACATATGTTTTATATTTTAACAGTGCATCATATTAAGTAGCTCTTCACAATTTTACACACATCAACCTCTGGCACATTACAGTCTAATTCCCTAACAAACAAACACACATACACACATATACACGCTAGGGGTAAGAGCTTGGGCAGGACGCGGCAGAGCTTACTTGCCACATTTTCGGGCTCCAAAACGTTTGCAGCTATGATAATATACCTCGCATGTATTACACGCATTGGAAACCCCCCTTTCAAAATCCTGCGTTTTGCCACTGACTCTCCCAGGTCAGTAGGATTTAAAACTTGTATTTTTGCTTTTTTTTTTTTTTAAACCACCAAATCACCTGGCTTATTGCGCTGTGGTGATGTTAAAGCGGTAGAATTTTGGTATTAATACCAAACCAAGCTGAACTAATTCTGTAACTACATGTATTCCCTTCCAATGATATTTTTTGTTTTATGTCAATGAAATTATTAAAATTCCTACACCTGATAGGCTGTCCAACCCCCCTCCCCCCCCAAACAACACCCAAATAAAGACACGGACACATTATTGGATTTATAAAAAGGGGGCATAATTTATTGATTGAAATTGAATAAGGACTATTAGTTTAGAGATAGGTGGCGACAACCAGCAGGTGGGGAACAGCAGCAAGAGTGACAACTAAAACCAGACAAACTAAACGACAGGCATCCCCTGTCAAGCGCCCCCCAGGTAGGGATAAACGGGTACTAACCCCCCTTCACCGTGCACGCGTCAAGCGGCAGAGAAGACACCCGCCTCATGGCATGGTTTCAAATCGTAATCCAGGGGTGTACCTATACCTATCAATAACAAGACCATTCCCCCAGGCGCTAGATGGACATTGCTGTTCCCCACTGCTACCGCCAATTATGCCCCGTCTGAAAAACAAAGTACATGTTAACAAAGCCTAACAAAAAGGGATGGGAGGGAGGGAGAAGAAAACGACAGGCAAGACTGAGCTGGACAAAATGGAGGGTCTTTATACCCCTAACTAGAACCCACCCCACAATCCCACCCACTCTTATGCCATTGGTTAAAACCCCCACCAGGGCTAGAGAGCCTTGTGAAGGGGAAGGGGAGACAGCCCACAGCTGAGGATTTTATCTGTCCTCAAGCTTAGGACAGCTTTTGTTTGCATTAATGCTTGTCCAACCATTTACAGGGTAAGCTTACATCTATTTACTATAAACACTACCAACATACCATAGGGATTACTAACCTTTTATCAATTTGTGAGTATATGAGCTGCATCATCCTACGATCTGCATTGAAGCAATAATTGGAGATCAAAGACTTTGCATCTGCAACTACTATGTCCTCAGCAGAATATTCTCCTTCTGCCAGAGATTGCAACTTTAAACAATCTGTAGACCCACAACAAGAACTAGAAAAGAATCATAAGGATTTAAACCAAGGCTTCCAGCTGCTGAAACAGAATTGTCTTCTATTTTCCTTTATCTAATCTGTGATCTCTTCTCTACAAACTTTAGATCTCACAGAGTTCATGGAGGAACAACTACATCAAGAAGAAATAAAATACCATTGTGGCTTCCCCTTTAGCTGACAGGTTTCTCATCATGACAAAATAAAATCCTCTTGCAAAGACACTTTGTGGGTTTTCACCTCTGGAAAATTCATTGACAAAATAATAAAAACAAACAAATCGGCAACAAGGATAAAATTCACTACTTCATTTAATAAAAGGTAGGTAACGTTGCTGGTTCAGAGGTTTGTGGGGCCCCAACAAAAATCAAAAGTAAAATAAATAAATAAATAATAACCAGGGCTGTCTTCCTAATAAACTAATTTACTAATTACCTAAATAAAAAAATTAAAATATATTAAAAAAATAATATATAAATGTATAAAGAGCCTTCCAGATTAATACCAATTATAAAACATCTTCATTGACAAATCATTCTAGAACTAGAAACATAAAAGCATACATCATAAAAGCATTACAAATCCACAGTGATTTCGTACATTGCTAAATAGAACAATTAATGCTGCAATCATTAGCTCAATATAAACCTCTATAAAGCTGATGTAGAGCTTGTAAATCGTGCTTTAAAGTAAACTAAAGTCACACTCCCTTTTCAGTTGGTTTATGCACTTTTCACTTTACCAAATGCAAATGTTGATTAATTCGTTCCTTATACATGCCTGGGAACCCTGACATCTTTTCAACAATGCAGCAGCTTCACACCAGGTTGATCAGACCTTCGTGTAGTGCATTAATGGTTGTGCCACTAGTATAGCACCACTCAGGAAGGAAAGATGTAGCAGTAATGGTAAGTAAAGGAGAGTGAAAGTATGATTAGATTGCTCACACAGCTTCAGGTTTAAGGACAAACACACGCTCCTAGGGCAGCAGCATCCAATTTCCCATTTTTGCACAGATGTCACGTCCATATATGATCTCTCATATGGGGCTATTGTGAGCAGCTTTAAATTTCTCTTATCATGGACATTAGTGAGTGCAGACAATATGAGCTTAGGGACACTGCACTGATATAAGATATATCTAACAAGATTCATCAGAGGATCATCAGAAGAAAATTCCTCTACCAAATTGCCTTTGTTCTACATCCGCTCTACATCCACATCAAGACAAATAAAAAAAAAGGTCCCAGGGTATACCTAAAAAGGAGAGCATTGTAAATGCTCCCTCATTTTACTAAATACTATATATGCCATACCAATGGGAGTCCCTTTTCGGCTGTCTCTATTTCAAATTACAGCAATTGAAAAAAAAATGTTATGAATGGGTGAGTATGCAATCAGCATACTCACCCATACCCTTTCGGAAGCACCGCCCGCTGGACCACCAGAGATGTGAGTAACCTCTCTGGGGACTTTTTGGATTAGGGGGAGGGTTAGAGTTAGGCTTTGGGGAAGGGAAGGTTAGGGTTAGGGCCATGGAAGGGGAGGATTAGAATCAGGCTGCAGGGAAGGGGGAGTTAGGGTCAAACTGTGGGAAAGAGAGACTTAGGGCCTGATCCTGAGCTACGGCCGCCGTCAGGGGGAGTCAGCGATGTAACGCTGAGCGTTAGCACGCTCAGCGCTACATCGTTGATCTGGATCAGGCCCTTAGGGTTAGGCTGTGGGGAAGGGGGGGTAAGAGTCAGGCTGCAGTTAAGGGAGAGTTAGGGTTAGGGTAATAGAATGGGAGGGTTAGAGTAGGGATGAGGGAGAGGTATAGGGATAGACTCATTACTTACCTTTCGGAGCACCGTGTTCAGTTTTCCATGGATCGATTGCTATGCCTCTTCGAGGCAGAAGGAATAGTTTTCCCAGCCAGTTCGGAACTGACGGAGTGAACGGCCCTATCGAAATAGGGCTGTTTGCAACAGGGGCCCACACCCTGCTATGCATTTTTTTTTAATTAAATGTAATTGTATCCTTAGTACCATTGGTCCAGATACAGACCTCCACTGCTGTAACGACACTGTATCCTAATGCCCGTAAGTGAGGCCCCTCCCTTTGAAAGTAAGGGCTGCTAGGCGACAAGGATACACATCAAGATAATTAGTAGAGATGTCACTTAGCATGATCTACGGTGAATAGTTCTTATGCAGTCTTCCCATGCTCCTATCAGATAGATGAGGCTGATTTCCTAGTAACGTTTGATTTGCGTCTGTGGTTCCTGTCGTTACTGCTTCTTCCCCCTTCCCTCCTACCCTGAGTGTGTTTCTCTCTTGCACTGTGTCTCTAATTGTTGTTGCTGTTCTTTATTGTTCTGCTGTTGTACCCACCCTGGCTATTTCCATCCAGACACAGTGCACATGGTGCACACTTTAACAGTGCACCAAGCTATGCAAGGACATAGCTGTGGTGAGTGAATTAAAAGTGTTCCTGTTTGTGCTCCTGTTGGTTCTCATTCTGATCCAGTGTCCTGATTGGTCTGTTTGCCTGCTGTTATGAGTGCCCTGATCCTGCTACCCTCCGGTGTCTTCCCAGTTGTTGTTCTATTACTCTTGCCTTGCTGCCTTTGACTCTCTCCTTGGTTGTGAGTGTGTCCTTGCTGTGCACAGTGTGATTGCCCCTGTCTGTCATTATCCCCTAGTGGATAATAGTCTTGTGTGTTCAGCATTATACCTGTGTTTTACCATCTGCACTTCTCTGTTTATTGTGCTAATGCCATCTGCACACCAGTTTAATACTGGTTACTCACGTGCTATATAATCTGCACTACTCTATCACTGTGCTACTCCATCTGCACTCCAGTTGTGTACTGGTTATTACTATGCTATCTCATTTGCACTACCCACTACTAAGCTACCATTCCTATTCTCCAGTCCGGTACTTGCATCCTCTCTGTACCATGTTTCGACCCATCTGTGGTATCTATTTCTTTGACTCAGTATTACAGTATTGGTTACCACCTAGCGGAGGCTGCAACCTGCTGGGTGTCCTGCAGCTCAAACTATCCCCACCATCAGGGGCTCTAGTGAAGACCAGGCCCCAGTACCGTAACAACATCTTCAACACGGAACCCCTTCATAACACCGACAGTAAAGAAATAATACATTTCTTACCTTGTCCATCCTTATATACCTGTTTGCTCTGTCCCAGGTGCTGCAAACTCTCTCTTCCATTCTTGTAGTTTCCTGCTG
>WWET01001279.1:252726-305548 GCA_011038615.1 Limnodynastes dumerilii | reverse complement strand
CTGCTGATTCTGGCTCTCTTACCACTGTGTCTGCTCTATCCCCACTGCTCCCGCCTCTCTCCTCTTCTTCTGTTCTTCCCCACTACTCTAGGCTCTCTTCCTGCTTTATCCTTGCTGCTCCCGACTCTGCCACTCCTATGGTATCATGCTGCTCCTGGCTCTCCCCCCACTCTACCTGCCCTATCCCCACTGCTCCCGACTCTCTCTTCTTCTCCTGTTCTTTCCTGCTGCCTCTGGCTCTCTTCCTGCTCTATCCCAGATGCTCCCAACTCTCTCTTCCATACCTGTGCTTTCCTGCTGCTCCAGACTCTCTGCCTCTCCTATGGTATCATGCTGCTCCTGGCTCTAGACCCGCCCTATCCCTACTGCTCCCGGCTCTCTTCTCCACTCCTGTTCTTTCCTGCTGCTTCTGGCTCTCTTCCTGCTCTATCCCGGATGCTCCCGACTCTCTCTTCCATTCCTGTGCTTTCCTGCTGCTCCCGACTCTCTGCCTCTCCTATGGTATCATGCTGCTCCTGGCTCTCTACCCGGCCTATCCCTACTGCTCCCGGCTCTCTTCTCCACTCCTGTTCTCTCCAGCTGCTTCTGGATCTCTTCCTGCTCTATCCCAGATGCTCCCGACTCTCTCTTCCACTCCTGCTCTTTTCTGCTGCTCCTGGCTCTCTCTCCCTGCTTTGTATTCTCTTCTTATTGATGCTCTGTCATATCCTCTTATATTCTAACTCTTCTTCTTTGTCTTCCTCTCCTGTGACTGCCACTGAATCTGTGTGATCTGACTGCCACTGGAACTGCATTATTCAGAGGTAAGTAATTAGTGTTAGTGTGTTAATTAGAAATTAGGGTTTTGGTTGGGATTAGGGTCAGGGTTCAGGTAACGGCAAACATAGTAAGGGTCAGCATTGCAATAATTTATCTGACACATGCAAAGTTATAAATACTTTGTTAGGCAGAGGAAAGTCAATCATTTAACCATGTCAGCATTGTAGTGTTGGCACGTTAATTGTAGGCTTTCAGATCAGATCAGTTACAAACAACACTGTTATACATTACCATACTGTGTCATCAATGTCAGTTATGTTTTCAATTATAAAATACAGGAAAATAAATATTAAATAAAAGAATATAATTGTGCAATTAGTTTGCTTTTGCAAGTTTACAAGTCACAGACTCCAAAGTAAAATAGATATTGGGGCCTAGTAATGCTAGTCCACAGCCTGTTAATGTAGTGGATCTGATTTAGATTTATTAAGATATTTCTGTTGGAGGCAGGCAAATGCAAATGGAATGCTATTGCAGTCTTATTCACAGTAATTTTTAAAAACCCACCAAGCTTTTATTATATTAATATATTGTCATGTTAGTAGTTATATCAGTGGTTTGGTAGGTACAACTCAAGGTGCTTGAAGAAGTCACAATCAATCAAGTTTAATGTAAATGGTTACATCCCAATGCAGGAAAGGCACATGCTATGTTTTCAGGAATTCTCTAGATCATCCCCAGTATCATTATTCTATTGATACTCTGTTACTAAATCAGCCTTGTGTATTTAATTAGGTAATAAGGATTTAAAGAAAAAAAAAGCTAAAAACCTTAAACCTGTTATGTATTAGGTTTGAAAATTCAAGGTATTATGTCTGGTTTTTTCTGCAGACATCCATCACTGTGCTCTAATGATGGAGAAAGACTGCCACCCACTGGTAATACTAGATATTGAATTACTAGGGGGCCTTAAAAGAGCATATAGGATGCTCCATCATTTCATATCTTTATTTCTCCACAGGACCTTTCAATAAACAAATAAATTGATTAAATTAAATTTTTTACACACAGAGAAAATACTTTTTTCTTGAGCTCACCTAATTCTGTCTACAAATATTACATTTGCCTCCTGAATATAATGTGATAGGAAAAATCTAATAAATGTCTATTAGTGTGGGGTGGAGAAAAACCTTATTGTCAGAGAATGGAATGTTTATGTACTGTGAAAAGAAGGACACCAACAACACTACCTGCACAGCCCATTAACAGGTTCATGAAGAGTAGAACAGCAGGGGTTATGGTGTCAGATGAGGAGATCTGGCATAGATCTTGAGGGCATTGTATAATGAGAGGTAGTATAGGTGGCAGAGCAGTTGTTGTAAATAGACATAAGCACAAAAGAGGAAAAGAGAGGGAAGAAAGTAAAGTACAAAAGCATTAGGACATTATGAGAGAGTTGTCAAGCAGGGCTATCATATCATATGTCATATATATATGTTAATGACTGTAGGCTTCACTACGTGGGCATGACGATCAGAAGCCTAAATTAGAAAACAAGGGGCTGATGCAGACCCAAATGCTAAGTCAAAAGCATCCTGCATGCAAAAATAATACACAATCCAGATGCACACACAACTGCAGCTCTGAATCCCTAGGCAAGCACAGCAGTTAGTAACAGATCATACGTAACTATCCCTATGCAAGCCAAAAAATACGCATCATGAGCAGAGTAAGGCAATTAAATTGTATGGGCTGGGTTAGGCACTTACGTAAGACGAGGCATTACATGCAACCAGAGATACGCAAGGAAAAGTTAAGGCAGGCTAAACACGTAAGTCAGCTAAGTTACGTACATGAGAGGGGACTGCATTTATCATTAGTAGTGCATAACTAATGTCACTGTGACCACAGCTGAAGGCTCATCTCTATTGAAATACTCAGCAACAAATTAGATAGCTTTTTAAACTTTTTGGCAAAACATCATTTTTGTAAATAAGCCCTTCAGCAGTAATAATAAACGCAATAAAGAATTTGTCAGTTAACTTGATGTGCTGTAGCCTAAGGTTTCAGTAAATCTAATCACACAAAGGAATATTAAGGGACATGAACTGATATACTATTGTGTCAAATAAATAGTGCTGCCTATGTTTCTCTGACCTACCCTCTATACAGGGATGTGGGCACTGAGTTTACAACACCAAAGTCTGTTGTGTAGAAACAGACTTCCCAGCTGTAAATGTCTAACTGTGGGACTCACAGTTTTTTTTATGTCCTCAACTGCCCTGACAACTAACAAATTTTTTACTGACTCAAGCACAGCAGCAAATACATGGCTTACACTTTTAACTTTAACTTTGCCAAAGAACTCTGCTTAAAGTAAACAAATTTCTTCATTCATTCTCAAAACTTACATTATAATGTAAACAATGCTCAGTCTCTCAGGACTCCCCACTGTATTAATGCATCTACGCATCCTTGCAAGCACTTGAGAAACCATTGCTATTGCTCGCACAAACATTAGACATCAAGACTCTACAATCAGCACTGCTTTTCCAGTGCATTAAAGTAATAAACCCCTCCCACCTCACAATCCAACCTGTTGGGCGTTGTCTAAATTCGGAAGTCTGGAAGTGGGTTTGCATTCCAATTGTAGCACTTGGATGCATGATTACAGTTTACGACATGCTTCATTGGGCGGTTCCTGAGGTTGGGATTTATGCATATCACGCCTGAAATCTCTCCCTTTATGTGGCCAAAGTTGTCACTCAAAGAGTTACTAAGGATGGGGCAGGAATTGGTATCATCAAGTTCCGCCCGTCTTTAGTAATGCTCGGGATTACAGGAGCAAGGCCTGAAATCAGGAGTCTCAAGGAAATTCCAGAACAGTCAGCAACTATGTGTATGTGCAAATCGTGACAGCTCAAACGTTTGGAAAAAGTTGTCTTGTTGGAGTTGGATTGGTACTTATTTATCATCTGCTTATAATGCATTTAAGAATCTATAAGCAATAAAAATCAGTTGTACTTGTATTTTAATTAAAGGATCATAAGTATTATTTGCAGTTATTGCTGTAGATTGAATCTATTCATTGACTTTATAACTAAGATAGCGTTTGGTCTTCATTTGTGGGTCACTAGAAGTGATAACAGGCTTAATGCAGACCCCCATATGCTTTACCTGCGTGCGGAGGTCTGTAGTTATGCAGCATGGCCCTGGCAGTCCCCTCTAATGGTAGTAATTTTGGACACGTGTTCAGAAGACTACCTTAATAATTATGACTTGATCTGCGTACAGACGCAGATTAAGTCGTGACGGAGCTTCCCCGCTTGACACCTCATTTAAATGCCTATCCCCGCCTGTATGGGGTATGTATGTATGTAGGGGTCAACCTCTTCAACGTAGTTACGTTATTACATACGTCTGCAAGTCTCCTGTTAAGCCCCATACACACTACAGTTTTTTTAAACGACAATCGTTCAAAATACCGGTGAAAGGAGCGTTTTGAACGATATCGTGCAAGTGTGTACGCTGCAACGATCATGCCTGATCGTTGTAAAGTACACAAAATCGTTTGATCGCATCTTTTAAAAAGTTTAATATAAACGATCAAGCCATTCAGTACTGAAGGCTCAACAGAAAATCGTTTGTAGTGTGTATGCAGCCTGATTGGTAATAAAAATGTTCTGGAATGTCGTCCATCGTTTAAAAAACTGTAGTGTGTATGGAGCTTAAGACTTTCTACATTACCAAATGTAACATGTTAGGTGTGTACATTGGTCCTATATGAATACAGATACCAACATGACCCATTCCATTATGTACGAAACACTCTCCTTCTGAGCTTCCAACTGTCACTCACTTGGTTTTAATAAATTACCTGATGTTTAAAAAATATTTTTCTCCACCTCCCAGGTGGTTACCATAGTAACTGACAGTTGGAAATTTAGAAAGAGAGCATTTTGTGCCTATGGAATGGGTCATGTTAGAGGGTCTGTGAATAGTTTTAGATCATGTTTCACAAAGCAATTTCCATCGTTCTTCCAGTCACAGACTCTCATGTGTGTAAGATGTGTGTGTAATAAGTGTGTAAGGTCATGTTTAATATCAGGATAGCGTGTGAAGGGTAAAGCAGTTACATTAGGTGTATAAACATAAGAAAAGGCAGAGTGCGCGCCTAACAGGAAGACGGCGCGCACGTGCATGGTTACTAAGACGCTGTAACCATGCTGCCTGTCGGCTGGGGAATCCCCTGAGACGCGCCGCGGGAATCAAGGTAAGCGAGCAGACGGGGAGGGAGCCGACGGATACAGCTTGCCGTTAGACGGCAGCTGTAACATTACTATAGTAATCCTAGCGTAACATCTGGAGGGCGCATGCGCCCTCCGTTCAGTCAGGTGATTTACGCACCTTGCGTGCGTAAATCACCTGACGCTATTAATTCTGGATCCGGTCCTTAGTTCTGAATTCAGCCCGATGTTTTTCTTTAGTTTATTGCTATAATTTTGATTCAGAAAGAGCTGAAAAATTGCAGGTTGTGTAAATGTTATTGTGTTTAGAACTCATTTCTTTATAAGGTTTCAACACAGATAAAATAAACACATTCGCACTTATATGAGAAGATAACGCTACAACTGCTCTATAAAGGATAAGCAGTTATTTGGAACTACTGAAGGAATGTACAGAGAGATTCAATTCTTATTATGGTTTCCTGTGTAACTTTTTTTTACCAGTTTTATTGCAGTTTAGTAGCAGCTACAGAAATCAACAACACAGACCTGAAGCCAAACTCTGTACAAGTGTCTATGGCTGATAAGGCCACACAAGCAAACTGTGGCTGTATAAATTTAATTGAAGAATGGGGGATCTGGCATTTAAACATAAGTAGATAGCAAAATATTGTCCCTGTGAAACCTTTAAAACTGATTTTTAAATTTTACCTGTTGTCTTATTTATTTCCTTTCATAATAAACATACTTAGAAGCCTATTCAATACTTCTTACAATAGATAGTTAACTGAATGAAAAGTAGGTTATAACTACTTTACTAACAATCACAAGTTGCATACAAAAAAGGGTTAAAACTGTCTGATACCCTTGCTGTTCCTCTTTGGTGGTTACAGGTTTAGACAGGATTATTTTGTCTTTTGAGAAAGATCTGAATGCCCTTGTTTCAACACCCCCTCCTTAAACCACAACGCAGTCTAATTGGATAGAACAAGGGCCTTGGGTCATTAGGTCCCATTGTAAGGGGTCCTACTGACAGCTGCAACAATAAAGTAGATTGGTTGCTTTTGCAAATCCTGCCCCCTTCCACTCTCTTCAGCACGCACACCAATAAGCCCCTTATTCAGCTTCTGTTTAGGAAACATTTCACTTTTGCAGATTCACTTGGCACACAGGTAAGGAGGCATTATTAAGCAATATAAAAAATTAAGGTTTAATATGAAATGAAATGCACTACTGCAATGAGATCTATCAAACTTATGGTACCACTGATGAATTAACTTTGTCTGCGTAGTAACAACAGCTACTTTAGCCTTAAAGTAAAAACTAGTCTTGTCTGATATGTAAGGTTTCCATTAATGAATGAATTAATAGGCACACTTCTATATGGCTAATGCAATCTCAGTGTTGGCTTTGACCCACTTAATGTAATTGTATAAAAAAACAACAACAAATTATACAGCCAGATTCTTTTATTTAATAAAATAAAACTAACTTTTCTATAAGTACATATAATATAATATAATATAATATAATATAATATAATATAGAAGGGCTAAAAGGGTTACACAAGGAAAGAAACAATCATTAGCAGTCTGCAAATATGTTAAAATGTATTCATTTATTATTTTTTTATTGAGAGGTCTTTATATAGCACCCATCATATTACATAGTGATATACAATTATAAACAATCATTATAAAACAAGATTGGGTAGTAACAAACAGACTGGGTCAGTAAGAGTACCCAGGTCTACAATCTACAGTACAATATTATTTTATTTGTTTATGTATTTCTGAACAAGTTTTTATATAGCACCATCATATCTATTTTCCTATTTTTATAACTAGTTTATATAGAAATTACTCATGCAGATATTGTGGATAGCAACCAAATTTTCATACTACTTCATTAAAACTTGTTCTAATTATTACTCTCTTATGTTGTAATAAATGTGTCTACATTGTAGATGTTTAGTTTTAATTCATCAGGCTATTTCTAGACCCCCAGCCAGTAAATAGTGTTGACAACAGACACAAAAGGTATTTTCACCCATATTAAAGCCAGTATGTCAGGTAATCTGCCAAAATTGTCTAGGTATTTTTCCAAATGTCATCAAGTATGGCAGAAATTACAGTTGCTTAATGACAATCATCTGTGTGTGCAGTCATCAGGCTCCATGTCAAATTTCTGGACAATCCTAAATTTAGATAGCAGCAGACATACATAGTATGTAGTGGTTTTAGATGTAAAACAAAAATAGAGAAAAAGAACATTATATTTTATTTTAAGGAAGCTAATGCATAATATATTTGTTTCTTTCTTGTACTATTGTTTTTCCATCGAAATCTCTGTTCTTATGAATTTCAAAGTATTTGCAAGATAGCAGATTTAGTATATGGACTTAGTCAAGCTATACCATGCAATAACCCATACATTATTTGTTATTGTGGACAACTAATCCATATAAGAATAATATTGAAGCAGTCGCTATGAAATTGATTGATTAAGTAATTTTGTGATGTATGGTCAGAAATGTATTTTGTACAGATTTAACATTTACATTGTATAGAACAGGGCAGTATGTCAATGTCATAAATTTAGAATAGGAATGTCTAATAGAATTGACACCTAGAGGCCAAACTTACTGGGTAAAATCTCAACATGCCTCAAATGGAATTTTATAAAAAAAAAACTTCATAAATGCCTAAGGGCAATTTATTTTATTTTATTTAGAACATACAAGATAGAGTCAGCCCTTGATTGCCATGCTCATAGCCGCAACAATGGGGGTAAAAACCCTGATGCAGGAAACCCCCAGAAGTAAAGCCTTTGAACACACCATAATACATACTAAACAAATCCTTTTGGCAGCAACAAAGACATAACAAACATTCGGGCCTAGATTTACTTTTTTTTGTTTATACTACAACACTGCAAAAACTTACGATCTGTCCCTATTTTAAATGTTCCATGCCAACCTTAATTAAAATGGGGGTAGAACAGAAGTCTGGATAGAGCATGAGGGGCCTGATTCACACATAAGAAGCTGGGGCTTCTTAGGTAAGTAGTTTAAAAAAAAATGTTGAACTGAGTGTGCATAGTCATAGGAAATACGCAATCTATATAATCTTTAGGCACATAGATTGACCACGTGTGGTCTTTAAAGACCACATGTAGTTTTTAATTGAGAGGAGTTGTGCCACTGCAGGAAGATAGGAGTAGTGGGGGGTGTCATTTAGATTAGGCAGGGATGGAGGTTTAGGAGGGAAAATATGCACAGGGACTTAAGGTTGCCTAATGCACTCGTAAGTTCAATTAGGCACCTAAAAGTGGGGGCGGGTCAGGGGAGGGGACCGGGCATTTAGTGTGAATCCGGTCCGAAGGCCTTAACATACCCTTATTACAAAATTGAATTACTCCCAACCTAGTACACACAGTGGGCCTTATTCAGAGATCCATCCGGCGATCGGGACGCAAATATATGCACAGACGGAGCAAGTTACACCACCAAAACCCCAGTCACTCCCCTTGCTAATCTGTGCTCACGGAGACTTCCGCCTCCATAGACTAGACCTAACTTTCCACAGCCATTTTCGAGTGTATGTGTCCTCCGCCCATGTGTATCTTTGTAATCGTGCCCACTTCCCTTCATTGAATTGCCCCCCACCCCACGTCCCATTCAATTTCCCACGTCCGATTCACAAGTCCGTCAGATAGGCTATAGTCTACATTAACTGCTTATAAAAAGTTACTACGCATGCGCAGTTTAAACGTACTTAAAAATACGCACGGAAATTGGATAAAATGCGGTTCTCTGAATGCGGCCCAGTAAACGCATCCTACCCTGCTGTCAAAAAGTACAGATGTCTGGATCAGGGGGATCTAGAAACATACTGGCAGTGCAATGGGTGTGCATGCACAAATAAAAAATGCAGTCGCTTTCTGCTACTTGCAAGCATAACACAAGGTGTTGGGTGGTCTTAGGGGTACATAGGGGTTGTAGTCATATTCCCGGCGGTAAAAATCCAGACAGTAAAAATACCTCCATGAGGTTCCCGGCACTGAAAATCCTGACACACCAAAAATACCGGCCAAATAAATTACCGACAATTTAAAATACCGTCATTGAAAATCCTGTCACATAAAATATACCGGCCTAATAAATTACCGACAATTTAAAATACCGTCACTAAAAATCCCGACACATAAAAAACAGCAGCAAAAAAAAAATACCGGCAACTTAAAATCCCTCCCACTAAGCAAGACCCGACAATAACCACTTACAGCTAGAATCCCGACCCCGCTGGCGGCTGGTCAGGTCCTGATGTTTAGCATCGCGCGAACACCTTCTACGTGCAAATAGCAAAGTGCATGTAGAAGGTCTTCACACGATGCAAAACATCAGAGATTAATGGCTCCGAGTTATTTTTGTTAAAGTTAATAAAAAACCCGTTACCACCACCCCCCCGCCTGCCCGTCGCAGCCCATGTGTAGTAAAAAAAAAAAAAAAAATTTAAGGCCCGTCGGACAGGACATAATGCAGAAAACTAACAAACAGACACAAGCATGCCCATGAACGACATGGGCATGCTAGCGCTTGTAGAAAAAAAACCCGTTCCCCCCCCCCCCCCGCCCGCCCGTCGCAGCCCATGGGTAGTAAAAAAAAAAAAAAAAATTTAAGGCCCGTCGGACAGGACATAATGCAGATAGTAGAACTACAGACACAAGCATGCCCATGAACGACATGGGCATGCTAGCGCTTGTAGAACAGCTATCGTCAGCATGCCCTGTAACAAAAGATTACACATGGCCATAGTAAGAAAAAAAATAATTCCAGTGCCCGCTCCCTAAACAATAAAAATGCTTCACGTGTCCCCACACAACATAAAATACACAACATTGCACCAGTGCCACACAAATAAAGAACAATAACGCCACCAGTTCCCCCTAACACAATAAACATAATGCCTCCATCGCCCCCTAACACAATAAACATAATGCCACCATCGCCCCCTAACACAATAAATATTTGCTGCTATTACTTTCATATTTAAGGTATGTGTAAATATCTGCATGTGCTAAATCAAATAATAAAGGTAGCAGTGGTGGAAATTTCAAAGTGGCGGTTTGGACATTAAGTAGTGGTGGGATGAAAATATAGAAATAATAGAAATGAAAGGAGATTTATAGCTTCTCAATTAGATCAGTGGGAGAAGTGATGGTATGACATACCCCGTATACCCCCTCACTTTGAGCCCTGAAATGTAGTTAATAATACACAAAAATACAACCAGCAAAATATAGGGAAAAACATCAGCTACAGCATATGACACATGAAAGAGAGTTTATAAATACATTCCAAAAGCTCAAACCTACATAAATAAGGGAGGTAAATTCAGACTGAAATCAGCACTTGGTGTCCCTAGAACAAAGGTTCAATCTGTTATGAATACCTAGGTTTGATGCAAGGATTGCAGGATACCAATATAAGATGTATAGATTTATTGCAAGTAGCAGAGTAACAGAACAGATATCCTGTACAGAAATAACAGAAAGTGACTATACACTATACAAGATGCAGTGCTTTTTTTGTCAAAAAAAAAAAGTGCAGAAACTCACCCCCCAACAGCCATTATTTCAGTCCCTATAATTTTTCAGCCCTTATTGCAGCCCCCTCATGTAGTTTCAGTCCTTAGTGCAGCCCCCTCATAATTTTAGTCCTTAGTGTAGCCCCCTCACATAGTGTTAGTCCTTACTGCAGCCCCATTATATAGTTTCAGTCCTTATTACAGCCCCTCATATAGTTTTAGTGCTTAGTACAGCCCCCTCATTTAGTTTCAGTGCTTAGTGCAGCCCCCTCATATAGTTTTAGTCCTTACTGCAGCCTCCTCATATAGTTTCAGTCCTTAGTGCAGCCCCATCATATAGTTGCAGTCTTTATTACAGCCCCTCATATAGTTTCAGTCCTAAGTGCAGCCCCAGAATATAGTTTAGCCCTTAGTGCAGCCCCATCGTATAGTTTCAGTCCTTAGTGCAGCCCCCTCATATAGTTTTAGTCCTTAGGGCAACCCCCTCATATAGTTTTAGTCCTTAGTGCAGCCCCCTCATACAGTTTCAGTCCTTATTGCAACCCCTCATATAGTTTCATTGCTTAGTGCAGTCCCCTCATATAACATTTACATTTAATTTTTATTATTATACTATAGTAAATGTTATGCATATGTTAGCAGAGACAAAAATATAAATAAAATATAGTACTTGATACATGAAATGCAATAAAACCAAATAATAGTGAAGCTTCTTCATATAAAAACACATACAGTACATATAACATCAATGGAAATGATAAAATAAATACATAGACATCATGGGGCTGATTCAGAGATGCGATTGCGAAAAGATCGCAAATATACGCATCTAATGTTAAGATCCTAGCAGGTTCCAGCCCACTGCCTAAAGAGTCACTCCCCTTGCAAACAGCGGTGGATCTTAAACTTAGACCACCATAGACTAACCCTAACTCTACGCTGTCATTTGGGATCTTAAGTGACGTGGTAGCGTTCATTTAAGATCCTAAGTGTCAGCCCGCGCCCACTTTCCCTCATTTCCCTGCCTCCCCCCGCCCATTTCCATGCAAATCCATAAGATCTTAAAGATTCGCAGCACTTAAAATCTTAAGTGCTTGCGTGCGATTCAAACTTACGCTCTTAGCGAATTTACGCTCCTAACCGCTACGTAGATGGCGTTGCACTATTACTACGCATGCGCAGTTTTGCGAATTTTCTAGGATCTTAAATATACGCTCCTAAGTGCCGTGGAAATCGTATCTCTGAATCAGGCCCTATGTGCCGCAATAGTGACTTCCGGTGGTGAGCTCCCCCTGGTGGCCTGGGTCAGGTGTTCCGCCTGCTAGTGCAGCCAGAACGTCTTTTCTCTCCTGATGCTGCAACACATATAGTTTAAAGAACAGTCCTGACAGTAGCTTAGCAGCTGGGACACGCTCCTATGAGAGCAGAGAAGCTGGTCCTGTGTTTCCAATCTGTTTGGATAGCCTCCCTGTAAATAGACCAGGTGAATGCCAGCTTCTCCAGATATAGCGTCCTGCTACACTGCTTTGCTGCTGCCAGTTTCTTGTACTCTGACCTGTACTGTGCTTTGATTCCTGAGTGCCCCTCTCCAGTCTTAAATCATTACAGCATATTAAACAGAGGGTGACCAGTCTCCCAAGGGAAACGATCCTAACATTGAGGACCAAGACATTGTCTGCACAGAGATTACCTTTGATCCATACTTACACCAGTAAACATGAGGTCATTAAACAGACGGCTGCTAGTTTGTGGCCCATCATCACCTCAGACAATGATGAAAATCAGGGGCGGAACAACCATTGGTGCAACAGGTGCAATGACACAAGGGCCCACAGCCATCATCACTGCATAGCCGAAGCATTGCATAGCCGAAGCTTACCTGGGATATCATCAGGGCAAAAGCTTATTTTTTTTGCACCTGGGCCCACAACTCGCTAGTTCCGCCTCTGACCAAAATAATGCCATGTTACAAAAGGGGTAGAAATTTAAAAGATCTTTTGGTGCTCTCCTGTTTCAACGGGATGTTTCCGATGCCCCAACTGCAAAACATGTCCTTATCTGGCACCCAGCTCCATTTTTCTACATCCTCACACAGGCAGTGTTTAAAATTCATCATTTTCTTACATGTACATCTGTACATGTGTAATTTATATAATCATTTGTCCTGTGGGCTTTACTATGTCAGGTAGACACAGAGGCAATTTTAAGAATGTATGGCCATGCATCGTTCGTCTATCAGAGCTGCACTTGAAGGCAAAAATATAGAACAACCCGTGGGCAAACACTGCCTTGTTCAAACATAATTTGTCAACATTGCAGTATAAGATCATGGACAATATACCATCTGTAACTAGAGGAGGCGACAGGGATCGATTACTGTTTCAGAGAAAGGCTATGAGGATTGGTAAACTTTGGATTATTACCCCCTTAGGGCTCAATGAGAAAAACTCCTGGGGCCAGATATTCTAAGCTGTGTGAAAGGAAAAGTGGAGATGTTGCCTATAGCAATAACCAGAATCTAGCTTACATTTCCTAGTATGTAATAGGAAAGTGAGAGCTAGAATCTAATTGGTTGCTATGGACAACATCTCCAGTTTTTCTTTCCCGCAGCTTAGTTAATCTGGCCCCTGGTCAGGTCCCGAGTGTTAAAGTCAGGAGCAGCATAAGTGACAACATAAAATTGAACTTATACAAAACTACCTCACATGATGTAAATATATAGTCTTGGCAAACCATCTGGTTGTCAGTTAGCATGTTTAGTATGGAGCAATGATAAGACTAAATTATGTGTTATGTTTACATTAGGCAATATGAATGCAAGGAGTGGTTATAAACAGCAGTTAAATTGTAGGGAGGTGTTTGGCAAACAGAGGTGAAGTAGGGAGAGGTTGTGTTTTAAAATAGGTATTAGTTAGAGGTAATAATGGGCAGCTACAGAGAATTATTTAATAAAAAAAAATGTAGAGTATATGGATCAGATATGGCAGTACAAAATAAGCACCATTATACTGAGTAAGATAACATAACTTTATATCACTATTTTAAGTACAGTTTACAGACAACATTTATCATACATTACATATTATTCATTGCTAAATATTTAAAACTTACAATGTAATGTGTTTAATATTAAAGAATATTTACTTCAGTCTAAACACTCCGAACTGTATTCACACTTAGAAAAACTTTAAAAAGGTGCAGATAAGCATGTTTTAGCTAGTTCTTGATTTTTGTTATTTATGCAATGCTTATCCCAAAGCATCACACTAGTGAGGGGTACATAGTTTGATAAGTCAAGGCTGCCACATCTTAAATTCCCTTGGCATCCCTGTACTTCTTTTGGCTAGACTCTGTCTGACCATGTGAAACTTTTTAAATGGTGCTTACTGACTGCAAAATTCTCCAAACAGCAATAATTTGAAATGTTTGGATGTCACACAGTGTCACAATACGGGTTTTCAATTAAAATGCTTGGAGGAGTCTGACTATAATATTATTACACAAAAACAAAATAATATGTATAATTGTTTCGTTTACATCATTTAAAACAGTACAAGCATGAAATCTATTATTTGGAAGACTTGAAACATTTTCTGAATATAAATATACAATGTAAAAAGTTGTGTTGAGCTGTGAATAAAAGTAATACAGGTACATTGGGGCTGATTCAGAGATGCGATTGCGAAAAGATCGCAAATATACGCACCTTAGCTAAGATCTTAGCAGGTTCCAGCCCACTGCAAAACCAGACACTCCCCTTGCAAACAGCGGTGGATCTTAAAGTTAGACCACCATTGAATTGCCTTAACTATACGCTGTCAGTTGGGATCTTAAGTGACGTGGTAGCGTTCATTTAAGATCCTAAGTGTCAGCCCGCGCCCACTTTCCCTCATTTCCCTGCCTCCCCCCGCCCATTTCCATGCAAATCCTTAAGATCTTAAAGATTCGCAGCACTTAAGATCTTAAGTGCTTGCGTGCGATTCAGACCTACGATCTTAGCGAATTTACGCTCCTAACCACTACGTACATGGCGTTGCACTATTACTACGCATGCGCAGTTTTGCGAATTTTCTAAGATCTTAAATATACGCACCTAAGTGCCGTGGAAATCGCATCTCTGAATCAGCCCCATTATTACTAAATGTCTTCTGCAACAATTAAAACAAAAACTTGGTCATTTCCCACACAATCACATGACCTGAGCCAATACTAGAATACAATGCACTATTTACTATTTTATTTAAACCATATGATGGGTTACAGATAATATGGGATACATGACATAACTAAATTTGTATGGCCACTAGCAAAATATTGTTTACCTAAAATATATGTAAAATGTAATAATATCAGTCACACATTCCTTCTGGAGCCTGCAGATGAGACTACTAAAGGATAAACAAGTAAATACTGTATACTAATGTTTCATTGTGGATATGGATTAGGAAATATACATATATAATGTATCTTAAATGTACATACAAATAGATATAAAGTCTTTTAATATTATTTTATATTTTTGATCATATTTTTGTTTTGTAAGTTATTAAGATCTTCTTTAGATGATGTTAGGTTCACTTAGTCTTCTTAGCGGTTTCCTGTGTTCCTAAAGGATATTTTATGGCATAATTCTAAATGGTATATGGTGCTGTCATATGGAAATTTACAGCTGTTTCCTCCTATAATAGCTAATATAATTAATTGTACTTAATTATGAATCACACAAAATATTTTTTTTTTTTTTATTGATAAGACTATTATACAGTAAGTATACAATTTAGCAATTAGACAAATCCATGCATATGATGATTTACAAATGCACATCTCTCCTGCAGGTCTGCCACCACAATGTACCTTTCAGCGGTTTTGTTTCTCTCTGCTGTGACCCTAACTATGGCTCCTCCACCTGAGAATGGTAGGCGCAGCTCTGAAAAGTACCATTCACGTGAGACCATTTCCTACGAGAACTTAGACATTGATAATTATGACCCAAGTCTGGATAACTATGGTGAATCTATTGACCTGAACAATTATGAAGACGTATACTACACAGAACATGGTCCTGAGGTGAGAGCAAAACCCTGCATATGGGAACTGAAACATAAATATGACACAGCTTGCATCTGTATATGAAAGCATTATAGACAAATGGATGAACAGCCAAACAGACAATTAAAAACTTGGTGTTTTAGCACATATATAATTGTTTTTTTTAATAGATAAATGTATAGATCAAGATAGATAGATTTACAGTGGATAGTCTGACAACTAGAGATGGATCATTAGATGGGGAGATGGGAGGGGGTATAAAACCTTTGCTTGATATGCCTCTGATCCTGCATCTTGCAGCAGGTTTGTCAGAATACTTATTTCTCAGATGCTGATGAGAGAAGAAGAGTGGAGGAAGGGTGGAGAGAAAGGGGGGGGGGTGCTATTCTGAAAGATCTCTCAGGGCTGAGCTTTCATCAGAGCCTGTTTGTGAGCATCTGCCATGACAGACGGATCAGGGCAAGAAGCTACAAGCCAGAGAGAGCAGAGACCTGTCAAAGGCAAATGAATCCAGGGAATGGGGAAATGCACATGAAAGAGACAGAGAAAAACAACGAAGAGAGAGGATAGGGAGAATGAAGGAGTGTGTTAGATGAGGATGTAACAGGAGAGATGTGTAAAATGATGATTAAAGAAGTATGACAGATGTGCATGGGAGAGACATGGGAGAATATACAATACTGGTACTAATATACAAAAAGGCATATCTGAACACATTGGGTCTGATCCAAAGCTACGATGGTACACTGAGCGTTCTACCACTCAGCGTACCATCGCTGCACTCCCCCGACATTCCCCCTTGCCCCAGCGTATTAACACTCGCTTACGCCAGCTGAAGGCTACCTTAACTTCAGCCGGCGTAATCGAGTGTTAATACGCTGGGGCAGTGGCGTTGCTACGCTAACACCGCCCTCCCAGCCTCATCACCCTCCCTCTCCCCACCTACCTGCACTAACTGCAGAGTAGTAACGGAGGGGAACGCCCCCTCCAGCATTACTATGCTGCTGCTACGGACACCCGATCCATGATCTGGCATTGCCGTAGCTACGCTTGGCAACATCTGCCAGGCGCATGCGCAGATCGGCTTTTAAGCCGATCTTACACTTATGCCCGGCGTATTACCGCTGGGCAGCGTAGGGCTGGATCAGCCCCATTGTGAGGATAAATATTGGGCAATATATGCAGTTGTTGTAGGTCTGTTTATTGGTATGCTAGGAGTTCCTAATTCCACTTGTAGGCTTCTGGATCAGATTGCTAGCTTTGCCTCAGGCTAGCTGTTTAGTTGAGATGGGTAAAAGTGTAAGAAGTTTAACATAATATACATGTGGACTCTTGCAATGACAGCTGAGGGTTTCGGAATGATATGGAATAAAATGAAGCAAGACATTAATAGGAAAACAAATATGAATGGATGGAGTGCATCACCAACAGTGTTGAAAGTTAAATCTGTGTAAAAAAGATGACATGACAGGGCGTGACTATACTTTGTACATGGGAGAATATGTAATGTGGGGGGAGTCAATTAAATTGTACAGTATGGGCTGGGTTAGGCACTTCCTCATGTACGTTCACTAATCCACACAACGATACACACAAATAAGTTAAGGTTGGGCTATGGACTTGGAAGTCCATTGTCATGGTCATTAGCTGAGCACTCCTGCCACCAAAGCTTCCTCATATACCTCATGAGGGGTGAGGAGGCCCTAGTGGAATATGGCACTCCAGAGATTCCATATTACATTTAAAATTGACCTTAGACTTAACTTAGGCTAAATCAAAGGGAGTGAGGGGACTTCCAATATTGGGCTATATATCTATTTCCTGTATAGCACATATTGGGCCTTCACGGGTACAGTCTGAGGATACAGGTTTAGAAGGGAAGCATCTAGGAGGAGGGAATGTAAAGTTTAAGGACTTTAGAGGTTAATTGGATGACCTGGTGCCATAGGAGTTGAAAGAAAGGGCATAGCCAAAAAGACATGGAATGTGTCACACACTTCCCTGCAAAGTCATCAGCATTGTTTAGATCAGGAGGGACACATTTTATGTGGCACTATGTCTCCACATAGTTCTATCTAGAGTAGAGCAAGGTCCAGAAACCCAGACAACAGAGTGAGATTGGCTGGAGATGCATGGGTCAGGTAGGTGTAAAAACAGGTGGCCCAGGCAAGGCACGGGACACTAAATGTAAGATCAGCATTTAAAGGTTTTTTTTATTTTGACGTCCAATTAATTTGAATTGAAAGCTTGAAAGCTTGGAAGGCTGGACCTTACAGATGAAAAGCCCTTCATGTTGGTAACTATTAAAGTTTTTCCTATATATTTTAATTGTATTGGGCATTTATGCAGCAGCAGGCCTGGGTGTCAGGGCATGTTGATACATGTGGATCCACATGTGCCAGCATGCCCTAGAAGCCATGACTATGTTGGTGCTTGGAGTAATATAAGCACCAACATGTCCAGGCATTTATTGGTAGCGTGGCCTTGCTGGGACCTGTACTGCACCAATTCAAGGTATATTTGCAGTTTTATCAAAATTAGACCAAAAATGAAATTTTTTTTCATTTATAGTAATAGCTATATTGTCATAGTCATATATAGACTATATATAGACTATATATAGTCATATATAGACTATATAGTCATAGTCAGTAATAGTCATAATTATAAATATAAATATATAATAAATATGTGTCTGCTCAGTTTGTTAAAATCCATGCTGATACTTAGTAAATACAGCGATCAGCTAGCCCGCATTCATTAGAGTGGGCCGGCGGTCTTTAGTGTTAATGCTATCATCATTATCATGATCGTGATGATAGCATTGTAAAGAAAGAAAGCTTCAATTTCATGGGAAAAAGTCCAATATGGCAAGAAAATTTAGTTTTTAATTTACAAATCATGGATTGCCATGGAAAACTGCAGTTTCCATTGCGATCAATGTAAATATTGCTTCTATTCGTCGTCCTGTTCTTTTCAGAGCTGGCCGGTGCTTTGTTATATTTATTAAGCCTCCACATATATACCCCCTTTTCTTCCCCCTAATAACAGCTATTAGGGGAGAAAAAGGGATGTGTTATGGGGATACTGCTGGAATTGT
Organism: Limnodynastes dumerilii; assembly: GCA_011038615.1. Taxonomy (NCBI): domain Eukaryota; kingdom Metazoa; phylum Chordata; class Amphibia; order Anura; family Limnodynastidae; genus Limnodynastes; species Limnodynastes dumerilii. The sequence goes on along the minus strand of WWET01001279.1, from coordinate 286,826 downwards.
AACAGTAATATCACCCTAAGATAGCGTTATTTTAACACTCAGAGCTACACAACTTATTAAATAGATCAATAAAAAAAATTGAAAAAACTTAAAATATATACATAAATAGTGAGAACAAAAATAATAAAAAATTCATTCAAATCAAATAATATTCCTTAATAAATACTGTATTCTTCAAAAGTAAAAACACAGAACATTTTATTATACATTGGGTTCAATCAGGTCATTTAAGCCATTTGGACATAAGGTGTTTAAACGAAAGGTCCAATAAGCTTCACTCCTGCACAATTCTCTATATCTATCCCCCTTTCTCTTAGCGTTCTTCATTTGCTTTATTCCAATTACTGATAGTTGGTTTACGTCACCTCCCTTACAGTCAATTAGATGTCTGGAGAGACTGGAGTGACTCAAAAATGTATTTTCTACATATCTTTTATGTTCAAGAAAGCATACATTCAAACTCCTTGTCGTTCTTCCAGCATACTGGATGCCATCACCACATATATGACATGCTGACTGACAATTAACTTTTTTTTATTTGAAATTTCTCTCCATTAGTTGTTGTGGTTGATGTTAGATCTTAAAAAATTATAACAGTCCACATTTTCCCAACTGATCCTTGTAATACGGTTCCCTTTATCCACAAGCAGTTCAAAATCAAAGAAACTCATTCTTTGCTTATTGAAATCACATGTAAATGATAACCCATTGGTATTCTTATTAAAAAAAGACACAAAAAAAGACACAAAATCTCCTGATTGAGCATTCCCATGCCATACAAAAAACATGGCGCATGCCATGAGGTTTGCCCCAAAGGGACCATTCCAGATATAATTATCCTCAAATTAACCCATATAGATGTTAGCAAAACTTGGGGTAAACCTCATGCCCATTGCCATCCCCTTGGTCTGAAGAAAGAATTGAGAATCAAAAATAAGAAAATTGTGCTCTAAAATAAATCTAATTGAATCCAAAATAAATTCCTTGTGTTGAAAGGACATTTCTGAATCTCCAGAGAGTAAAAAGTCCACAGCTTCTACTCCTTTATCTTGAGGGATATTTGAATAAAATGGGCCTGATCCAGAGCTACGTAGGCCCTCTGGCCGTAAGTACAGCCAGCGTAGCTCTGGTTCACTCCCCCTGTCACTCCCCCTGTGTGTGCGTAGTTACACACAGTTACGCCAGCTGAAGGCTACCCTAACTTCAGCCAGCATAATTGTGTGTAACTACGCTCACACAGGAGCGTAACACACTAAACCCAGCCCTCCATTCCTAATTACCCACCCAGCTTCCGTAACTACAGCTTAGTTACGGAGCTGCCCACCCCTTCATCTGTAACGGATGGTAGAATATGCCCAGCGCATGCGCAGAACGGCATTTCTACCGTACTTACGCTGCTGCCCGCCGTAAATACGGTGGCCGGCGTACCTCTGGATCAGGCCCAATGACTCTATGTCACATGTAACAATTAGGAAATGTTCCTTCTATGTCATATTTGCAATAAAATTTAAGAAATCAGTAGTCCTTTAAAAATTATATTAATTTATGGACATAAGGCTGTAAATAAAAATTACATTGTGATAAGCTACTTATTAATGAATTAACTCTGGAAATAATAGGGCAACCAGAGGGACTTGTTACTGACTTAATAAATCTTTGGCAAAAAATAAATGGTAGAAATAACAGGGTGCTCAATCAGTAGGAATATACCAGTATCCTTAGAGATCATGGATTTCTCAAGGGTCATTTTAATTAGTTTTTGATATTGTACCAAATACTCAGAGGTTGGATTTTAACTTCTTGTAAAAATTATTAACTTTTTGTAAAATTCTCATTATTAAGCTGCCTCATAGCATCTACATAGAATTTAACATCCATTACTACTACACCACCACCCTTTTCTTCTGCTTCCATCAATGACTTTAAGGCCTCTCTTTTTTCTCTCATTGGTTTATCATCATATTCTTTACACACATTCTAAAAGTCAATCAGAGTGGTGGTGAAGAACCTCTCAGCAAAAAGACCTTTATGTAAGTATGGATAAAAATATGATTTCTTCCGTAAAGTGTAAGTAGTCTTAGAATCTGAGATTTCATTTTTGATTTGTACATCACATCCTTCATCATGGATGCTCTCATCTTTCAACAATTCTGACAATTGTGCAGGAGTGAAGCTTATTGGACCTTTTGTTTGAACACCTTATATCCAAATACACCTTATATATAAATACACAAAAAGACACACCAGCACTCTTGTAATTACCCAGCAACAAATTATAACTTTCTATCTTAAAAATAAAAGTCAGAGAATTAGTTACATACATCTGCAGACATATGATAAGACACCAGCCAGTTACAAGGCTTCTCTGTTTTGGTTGTCCTAACTCTAAAACTGTCCCAACTTTGGGTCATATATCATGTATTTTTTAATTTAAAGCTCACCCCCGGTAAAAAATACATGTTTTAGTTAGTTGAGTTAGTATAACCAAAACAGTAAGTGACTGGTGGCTTATCATATATCTGCAGATGTATGTAACTAATTATCTGACTTTTATTTGAAATATAGATAGTTATGGATTGTTTAAAAACAAGTAAATAGTCCCCTTATTCCCTAGCTGCTCTCCATACTCTAAATTACACAGCATGAATCTGTGTTTACAAGAAGAGAGTGGGTTGGCCCTGTTTCTCCTGTCGGGTTGTGCACTGAACTGCATGCTGTTTAACAAGAGAGATATTTCTTTTGAGACAGCCATCAAAGGGTGATTACTGGCTCAATTTAGCTAGGCTTCTGGTTTACCCCCTGGTCTTGTCGCTCATGGTGAGGCAAGAGCGAAAGCGGCTCAGGGGCACAGACAAAGAACCATCCTTATGACATATACTGGCTAACCAATGGTAAATCTGTTAGTATTTAAACTATTGAGAGCAGGGTGTGTGATAGGAGTGGCCGCACAGGGCACCAAGCTTAAGGGGGCACCAGTAAGTTATTATTTAATGGTAAATTGGTTTGGAATCAAGGGTTGGGGGCACCATTTTTCTTTTTTGCCCCTGGCACTAAAATTTCTTGTTACAGCTCTGCTTGAGATCTGGAAGACCAAACAGTTTGCAGGGAGGAGATGCCTCTATTCACCCAGCTAGTGAAAAAAACAGGGATGATTATGGGCACAGCCAACAGGAATATATTGCTTGATGGAAAAGCACACATGCTTAGCAGCAGGAAGGACACAGAAGGTTTGCTAAGGGGTAGTAGGAGAACATAATACATTCCAAATAAAAACATATTTTGTGGTTAAGAGTGAAGAATCAGTCCTATAGCTGAGCCAACACGCAAACCACCTGATATCGCACAGGCCACTTGATACTAAGTAGGATTACCCTGTCTTGATCTCTAGGGAGATAGAATCATGAGATAGCTATGCATTATGGCCTCCTTCTCCAGACATATGATGATAAGATAGTGAGAAGCTTATCATAAGTTCTTTTGGGGGGGGGTCTATAGGGGATTCAGTGGAATAGGTAAGATATCTTTGGTAAGACAGACAATTTAAACGCCGCTACACATCCCAACCAGGATCTCATGCTGTAGCCAGTCCCGAGTAAGTGTAGAAATCTGATTCATAAAGGGCAGATAGTTCATCTGGAATATTTTTTTGATAAAAGAGGTGAACCTGTATGCCTAGGTATAAGAGGAAAGTTTGCTTCATATATTATTAAATTTAGATTGTAAATCATGTAGGGCTTGCAGAGGTATATTAAATGTTAGTGCTACTGATTTAGATATAATAGGCCGTGTTCAGAGATCCGGTTTTAACGAAAGTTCTGTGCGTATTTTTGGGATCGGATCGATTTTGCATCAACTGCGAATGCGTAGTAATAGTGATGCGCCATCTACGTTGAAGTTAAGGTCGGAAATGGCTAAGGGACGGACTTGTGAATCGGGCGGAGAGTAATGCGACCCTAAGTGCTGCGAAAATATAAGGACCTAAGGATTTGCATAGAAAAGGGCCAAGGGGGCACTGAGATGAGGGAAAGTGGGCTCGCTTACAGAATTAGGACCTGTAATATACGCAACTAATACACATAAGGCCGGAAGTGAGTGCGGCCAGATAGGGCAAGTCAATGCAGGTGGAAGTTTAGGTCTTGCCGGAGGTCGCGAGGGGAGTGACTGTTTTTTCTGGTGGGAGTAACCTGCTCCGACCTGTCACTTAGTTGCGTATATTTGCGGCCCGATCGCCGATGGATCTCTGAATATGGCCCATTAAGCTTATAAAGGGAAGTCACACCAAATTCTGGAAAGTTTAGCAGAGAGATTCCTGGGTTAGTAACAAACAGCATTACATCGTCTGTGAAAGGCAAATTTTATGGCAAGAGCTACCAAGTGAGCAGAGGAGGGCTGGACAAGGGGGCATCATTGTAGACAGCAGAACCAGGGCACTGTGAGTATTAAACAGCGCCCTGGTTCCTCGGCAACTGTGTAGGATGAGTGATAGTATGCGCTGTGTGTGAGTGATCGTATGGACAGTGTGTGAGTGATAGTATGGGCGCTGTGTGAGTTATAGTTTGGGCACAGTGACGGAATGGGCAGAGCAATAATATGGGAAAACCGATAATATGGGCAGAGTGATAATATAAGTAGTACAATGGTATGGCCAATGTGATAGTATGGACAGGGCGATGGTATGAGCTGTGTGATTGCTAGTATGGCAGCGTGATAGTGATAAAAAGGATGGGAAGCAGGATAGATTGTATGGGCAGTGTGAGATGGGCAAAGCAACTTACTAAGTTACATTGCGTGACTTCATTTTTATGTCCCTACTGATCACCACATCTCACGCCTGTGTCCAGGACTTCTCCCATGCTGCAGGCACCTTGTGACGGTTTATAAATAAACAATAATAATAATAATAATAATAACAATAAATAAGTTAGATTGTGCAACTTAATATGTTACATTGAGGTATAATATTCAACACCTTAACTAACTGTACAAAGCAATAGTCAGAACTCTGGTATAACACTATAGTAATGGCTGGATACTTATGATGATTATAAAACTCCTAATGGCGGTGCAGCTGCCTATAGAATGGATCACCAGTGTAATAATATTGAACCCGATTCACACTTGAGAGTGAGTTAGGTTTGGACAGAACCGCACCTAACTCACTCGTCCAGCCTCTATCTGGCCCCCTGTTTTTATGTACCTTACGGCACTTAAGAGTGTCATAGGGCTACCTTAACTAGGACTATCTTAAGAAGGAAACTACGCACAGAGAACGGCTCTCCCTGCATTCCCTGGCTAATCTAAATCCCTCCCCCTCCTAATTCTAACTAAGCGGCGTTAGCACGCCTCCTTCTTCTTAAACTACTCCATGCAGTCCATGCAGTCTTTAAAGACCACACAGAGTCAATCTACTACCTAACTGGTACGTATATTACGTAAATGACCCACTACACATTCGTAGTAGATCATTTAGGTAGATATTACACTTAAGAAACAAGAGCTTCTTAAGTGTGAACCAGGTTCATAAACCTCTTATCACTGATGAGTAGTATAAACTACACATGACATGTTAACAAATTATACAATAAAGACTCAACACAAATATGACTTTGCATAAAAAGTTTATGGCAACTTTTATTTATTATATTAAATATATTATATTTTAATATAATAACAATGGGCTGGATTCAGACCTAGTTAAGTGCTTGAACTTAGTTACTCCTGGGATAAACCATGTTGATTGCAGGGGAGTCATATTTCCTCTGTTGCAAACAGTATTAGAGCTTAGAGGTGATGTTTACTATCCCAAGTCTAAATAACAGTGTTATAGTAAAGCTGGTCAGTATCTGTGTGCAGTAAGCAATTCAAAGATATATCCCTGCATGCAAAGAATACAATTAACTTGACTCCCCCTGAAATCAACATGGTTTAGCCCAGGAGTAACTAAGTTCAAGCACTTAACTAGGTCTGGATCCAGCCCAATATAAGTAAAATACTAAAGGTATTGTGGAGTCTCGAGTCGTCCTTTATGTTAGATAAAATATTCAGCTATATATATTTAAATAAACATTTTTTTGTAAAAAGTTAAACCAAAATACATAAAAATGAGGCTCACCTGTCGTGCACCTGTGTGCAGTCCCCACAAACAAACATGCCAATTGCATGACATGAAACAATATGCCAATTGCGTATTAGCAACGTTTTCTTGTTGCAAACTAAATCAGTAAATAATTCAATTAAATATATATGTACTCACTAATTGTGAGAATGGTCATAAATTGCAATGCATATGTTAAAATATAAAGGCAAATTTTTTTTAGCTGCCAAAAATAGAACAAAATTCTTAGAAAAAATTTGTCCGCAGCTGCCTATACCGCAACCAAGCAAGCATAAGCAGACGAACCATCAAACAACAGAATAACCAAAAAACTACAAAAGAGGGTTGAGAGGGAGGGTCAAATTATCCAATCCAATGCTCTCCAGACCACAGCACTCTCAGCATCTGACGACGACACACAAGCTAACAGCTGAGCACCCACTTATATAGAGCCCCCCAAAACCGTTAACCCGTAACAGTTATCCACCTAAATATGATTGACCAAAATCAAAAACTCACTTAAACCTTAACCAATCCCTGGCATCAAAGGTTTAATGACACTCAGACCTATCCAGGCCTCGTTTACAATTAACCCTAAAGTGCTCCAGTGGATTACTGAAAACCACCCTTTAAGAATGGGCCATTCATTATGGGCCACTCCTCTGGGCTTACCACCCAGGCTAAAATTTGCTAGACCCTGCAAGTGAGATACCTGGTAATGATGGGGACAAGCAAATTCTTTAAGCTAAAGGTTTCATAATCAAGGAAATGCTATTGGGTAAAAATGGACAGCATTGCCTGGAAGGTGCCTGGAAGGTGGAAAGGAAACTGTTACAGTAGACCTTAGCAGGTATGGAGGAGAAATATAGGTTGAATACAGAAAAGAGAATAGGCCCAATGTAACCATAATTACAGGGCACTACTGATAGTTAACCCCAAAGTAGCCTATTATAATTGTTTTATGCATTATGCAATAAAAGGAAAGCTTTACCTTCGGAGGAGGGCAGGAGATCTACCATGTTTAGGACCCTTCTCGTGGCATCAAAAATGTGATGGTTGGGGATAAAATCAACCTGGTCCAGATGGATTAAGTGCAAGAGGAGGGGGATGTTGGCAATACGCTTACAATCTGAGAAATCTTTCCCCAATTTAAGAATTGTAACTACTTGAGCCATAAGCATCTCTGTTGGAAATGAACCACCTCCCTGATATTATTAAATAACTCAGTAAGGAGCGGCGTTAGCATATCTGCAAATTCTATGTAGAAGTTGTTAGCGTATTCATCTGGGCCAGGGGCCTTGCCCCTAGGGAGGACCTTTATAACCAATGCAGCCTCTTTAAGTGACAATTGAGCATTATGTAAAAGAAGGTCACTGTCAGTCATTCCTGGTAGAGTAATGTAATTATGGAAGAGATAATAGAAGAAGGCATTGGTTTAGTGGTATAGGGGTTTTGGAATATGTTATACAACTGGGCATAGTAGTTCACAAATTGATTCAATATGTCTAATGGATTGAGGAATTTGTCCCCTTTAGATGAGCAAAGTAACTGATTTTATTATAGGTCTGCTGAGCCCTGGCAGGAGAGAGACCCATCTGTTCTGTGTTCAGAGGTATAGTACCATTGTCTAAGATTAGCTAGAATAACTTGTGTGTGGGCCATCAAGAGCACGTGTAGGTTTGCCTGGGATATGTCCATCTTCAATTTTATCTGAAGGGAGGAGTGCTGTATGTACACGTAATTAGATACTTTTGATTAAAAAGTAACTAGATGAACTGGAAAAGCAACTTCTAAATGTGGTAAGACACCAGCATATAGTGCCTGTCCTGTCATGTCTAAACAGACTCTTTAAAATTATAATTCAGTCCTTGAATTATTCAGCCCCAACACCCTATAAAACCTTTGAAAATACGTGTGCCTTATAAACAAATAAGTTAACTGTAAATTCATGGCACTAAGTGACCACAGTATGTCACCCTTTTTTACACCAAAAATGTTATATGATGAACAGACCACAGCCACTGTATGATTCCTTTAGTCAATGTATTTTGTAGCAGTCAATATGAATATTAAACACTGACAAAAGTGATTAGCAATTCAGTATTTTTTGTGTTAAGTTTTATCATAGGAACATAACATGTATGTATGTATGTATGTATGTACGTATGTATGTAGGTATGTATTTATATTTCCTTGTTTCTTCTATATTTATTTTAAACCATACTGACCCTAGACACATGTTGTCCCTCACTTTAGTTTAAGATTTAGAATATCCATATATTTGCTGCAAGCAAGTTTAAAGTGTTCTACTGTTTTCGCCTGTACCATATGGTTGGCTATTCCATCTATCAACTTCCCTTTCAATAAAGTAATTATTTTCCAAAAATTTACTATAAACCTAATACCTTCAAGTTCATAGACATGACATTGTGTTCTTCTACATCTTTCCTTGAAAAATTTCCATCCTCCTGTACCTTGCTAAAACCCCTATAATTTATTTAAAAGCTGCTCTCATATCCCCCTGTTCTCAGCTCCAATCTATATAAGTTTAGTTCCTCTTTTCTTTCTTTGTATGCTTTGGGACGCATGCCATGCACCATTTTAGTTACACAGTCTTATATATTTATGTCCTTTTAAAGATATGGGCTTCAGAACTAAGCACAATATTCTAGATTATGTCATACCAATGCCCTTTAAAGTGGCATTAATACATCTCTCTCTTTGCTAATAATTCTTCTCCCTATGCAACCAAGCATCTGACTTGCCTTTTTTTTATTGCTTTATTACATTGTTTGGCTACCTTTAAGTCACATAAAATAGCTCCTAGATCATTTTCTCCCTCAGTAGTTTCTAATGTAGTCCATTAATGCTAAATAGAACTTTTGGGTTTTGAGTCCCAAATGCATGACTTAAATTCCCAAAACCTGGGAAATTTATGGGTGATGTGAAAAGGTCAGACCCAGAAATTTCCCAGGTTTTTGTGGACTTATAATGTGGCTTTTTTTTTTTGGACCCGGATTTTTCACGAGTGGTGATGTGAAAGTAGTATAATATATACAAAATTGCTAGTTTTTCTATGCCCTAAGACACTCCCAAAGGCATATTTGGAGTTAAGAAAATAAAAAGTGTTATATAAATATTGTAAAACTAAGGGACTTAGGACCGAATCCAGAAATAATAACTTTAGCCCACTTTAGCCCACTTACACATGCAAAATGTGTAAGTGGGCTGTATGGAGGGAAGAGCGCATGTACCATCCATATGTTACAGGCGTTTTATCTCTTATCTCCGCTTGAGAGAGGGGAGTGTTAGAGGGAGTTTACTTTCCTCTTCCGTGTGGAATTTAAGACCCCTGCACGTACAGAAAGCGTGCGGGGGTCAAGATCCAGTCCATAGACCCAGTATGTAAGATAAATAAGAGGTAAATAACACAGGTGTTGGAGCGCTTGTGGTGTTAGTGGTGCACAGATAAATAGTGGACTAAATCAGCAGCTCTAAAGGGGAGGATAAGTCCCCTATAGCAAGATAAAAACTAAAGAGAAAAGTGAAGAGCGCTAGAAAAAGTCTGATTATTTATTACTCCATAGGATTCTTGTTAAATTAGAAAGCAAAATACACAAAACAAGTGGTCATAAAAAACAATTATATTAAAACTATATATAAATAAAAATAGAAAAAATAAAATACAGCAAGCACTGGGTAGTTGGCAAACCTGCCTAGACTAGCTGTTGATCAGGCAGCTAGTAGGATATTGTACAATTGCTGAAAAGTTATTGGTGATATGCAAAATAGAAGCTGGTTGATGTAATGTCACGTAATAGTTAGCAATATATTTTTGCACTTATCTCCGTTCTAATGATGGAAGGTAGCCTCCTCTGCCAGTACACCTGGATATCGTGCAGGGCTGCGTCAGCTGGAGAACAGGGGGAATCTCACAGGAAGGCAGCAGATAACAATCATAACCATAGTCGCAGGTAAATTGCAGAGATAAATGGTAGCGCTGCGTTGTCCTGGGACAGAGACGCTGTCCTGTCGAACGGAAGCGCCAGTCCCCAGGTGTAGAACTGTTCGCTGACCGCAGGTCACTGGCTATGTGGAGGAGGTCTGATGGTTTAAATCCTCTAATGAGGCTGCATTAGATGAACAGCGGGAGTCACAGACAGGTGGTCAATAGAGTAGCACTCTGACCGCCGTTGTATATGCCTTCTCAGGCAGTATACGGAGGATACAAAAGTTAATAGAGTCAGCAAAAATAAATTGGAGGATATAGCAAAAGGATATCTTGTGCTGTGCTGTATAATATAATAGCCTCAACGCGTTTCTCTACTGCCGTAGTTTCATCAGGAGGGTTGAAAAAAGTAGTTGAGAGGGAAGGAGGGTAGGTACTTTTATACCAATTAGATTGTACAGATGGACTGTTAACTCTTTCATTGATGGCACAAAGTACAAATGCTTATAGTGTACAGAGCATAAGAGTCTATATATTTATAGCCTCAGATAGTTGCTAAGAATAGTGTCAACTTAAAAGCAGAAAGACATAATAACAAATTTCAACAGTATTAATACTACAATATAACAATAATAATGATAACTAAAAATAAAAATAAAAAATACATTAATTAAATTAAGTGGAGACTTAAGCAGAGATATAGCAGTTGGATTATTGATTATTATGCCCCTAGAGGTAAAATAAAATCAACATATATGAGTCTCATACCATAAATAAAGAAATAGTACATCACTAAGTTCCCTAGATGGGTCTCAAAGTAATTTATTACTTGGCGTATACACCAAATATATTGTTACAGTTGATGTTAAAGTTCACCCCTAGTTAGTCGCTATTGCAGGACAGTATGCTACCAACAAAGAGGGGCTTCGGTGTGGATCAAATAAACCCCAGAGGATAAGCTTGAAAGAGAAACAGATATTCGCAGTGAGACCCAATGTTCCACAATAGATGGTGCTCTGACATAGATATAGGGAATTCATTGAGTCCGCCCTTGGTTGGCCACCGTCGCAAGGCAGTCAACCAATCCAAGGGGAGGGCCCAAAATAATATCACATATTACATGTCAGAGGGACACCAAAACATTGACTGAAAGGAGAAAAATCACATTTATAGAGGAGTGTTAGATGTTGTGGCGGGAAGATGGGGGTGAAGAGTCAGGGAGCAGAAAATACAATGAAATGAGTATTATGAAAAGTGATTGAGTTCTATCGACTCATTGAGACCGTTTGGAGACATTGAGTCCAGTCTGAAGATCCAGTATGCCTCCCTTTGGCAAAGTCGGGCATACCGGTCTCCACCTCTGGGTGTGCGTTCTATGAGTTCTATGCCCCTGATCGTCAGGACCCCCATCTCTCCGCCATGATGGTCATTAACGTGTCGTGACAAGGAATGTAGTCTATTTCCCTTCATAATGTTCCTTCTATGTTCGGAAAATCTAATGTGGAGCTGTCTCGGGGTCCTCCCGACATACTGCATCCCACAGATGCAGGATATCTGGTAGACCACAAAACAGCTCCTGCAATTGATAAATTGCTTAATAGGGAACTTTTCCCTTCCCTCTTTGGAATGGAAAAGGTATGCCCTATTTTGACCAAAGCGGCACATGCCGCACCTAGATTGTGCGCAAACAAAGAACCCCTTTGGTTTGTCTGGAAGCCAAGTTCTTGTATCACTAGTCGTGATAGTTTCTAGGTGACTATGGACAAGGAAGTCTTTCAGACTTCTAGTTTTTTTGAAAATAACACGGGGAGTTTGATCTGCAGGTATGCCCAATTGAAGGTCTAATTTTAAAATCCTTGCATTATCTCGAATTATATTAGAGATTTCCCTAGCATTTGAATTATATTGGGTCACAAAACATAGGCCCTCTGTGAATTCAGACTTCGTACATTTTTCATTTTTGTCTGATAGTAGATCACACCTATCTCTGTCGGTGGCATCCTTGAGAGCATTATTAATTAAATCCGGTGGATACCCTTGTGCTAAAAGACTGTTTTTGAGCTGATCACTTTGATGGTGGAAAGTCTCAATATCCGAACAATTGCGCCGCAAACGTATAAATTGGCTCCTAGGGACCCCCTTGAGCCAACTCCGCTTGTGGCAGCTACGATATTGTAGGTAGTGGTTGGTGTCCACTGGTTTGTGATATGTTCTTGTGCAAATTTGGCTCCCCACCACCTCCACAGTAATATCCAGAAAATTGATAGTTACTTCACTGTGTTGATAAGTGAAGGAAAGGTTGAAACGATTGGTGTTAAGGTGTTGTAAAAAAAGATCTACAGACATAGAATCCCCATCCCAAACAAATACCAGGTCGTCTATATATCGACCAAAGTAGACCAGGTTCGCTCCGAACGGGCCTCCCCACACAAGTTCCTCTTCTAGGAGGCCCATGTAGAGGTTGGCATAGCTCGGAGCGAACCTGGTCCCCATAGCTGTGCCAAGCCGTTGCCTATAGCAACGGCCTTCAAAAAGAAAATAATTGTGTTGTAAAATGAAATTAATACCATCCAAAATAAACTTCTGAAGTGAAGGGGGGTGATTGGAAAAGTGAGTGAGGTGATGTGATATTGCCAGTATGCCTTTATCATGAGGTATGTTGGTATATAAGGCTTCAACATCGCATGTCAGAAGCCTATACCCTTGTTTTCCATATATATATGTGTATTTTGCTTTCTAATTTAACAAGAATCCTATGGAGTAATAAATAATCAGACTTTTTCTAGCGCTCTTCACTTTTCTCTTTATGTAAGATAAATACACAACAGTAGCCCATTTAGAGCAGAGAGGGGAAAAATAAGTGCAGAGGAACTTTTATGAAAATACCAGTAGGTTGCAATTCAAGGAGAATATGTTTTTCTTCAATGGGTAGAAGCTGTAACACATACAAGCTGCATAAATACCACACCTCAAGGGGGCAGAAAAACAAGGATTGCAATAGTCCAAACCAATTCTTTATCACAAATATGTTCTTCACAATTTTGTATATTCTTCTTTAAGAAAGAATGAAATGTGAGACAAAATACTACTAGAGGGGGAGATGTGGGGAGAGAGACAGAGATGAAACAGACATTCAGACAAGAGAGAAGAAAACAGAGGGGGCGGGTGTCAGAATCCAATAGAAAAATAATAGAAGGTGCAGTGCACATAAGACTAGGCATCAACAGGAGAGCCAGATTGTATATAAAAAGTAACAAGTGGGCAGTAAAATATTACAGATCATTTGTATGAATACAGTTCCCTGTATTTTCATTTCAGGTAAAGTGACCTTTAAGCAGGAGTTAAAAATATTTTCCTGTTGCCCACTCTGATATCTGACACTGATTAACAGAATCCCTGTCCAATTGGCCCACTAATATGAAAACAGTGGTCATCTTTCAGCATGCTCAGAAATAATAGTAAAGTCCAAAAGATAATGATAACAGACAAAGTAGCATGGGCGTAATGATTTTCAGTATACAGCAGGATAAGCAAAAATGTTTTTGCTGCATTTATGGCTTTCTACTTTTTTAGACACTTGGCCTATATTTTCTTATGCCTCATACACATGGGACAATGGAGTACGAACATGCACACAAGCATCTATATAGTAAAGAAAAAAATAGAGAAGAAAAGAAAAAAAATAGTACCTTATACAAATACATGGCACTGGACATGCAGCAGGTACAATGTGATTTAAAGGTACAATGCGATAATTGCTGTAGACAATTAACTGTTAACAATTAATTGTACTGAATGTATGAAGCAATTCAGTAATCCTATGAAATGTTAAGACACACACACATACATTCTGGTAGCAATACCCTACCTTTAGATTACTGACTTGTGTAAATATATATTTCTTGTACAAAGGATTGTACAGGCTTTGAATTACAAGGCACATAAAAGTGTAAAATTAAGTTGCCTGAAACCATAATACAGGTAATCATTTTGTCCACTAAGTCAAAGTAACTGGGTTTTTTAAGATCTATCGCTAATCCTCCTATTAATTGCTTACAGATTGAAGTGGCTACTCTTGCTCCTAAGCATAGAAAAATAAATGTACCAACTACCAAGCAGCCTAATATTCCCATTATTGCTCCTGTTACTACAAAGCCAGTGGAACCCAGTATCTTTGGATCAATGACAGAACAAGGTCAGTACAATAAACAAGTAAACACAACATGGCGTGACTTTAGTTGATGAAGCTCAGGGTATATTTTTTTTAAAAAGGTTCCCCCACTCTCACAGTTTTTCAAAACTAATAACAATAAAATTCAGATTTTCTTTTTAAAAACGTATTTTTAACAACTTGAAAACGCAATTTAAACATTCAACAGTTTAACAACTCAATAATTATTATACACTTTACTACTATGTTGAGATTCCATGCAGTTCATGGGGTAAAATCATTTAGTTTATTGGAACCACAATTATTGTTGATCATGCAACCCAATAGACAGGATACCAAATGGATGCCAGACCAGGATCCTGGAAGGCAGAACACACAAGTGAGCTTGAGGACACAAGTCAGCATGGGGATGAAACCTGTTGCTCTATCACCAATAGAACAGGGAGGAAGATTTAATAGACAAAAGGATATACCAGGTGATAAAGTCAGAGTAGGATAATAAGACACAGTTGAGTGGTGAAAACCAAAGACGTCTGAGCAGAGAGACTAGGAAAAGTAGAGCAGCAGAAGGTGATCATGTGACTGGTAAAAAAAAAAAAGGTAAACAAACCAATAATCATGACAGATACAATGCGATGTGAACTCATTATTCCCTATTATTGCCACATCTACAGAATGTCTAGTGTCATCGGGCTGGATTCAGACTTAAGAAGAAGCTTGAAATTAAGGACCTGATTCACACTTAAAGTCACACCTGGGCTAAACCATGTTGATTGCAGGGGAGTCATATTTCATCTGTTGCAAACAGTACTAGTGTTGAGAAGTGGTATTTCCCACCCCGAGTCTAAATAACAGTGCAATAGTAATAGTAAAGCTGGTCAGTATCTGTGTGCCGTAAGCAATTCAAAAATATATCCCTGCATGCAAAGAATACAATTAAATTAATTCCCCCTACAATCAACATGGTTTTGCCCAGGAGTGACCTTAAGTTCTTATTTTAAGAAGATTCTTAAGTGTGAATCAGGTCCTAAGAGAGGAAAGTTACTCCTGGGCAAATCCATGTTGATTGCAGGGGGAGTCAAGTTAATTGAATTCTTTGCATGCAGGGATATAGTTTTGAATTGCCTACTGCACACAGATACTGACCAGCTTTACTATCACACTGTTATTTAGACTTGGGATATTACACACCACCCTTTAACTCTAATACTGTTTAAAACAGATTTAATATGACTCCCCTGCAATCAACATGGTTTAGCCCAGGAGTACATTTTCTCTGGATCCAGCCCATCTAGTCATACTTTTTTTTCAAAATCTTTTTATTAAGGCTAGGTTACATACAATATATAAATCTCAAATTGGAACAAAACTCAATCATATATATGCAATCTTAGACCATTGATGGTACAATGAAAGTCAATATAATTAGATAGTTTAGAATTGTAAAATGATTCAGTGACTCAGCGATACGTTAGCCTTTTTTTTTTAACACACAAACAATAAACCAGTAATGCCCTCCCATCACATAAGTGATCCATCCATGGAGACACCTAGGGCCTAATTCAATTAGCATCGCATCCGCGTATTTTGCGGTGCGTTGCTGTTTATGCAAAAAAAAATGTTTTTTATATTTTTATACGTGCCTCATAGAGGTGCGCATAAAAATTGGCTACCGTAAGAGATGGGAAAATGCGCAGTGCGAATATTCTCCCATCTCTCGTAGGCCGCGATTCTAATTAAATCAGGCCCCTAGTGAGGGTAAGTGTGTGAGATGTATGTAGTGAGTACAAATTATATGATGCATTATATACGTCTATGGGTGGGAGGTTGGCAAGTAGTTGATGGCCATACTAGATGGTGATTTGAAAGTATATCTTTATTGATTGTTAAGTACGCGGTGGTAGTGTGTGAATATATTTCTCCCAGCACTGATATAGATCTGGTGTCAAGGTTTCCTTATTATACCCCTTTCAGATCGCAGCCCCGGCAATACCCCGGGTTCACAGACCCGGGATATTGCCGGGGCAGCAGAGGATCCCAGGGTCACAGTCACAGACCGGGGATATTGCCGGATCAGCAGAGGATCCCAGGGTCAGAGACCCGGGTCTGCCCTGTCGTCATCGCACAGCGTAATTTGTTTACCGTTGCTCTGGCAACACTTGTTGTCAGGGCAATAGTAAAAAAATTACACCAATCAAGTGCGTTAGGTGCTACCCGGGTTGAAAAACCCGGGTAGTACCATTCACACTGTACCCCTACCCGGATCGGACCCTTCTTTTTACCCAGGTTGAATTCCCGCGTCTTTTGACACGGGTCCACCGGAAGTGCACCTTTCACATCACAAGCAAATACCCGGGATTTTGCAGAGACTCAGGTTTTTGGCGAAAATCCCGGGTATTTGGTTGTGATGTGAAAGGGGTATTAGATAAAGTTTTAAGCCAGTACATTTGAAACAGAAATAGAAATTTGGATGTGTCCATGTCTAATATTGATTTAGCTTTAGATATCCAGTTTTGTAGTATGGCTTTTCATCCCACATATGAGCTTTTTTTGTCATGTTGGCCAGAAAGCTCATTGTGGTGTGACTAAAAGGTGTCTTCCAATCAAGCGGCTTCCATAGGTTGCTAGATCAGTCCAAAATGCATAGTCAGAGACAAGTCTGCATCAAGGGAATTGTTAAAGATGTTGGGCCGTATGCAGAAATCCGGGCAAAAAAACAGAGTTTTCCGATATTTGTTACTACGCATGTTGTAACGGCATCTACGTTGCTTTTTGCAATGTAGATTGCATATACGCAGTCTTAAAGGCCGCGTGTACGCAATCTACGTTGCAAAAAGAAATGCGCATGCGCAGTAACAAATAGCTCTGCATACGGCCCGTTACCCTTATGGCTAGCCCCACCCAGTGGTCAGTGCTGTTTCTAGACCTAGCAGAGCCCATGTATATATGTCCAGCCTCTTTTTTGTGCCCCTTATATGGATCAGCCTCCTTATGTGCCCCCTTAAATATATTAACCTCCTTCTGTGCCCCCTTATATTATCTGCCTTACATTACATATAATCTGCCTTACATTATATATTATCTGCCCTACATTATATATTATCTGCCCATAGATAATTTAATATTTATAATATAGGAAAAATAATAATAATAATATGGGGCACATAATATCATTATGGGGGAAGATAACAGAAAAGGTCCCCCCAAAAGTTGTAAGAAATAAAATAAAGCCTCTCTCTAACACACACACAATACCTGATAACACACACACACACACACACATTCACAATACCTGATCACACACACCTGTACCTGATGTACTGTACAGCAGACAGCAGTAGCAGGGAGTCAGTTCACCAGGAAGTGAACCGCAGAAAGCTCTGGCTCCACCCCTGATCTCTAGACTGGTCACATGGTCGCATCACAGGAAGCTCTGGCTCTACCCCCGATCTGCAGACTGGTCACATGGACGCATCACAGGTCCTGCTGCATCTTAGATTTCTATTCTTGGCTGCAGCGCAGAGTCTGTGTCCCACTAAATGGCTGCCTAGTGTAGCCTCTGCGCTGCAGCTGAGCAGTCACCACTAGCTAAGCAGCACTAGACCACCAGGTAGGCGGCCCTAAAACACAAAATGACAGTGCTGCCCGTGGGGCACATGCCACCCTGCCCCCCAGTTCATCCTGACTCTGCGCTCCCTCTTTAAATCAGCTAGGGGCATGCCCTGTGCGATTGCACACCTCGCCCACCCCTAGAAACGGCCCTGCCAGGGGTGCAATGTTATTGGTTGATATTGCCATCATTTACATTTGACCTGGATGTGTTCCAGTGTTTCCTGTTCCTTGTTGTTGAGTTGCTGCTGTATTCAACATGACTACTGTTATATTGCAGTTTGTGTCTGAGTCCTTTTACATGCTGCAGAAACAGGAATTGCATTTGGGACAGGTGCTATTTGAAGATAGGCCAATTCTTTGGAGATAAGTATGCCTGATGTAAGATTTTGTACAGCATCTCATGGTATTTAGTTGCTTGTGTGACTTTTAATGATGTCTAAAAGAAGTGCAAGATGTCAGCGGGAGTGAGAGCTGGAATAAGTGTACTCCATTTTTTTATGCTTTCTAGGTCTTCCTCAGGAATTAATTCAGGCTCTATGGCAGAGTAAATGGCAGAGACTGAATAGTTACCACTAAGAACTAGGGGTGGAGAGGGGGCAAGTACCTCACTTTCACTAATACCGCTTTCACGTTACTGGTACTTTTTTTAAAACATTATTTGGGGGTATTAAATGTAATTTATTCTTTGTAGGGGGGCATGAAATGTTTAGTATTTTGTTAGGGTAGGGGCCGGCCCTATATTTTATTTAAGTGCTAGTAGGGGTATGTATTTGTGTGTTGTAACGGAGGGTATGCTGGCATGCTGGCACTTGTGGTTCTCCAAGCGCTAGCATGCCCTGTCATCCTTGGGCATGCTGATGATTGTAGCACTACAAGCATCAGCATGCTCTTCAGCGCTAAAAATCCACTAAAACCCGGGAAATTCCTGGTGATAACGCTACACAGTAGAAACAGGTTTGTTTACTGTTGCCATAGCAACAGTAGACAAATCTGCACCAATCAAGAGGCAAAGTGAAAGACCTGGGTTGAAAACAACCCTGGTCCTTTCACATTGCCTCCCTTCCCGGGTTCAACACGGGAAAAACCCTTCTTTTTTCCCGTGTTCAAGTCCCGGGTCTCTTGACCCGAGTCTCCCAGAAGTGGCGGTTTCACATCACCACCAAAAACCCGGGTTTTGCAAAATGCCGGGTTTTTGGTGGTAATGTGAAAGGGGTATAAGTGGTTCTTCTAGAACTGATATTTCTTGTGAGTTTGGGAAGGGCTGAATGTTGTATAAATCTTATAACCGCCACTTTAATGTCAGTCAATGCCGCATAAAGTTCTTCATAATATTGCATAATCTGAGATAACGCAAACCACACTGATGCCATGAGGTCTCCCTGAAGCACCCTGAGACCAAATACCATCCTTGATGCTATATATGATTTAATAAATAAATTTTGTGTGTCAGTGGTATTACCAGTTCCAAGATCGATAGACAGCATTACAATGGCACAACAAAAGGTTGCCTACGTAAAATGATACACTCCAGGGGCTAGATTTACTATGCTGCGGGTTTGGGAAAGTGGAGATGTTGCCCAGTCAGATTCTAGCTCTCACTCTCCAATTACATTCTAGAGTATGTCAGCTAGAATCTGATTGGTTGCTATGGGCAACATCTCCACTTTTCCAAACCCGCAAATTAGTAAATCTGGCCCCAGAAATGACCCACAGGCAAATGATGGAATGAGTCATAATTATTATTGACTATATCTACAGGGAACTTATCAAATAAAATATTCAAGGCAACTTGCTGAAAAAGTCAAACAGTAAAAAAAATAAAAATTATATTATATATATTATAGAGCTCATAAATGACTTAGCAAATAAAAATAATGTTACTTAGAAATGCAGATGAGAAGAAATGCAGCTTATCCATATAAAATATTAATTTGTATGCAAACTCTAACAGTAAATGAACTTGTTAATGCCATTCTGATATATTTGAGTCAACATATCATTTAATATAATAATATAATAATAATAATAATAATAATATAAACACACATTTGTGATAATTGCATAGAAATAAATTATTACAATGCCTAATCCTCCTCCTCTCAATGGACCGGATCCAACTGGGATTTGTTGCTGGATCTGCATCAACTCTTTTATTTGGACTAGGGAAGGCCACTCCCTTCACCAACACAGTTGATATAAACGACGAACCCTGGCTCTTACTATTTTGTGCCATGATTCCCAATTGATCACAAACACTTTGGGTCACATATCCAATATCTTTCTAAACAAATAGCATACCTCACATGGAGATTCCCAGGTCTCCCAAACTGCTACTCTGAGACCGCACCCCCTCTCAGCTGCAATATATATATATATGTGTGTGTGTGTGTCACGCTTGGCGGTAGACGCCACCGCACTTACCTGACCAGGAGCCGTCTGTCAGCGGCTCTCCAACGTCATGCCTGTTCTCTAGCCCTCCAGAGGTGCCACTCCCAATAGTGGCAGCCTCCTGCACAGTGTCCATTGCAGCATAGTATCTGGGAATTGGGCATCTGCACCACTGTCCTCTGGTGCATGGATGTCGCCATTTTGACTCCTGTCATGTTATTCCCAGCAGCCACTCAGATACTCCTCTGCAGCACACATGATCCCTCCAGCCAATCTGTGCACTGGGCGGGCTATTTAAACCCTGTGCACTGATCTCTCAGTGCCAGAACAACTTGGTTACTCAAGGTGCCTGGTTCCAGCCTGTCTTGCATCCAGCCCAGCTTGTCTTGCATCCAGTCTGTCTTGCTTCCTGCTCCCTGAATCCCTTGCTAAAGTAACCTGCTTCTCCAAGCCCAACTGGTTCTCCAATCAAGCTTGCTTCTCCAAGGCAGCTGCTTCACTAATCAAGCCTGCTTCTCCCAGCTTACCAGCATTACCTGCACTACTGCTTCCAGCATTACCTGCACTACTGCTTACAGTATTACCTGCACTACTGCTTACAGCATTACCTGCACTACATCTTCCACCATAACCTGAGCTACTGCTACCCACATTACCTGCACCTCATTTTACCAGCCTACCTGCTCTCCAGCAGTCCGCTGTCCAGTCCAGTTTCTGGAACAATCCAGTCCAGTCCGCTGTCCAGTCCAGCATTCCAGTTTAGTCCAGCAGTCTGCTGCATCATCTCTAGTTCCACCTGTATCTTATGCACAAGCATTATCTCCGACCTTCCAGCTTCCTCTACAGCATCCGCTGTCCTACACGCCCCCCAGAACCCGTAACTGATTCTGATCCAATCCAGATTGTGACAATATATATACGAGGTATATCTATAAAATAAGAAGACTGTGATTCCACCTAGTAAACAAAGCCGTTAGAACCGGTTATAACTGCATACGTAGTGACCTTAAACATGTGGCAGAATGATGGGGACCGTATATTGAACAATTAGATAGTCCTACACAATCACACATATATAAGTTATTTGAAACCACACCATGGTATCTATATAGACAATTGGAGGTAGGATCTTAAAGCCATTCTTTTAGGAATCAATATGGTAGTGCTTATATCTATATAGTTAACGGTCCCCGCTGTCATTGGGGCTGTGCAGTGAGAGAGGAGGGACAAAG
This sequence comes from Limnodynastes dumerilii, assembly GCA_011038615.1. Classification (NCBI taxonomy): domain Eukaryota; kingdom Metazoa; phylum Chordata; class Amphibia; order Anura; family Limnodynastidae; genus Limnodynastes; species Limnodynastes dumerilii. The sequence goes on along the minus strand of WWET01001279.1, from coordinate 265,380 downwards.
GGACACTCAGTCAGCAAGGAGCCTTAGACACGCTTGATATTTAGCTTTAAGGGCCCGCCCGACTTCCTCACTTCCTACTTGAGCTGCTGTCTGATTTTTTTCTACACAGACTCTCTGTATAATATAAGCTGTCTTCATGGCGTGAGAGCTCATAGCAAAAAGGATCAGGTGGCTTCTTTTGAAACTGCTTATTTGCTCGTGTTCTGATTATTACTACATTTATTATAAAATAAAATTATACATTCTGCTATTATATATTCCTTTTGATCCATGTTGACATCTCAATAACATTTATGAATAACTCTAAAAATATATACATTTAATATATAAGTGACTGCCTTATTGGAGAAAAATTGACCTCAGTTGCTCACTGCATTATAACACAAGTCTGTAATGCCTGGATTTTTTTGTTTTTATTATTTTTCAAACCAGAAATCTCTATTAATTAGAAAAAAAACATACCTCTTTTTAAATTGGCTCCTTATTTGTAAAGCTGTTAATTCTAAAAGTAACCATGCCTTATATATGCAGAAATGCATGTGCCACTTCTATTGCTTTCCTAAATTCAGTTAGTAAATAATGCTTCTAGAGCCATATCAAGGTTTATAAGGGCCCAGGGCAACTAAGTTGTGAATGCCTTTACCTAGACACATTTCCAGTTCACCCAGATTCCTGTTACTAAGTACTAGTTTACCTGATTTCCATGGTTTTTTTTGTTTGTTTTTTTTAGCAGCTTTTAACTGAAGATACTCCCAAGGGGTCTGAGAGTAAGGGAAAACAAGTGCAACTGTAGACATGGCAAAATCATTTTGAACTGAGAGGGAAGGCAAATTTAAACTTTCAAAGGAGAATAGGAGTTCAGAGGTGGAGTTTTTTTTAACTCAATTTAAATTGGCAGATTACTCATAAAGCATTAAAGTACCTGTGCAAAGCATTGTCACATATACAATAGAAGTGTAATGAGCTTCTTTTAAAAAAAAAAAAATATATGGTACTTCCTCATTTTGCAGCCCCCTACTGGAGGCCGCTGGTTACGCTACTTACGTATTTTCAGCAGAGGAGGGCGCGCTCAGGTGCTCCCCAGCGGCGGCACAGTGATTCTAGAGAGATGGTCCATGTAATGTACACACAGGAGGGTATATAGAGGGAGGATGAGGATGAGGAGGAGGGTGTCCCCCATGTTTCAGCAACATGTCCGGTCTCCAGAGGCTGGCTCCCGCCGCACAGAACATCACCCCCGGCCTGGAGGAGGGTGTCCCCGGTACAGCAACATGTCTGGTCACGGAAATTGCATTAGTCACCTACCCACCAACCCACCGGCAATGCCCGCCTGGAGGAGGCATGGAAGAGAGAGAGAGAGAATTCCCTGGCAATAATGACCCGGGGGACAGCAACAATATGTCCGGTCTTCAAACTAAATCTAAATCATTCTTCTTGCCGCCTCTGCAGCGTTGCCCCAGGGGGGTTGGGGTTGGGGGGGAACACCCCAATAATAGTCCACTTCTCCACCTCTGGACCAGACTGACAGGAGCTCACTCTCTACTTAAAACATAAGTTACCTAGCGGGGGAAGCAAAGATGAGGAAGTACCAAAAATATGTATAACTATGAATAGTAACCAGGGACATGACAACTTTTTTGTTGGGGGGGGCAAGAAATTAGCCCTCACCTTGGCATCCCATCAAAGGTGCGCAGTCAATCCATTTGGTGCATGGTCAACCCATTACTGACACATTTGTACATCCTTAAATGCATGCCTAGCAGGTTTAAACCACTTTATATATGTTTAAACCAATATATATATATATATATATATATATATATATACTGTATTATTACAGATAATGCTAAATAAAATAGTAAACATAAATTTAAAAAAAACACAACACGCTAAGATAGCACAAATTACCGCTTCTTCACCATGGTGGTAAAACGCTCTGTGACATCACCATGCTGCTGCCACGAAAGACATTAAGGATATTTGTAATACCCTCCCAGGTGGCAGCACATTCATGAGGTCCAAGCTCCCTCCCAGCATCATAAGTAGTACACATAACCAGCTCCAACCAGGTTTCGTAACATCCTGTTGCGAGAAGTTGCGTTTGCATTTTTCAGCTAAACATGCTTACGTCTGGGTAAATGGTGGTGTGCACATCTAAATTTATATACCTAAAATGGTTCCCATTGCCTATCCACCATGCGCCATTTTAACATGCCCTTGTGTTTCATTGTGCAGATATTCATTGTGATTATTGGGCCTCATTTACAAAGGTTGATTTTGCTCAAATCAATCAAAATCCGGGGATTTTGCCGATTATGCCATTGCCGCTTTCACTAAAGGCAAAGTCCCAGGACTTTAGCCTTTAGCAAAATCGTAACGGCAAACATTGCCATCCCGATTTTTTCAATGGCCATCATAGCAATCACCGGATTTACTAAGCGTCACTTAGTAAAATCTCAGGCGACTTGCTAGAAAAAATCCCCATTAAAAAGTGCCTTATGTTTGTGTTGCTTTCATTGAAAGTGACACACACTTTAGCTGAAAAACACATGTCAACATGTTTGACATGTGTTTTTCATAGTAAAAATGAGATGCCCGGCATGCTTATAACCCTTATAATGCAGGCGCTGATAGTACTAGAAGGCACAGCATGGCCATGTGTTTCTGAAAATGCTGGGCCTTCTAGTACTATAAGTGTCAGCATGGAAAGGATTAATGCCATGTTACGCTATGCCCAATATGTTAAAACATTAGTTACACTAAACATCAATACATGCCACAACATACTGCCCAAGTAAATAAGCTACCCCCATAGAATGTAATTTTTAGCAATTATGCAAAATGTATATTTGCCCTTTTGTATATTTAACTACTCCATGTGGCCATAGATCTTGAATTATGGAAGCTTACCTTCTTCAATATGTGCCCAAAGTGTCTTTTAATAATCTTTTTCCATGCTAATTTGATCAGTGAACTCTGTTCTGTTTAATGCTTAAAATTGTCTGCTGCCGTTTTATTTAATATAAAAGTTCATTTTACACTCACCGATAGATGTGACTCATAGAGACTATAAAAAGGCGATTTCTCCATTGAAAAATCGCTGGACAATGGCGCCGATTATAAATTGTCAGCCTAAAATGCAGCATAGTAAATGCCGCAATTTAAAAAAAAAAATTGCATCAAAATCGCCACGATTCATAATCACTGCCAAAAACCGACTGAGGCCCTTGGAGTAATAACGTTTGATATATTCAATACTGATTTATGACTGTCCAACAGCATTTTGTCTTGTAAACTGCATGAACAAGCCTCATTTACAATCACAATATTTTGTTAGTGTTCTTTTTGGGCATTCCTTACAATTAGCCCATGGCATTTATTTTTGCATGCAGCCAATCAGATCCATTTTTACATTATTTCAATCTTGGCACAAGCTATTAATTTTATGCTCTGTGAGCTCCGGTACCTTGTTGCCGAAATTGACCCTCCAGAAACATTGTGACGTAATTCGTGAGGCATATTAGAGGACCAGGTGGAGAATTATGAGAAGGACTGGTACCAGATGCAATGGCGCTGGTAATATCTTCGCAGGCACCACCCTGATCTTCTGAGGCAGGTGCAGAGGAGACTTCTGAAAAGTAAGTTGAATATTTGGATTCTTTACCCCTTTACTTATGTGGGTATTTATTAATTGTACACAATGTATACTTTGTATTGTAGCTACCTTATTGCAGATTATACATTTACACACAGTAACTACACTAGTTCTCAAAGTATTTATGTGTGCCTTTGTTTGTCTATGTGTATAGCAATGTCATTTTTTTTTTAAAATGTGTATCACTCTCTCTCTATAATGGCAGGGCCATTCCCCTGGCCCTGCCCCTCCAGGCCACCTCCCATACCTAGTCCCCTTCCCCTGGCCTGTCCTCCCAACAGGCCAGATCACATTTCCTGTCCCCTTCTCCTAGAGCAGCTCCGCCCAGGACAGCTCCCATTTCCAGCCCCCTTCCCATGGCCCAGCCTACCCCCATGCCAGCTTCCATTCCCTGTCCCCTTCCCCTGGCCAGGCTTCCCCCATGACCATGTCCCCCTCCTATTCAAAGTCCCCTTCACCTGGCCAGTCTCATTTCCCTTCCCAGTTCCCTTCACCTGGCCAGTCCATTTCACAATCCCATTCACCCTTCGCCGTCACCTGGCTCTGCTCTCCCAGGTTCTCTTCCTCCTCTCCCCTGATGGAGGAGCATGAAGATGGGCGACCTGGGCAGGAAGGCCTGGAAGAGTGCAATTAGAAATCAGTTATATTATACAATAATATGATCAATTTAAAATATAATAAAAACATGTGACATACATATATATGTTAATGAATGTAATGTTTACAATAGCTTTGTAATGTGTTTTAACCCATTTTAAAAAGGTTTGGAACAACTTTGACAGCACCCGCTGTTTGAAGAATTTTGGGCCCACTGCAATACTTGCCTGGGCTGTTCTCAAAGCTATGGAGCGCAAACCTCGTCGTCAATATCCCCCCCCCCAAAAAAAAAAAATAGTCGTGTAGATATCACACCACTTATTTAGTTAAACTCAAACAATTACAAAATAACACAATAAACATTAAAAATAAACATATTTACTTTATTTTTACAAAATATTTACATACAAATTATTAGTCAATTATAGTCTTTATATTATTTATGCTTACAATAAAAAGTTAGTACACCAAGTACAAGACACATGACAATTGTGTCACAAATTTAATGTATTAGCATATATAAATGGTGTTTTAATACACCGATGAGAAATTTATAAACAAAAAAAATTTTAAAAATAAAAAAGATTGTATATAGACACTTATAATTAAAATACTACAAAAAAAGGTATAATAAAAAAAATTACAAAATAGAATACAATGAAATCATAAAGCAAAAAATAAATTTTTACAAAATAATGCTAATGCTTGTTAATGCAAACAGGACAATCAATAATATAAATACCGGTAGGTTAATTCTATAAATAGTCTAACAATTACCTCATATTAACAAAATCAATCTGGGAATTTATGGCTACACTTGCATATAGTTGTATATGTTTGAATGCTGAGTAACTCTAAGAAATTTTACTGGTCGTGTGATTCTCATCTGGGTAACACACACCTTCTCAAAAGTCCACACAACATAAGTCCGTAACACTTCAGTGGCTGGGAAGTATTTATCTACTATTTTGTAGTTATTTTTCATTCTTTTTGTTTAAACAATGGCCACCTTGCTTTAGTTTGGATCTAAGTCAATGGGAGGAGCATTAATAAAAAAAAAATTACAGGGTTCGTTTTTAATAATAACATACATTTTAGAATAGCCGGCTGAAAATATTGAAAAACTCTTTCTCAAGGGTGTATTAGAGGATGTATTTTTTAATTGACAAAATTATTTGTAAGTTCTGGTTATAACAACTTAAAAGGCAAAAAAATGTGCAAAATTAGATGAATCAATTAAGGGGATGATAAACTTGTACTCCAATCACTAACAAAAAGCTTGGTTTCTATTTTGATCTGACATAATCCATAAAATAGGAAGGTAATCCATGTGACTGAGGGAAAAAAACGAATGAAACAGATCAGTATTAAAACATATTTGGCCTCTCTCGGTTTCTGAGTGATTGCTGGGGATGGTAGGAATGGTATGTATTTATATATATTGAAGTTCCTTTCTGCAGGATGATGTGTTAGTGATAATTATATAAGTAACCCAAAGTTTCTAATGAATATTACATTTTTTATAAATCATATTGAATTTTTTAATAAAGTCAAAACTAACATTTCTTTTCTCACCATAAATTCAGGTCTTCCAACTTGCTTGGTATGTGTGTGTCTTGGAACCTCTGTATATTGTGATGACGTGGACCTAACAACTATCCCACCATTACCCAAGGAGACTACTTACTTCTATGCACGATTTAACAAGATCAGTCGTGTTCGATCTAAGGACTTTGCAGGGCTAAGTATGTCAGAATTTGTTTCAGTACAGAAATGTTAAGTCTGGTGAAGTCAGTTTTGTCTACATAGACTTGGGGAAAGGCATTATGTTGATTTTGCATAAGTAACAGATATTAAGTGTAATCTGTAATAATTTATTGTATAAAATGTATTGTAATACATTTTAAAGTACATTACTGCAATAATGCACAGTACAGCAATTCCCACTGTTTAGGCAGACATCTTGATAGGCAATTAGACATATTGGGGTAGATCCAGACCTATGTTCCCTTTCTGTTTCAAATCGTATTTACTACGCACTCCCCTCGGTACTCCCCTCGGTCGGACGTACTTTGGCCGTTTTACACTTTCCAAACCCTACCTTAACTTTTCCAAGCGTAACTCCTGTCGGCCGTAATGGCTGCACGTGCTTACACGCCTAAGCACGCAAATACTGTGCTATTTAAATGCCTCACCCCGCCTCTAAAGCGTAATTACAGTTGTTGTATGGCTTCAACAGTCGTAGTTACGCTGTTGTTAGTAATCTGGTACGTCTGTTCAGAGTTATGTGCCATAACATCTGCCGGGCACATGCGCAGTACATACAAAATAGTGTTTTTACGTGTCCTTCAAACGTAAATACGCTTGAGAACGTTGTTCTGGATCTGAGCCATTGTGATCATGTCTACAACAATGCTGTTACATTTGCCAGCTAGAATAATCTGTTCTCATTTCAATACTGAATACTGTTGTATTTGAGTTTTAAGATTAGTGTGGGATTTTTTTTTTTTTTGCCAAATAGGCTGATTGCAATCACTACTTCGTTCTCTACATTTAATATGATTTTTTATGCTTGTCGTATCAGATTTCAGGATTTCATATCACAAACTTCACATTAATATATTTCTATAATATAACCACAGTGGACAGGAGCTGGGGCCTGATTCACAGTTAAGAAGCTGCTGCTATTTCTGTGTGTATTTTTAAGAACGGTTAAACTGCGCATGCGTAGTACCTTTATTTACGCAATCTATGTAGGTTTTAAGAACGTTGATCCCTAAAGAGCAATTTACAAAGCCTTTCGTAATGAAAGTAGTGCTAGTAAAAGTTAAGAAGGAAGATAAGAAAAGTGGGTGGGGGAGGCATTAAAATGGGGCAGACAGGGCAGGGTTTGCTATGTACGTTCGTTCTTAAGGCTTAAGTCAGTTAGCAAAAACGAGGGCTTGTCAAGGGAGATGTCATGCGTATAATTGCGAACCCATTCATGTTTTCTCCCTTCTTATCTGTGAATCAGGTCCCTAGTCCAGTGATTCCCAAACTTTCTCAGTTCGAGGCACCCTTAGGGTCTCCATAATTTTTTTCAAAGCATCCCTAGGACAAAAATACAATAGAATACAATAGGAAATAGAAACATTCCGAGGCACCCTAGTGAGAGCGTCGCGGCACCCCTGGGAGCCGCAGCGCACAGTTTGGGAATCACTGCCCTAGTCTATAAGAGCAGAAAACACCAGCATTTCACAATCATGTTTGAGCATTTAGTAGCCTTCCATGCAAGAAGTCTTTCCGATGATGGTAAGGGATGGCATGGAATAAGAATGGTGGATACGCTAGGTAGAAGGGGGATCTATTTAAGTTTAAGAGTAAGGGCATGTTTATGTTCTTATGTCCTGTCAATATTCTAATTATACATTGGAGCGGAAATTCTATGGGGTTGCGTTCGCCACCGCAAAATTCAATTTTAGATATCCACACTGCCAAAAGATAACTGTCGGCTGTGTGTATTTTAGAACACTTCTTCATTTTGAAAATCCTGCCACAGACATGACAGTTTCCAACGATGCGGTGATCAGACAGGTTAGTGCTGGAGGGGGGAGAGATGTAATATACTAGGGTAGTTTTAGGGTTGGGGATAGATAGGAGAAAGGTTTAGGCTGCAGGGAGTGAATGGAGCCTAGAAAGGGAGTCTTAGTGTTAGGCTGCAGGAAAGGGAAACAGGGTTAGGCTGCGGTGAAGGGAGACTTAGGGTTAGGCTGTGGGGAGGGGATACAGCCTAGAAGGGGAGACTTAGGGTTAGGCTGCAGGGAAGGGAACCTTAGGGATTGGTTGCAGGGAAGGAAAGTTAGGGTAATGAAAGAAGGGATAGGGTAAGAATTAGCATAAGAGTTGGGGTTGGGGAAATAGAGAGCGGCGCTTACCTGTCTGCAGTTGGGCAGGAAGTTTCCTAGCAGCACCTTCTACGGAAATGGGGTCTCGAAAACAGCCTTTTTAAAAAAGGGCCATCCTCAGTGGTCACCCACACCCATCATATGGTAGGGTCCAGGAAACAGTGGGGATCTAGCTTCGAATCTCCACTGCTGCTGCTCTTGGAACTCTGAGCACAACAGAAGCAGAGGTCAGGAATGTGTTAAGATAAAATAAGTGCAGTGGTTAAAGACATACACCAATTTAAAAGTTTTGGAATTTACCATAGCTATATGGTTAATTAAAGGTGGTTCGATATGTATTGCATTAGAGATGCATTTAATGAGGATCTGCTTTGACAAGCAAATCATTGGCATAGTGCTTTTGGTTGCTTGGGAGCTTTAATGCAAATACTGTGCCCCTGTATTCCCTTTAATTTCAAAGGTGAGCATGTGATAGTAACCTCACTAGTTAAGGATGGGTGTGATATGGAATGCAGATAGTTTTAAGGTCAATAGTTATCTTGACGGCACTAAATGATTAACAGGTTTATCATATTGACCATACTCTCTCCAATGTGATAATAAATATCACATAGCATATTGTAATGAAGACAATTCATGTGTTTAACATTATAGTAACCATAATTCTAATCCTAAACTCAACGCTTGCCTAACCTTAACCCCGTCCCTAGCCCAACCCTAACAATGCTTGATTACTCACCTTGTGGAGGGGTAGCATGGAGCAGGGGGCCCACTTGTTATATGCCATTGCACTAGGCGATCCGACATGTAACTCTCTTACCTGCCACCTTCGGTCCCCCGCTGTGTGCCTTCAGCGAAACGTGTCAATTCGGCTCTGAGCGCCGACGCAGCCGCCCGGGCGTGCGTTTAGAGCCCGCTGTTTATTCTGTTGTCTTCGGCGCCCTCATGGCTGAGGGCAGCCAATTAGAATGTGGGGGCTGGCTGCTGCTGTCCAATCACTGGACAACAGACTCTATATACTGGCAATGTCAGTCTAACATGTATTCCAAACCAAAGGTAAAAAAAAAGTGAGTCTAAGGACATAGGGCCAGATCCAGACCTAACTATGATAGGGGACATTTTTATGTAAGTCCCCTGTCTTGGAACATCTGCATGCCCGTGCCAGATGTTTCGATAGCTTACCTACAGATTTACGTAACTAAGTATGCTCACCCTTCATTTACGATGGCTGTATTCCCGCCATACAGATTAAAAGTTAAGGTACCTATCTGGACAAGTAAGTATACAGATTTACTACTGACAGCAGGGAGTGCCAGGGGCATGCACTCCCCTCTACGGCAGCGTAACTACAGACTTCCGCACACACGTAAAGCGTCCGGGTGTCTGTATCTGGCCTATAGAATTTAAGGATTGTTACAGGGTCAGACAGTGGGCAGACAAAGGAAGGAGAGCCAGGGCCAATTTTAGGGGCAGGCAGGCAAGCCATGCATTTGCATGGGGTGTGCCCCAAGGTGGCTTTAAGAGGTGCGCCCAGTAAGGGAAGCACCCATTTGGGTCACTCTACCCTTCCCCACATGGTGCAGCCAGCATCATTCACATAACCTGTACTGGTTATACAGGGCTCCTAGCAAACCACTGAATAACTCTGCCTCACTTATGATTATTATTCATGGTAATAGAATTGGTCCTACAGGGCTCCTGTAGAAGTCCTTTATACCCAGTACAGTCTATGAGAATGACATTCGTAGAGAGCATCATTCAAGCAGAGCCCTTGGAGGAAGAAGACTGCAAGTAAGTAAAACATTAAAATATAAGGGGCACAAATGGAGGCTGGGCACACAGAAAGGCACACATGGAGGCTGGACACAGAAGGGGCACAAATGAAGACTGGACACAGAAGGGGCACAAATGGAGGCTGGACACACAGAAGGGGCAGAATTGGAGGCTGGACACAGAAGCAGCACAAATGGAAACTGAACACACAGAAGAGGCAGAATTCCATCCCCTCTGCACATACAAGGGGATGGAAGGACACAAACATTTTTTGGGGGGACAGGGGAATTTTTCTGCCCTGGGTATTGCTAGGTCTAGAAATAGCACTGGGGAAAGCGGAGGAGGACAGAGTGGAAGTGAAGGGAGACCGAGGGACAGCACAGAGGTGGAGGAAAATACTGAGTAACAGTATTTTAAACTTATGCAAAGGTACCTGTTAACCCTGCCAATATAATAGATGTATATTTGTGGTATTCAGCTGTATCATTGTTGATTGTGATCTTATGTAAGTATCATTAAGGATATTCACAATGGGGCTAATTTTGAAGTGAGTGCAAATGTGACTATGGCATCGACACATACATACAGACATAGGGGCTGATCCAGAGCTGAACTTACACCAAAACTATGTTGAATGTGAGAGAAGCAAACAAATTTTGTCCCCTGAACTCTAATTCGGGTTTCACAGTTTAAATTTGACTATACTTGCTGTTTAACATGGTTTTGCCAGGTCTATTCACCTGTTTTAAAGGTATTTGTTTATTATATTAAGAACCCTGCTTTGTCTCAGTTATTTATTTTATATTATGGCACCAACCCCCACATAATCACACATAGAAATATTTTCTGGCAAAAATAATTAAGCACACTGTATAATAGTCGCGATACAGTGTACTTAAGCGGAGGATGCCAATTACAGACATCCATCCTCATAGACAGGTGGAAAAGCCCAGAAGATTGAATGTTTGTGGAGGCCCCTAAGTGTGTGTGGGCCCCGGGGCGATCACTCCAGTCACCCATTGGTAAATTCGTCCCTTTTAGGGAAATAAGCTGTGATTACTCACAACTCTACAGCTGATCTTTGTATTATCTTATGTACAGTGAGTGGTGTTAAAGGCCCCCAACTTTTAGCTTCTAGAACTCTAATTTCTCTATGTCTTTTTCTAGGTAAACTGAAACATGTTGATCTCTCAAGTAACTATCTGTCCACAATTGACGATGATGCTTTTCACCTGCTGCCCTCACTCCAGGAACTTATTATAACAGAGAACCAACTGAGAGGCTTGCCTGAGTTGCCCTCAAGTCTTATTAAACTAGATGCTCAACTTAATCAACTGCAAAGTTCTGGAATTCGGTCAGATACCTTAAAGGTGACCTATTCAATAAGAACTTAAGTATTAAGTCAAACCAGTATTTCATATTGATGGTATTGTAACAACTATAATCTCGTGTAGTCATGTTAATGGTAGCTTTCAATATGGAAGAGAAAAAAATCACATATACAGTAAATAAACTTTCACATTTTTGTGATTGCTTCTCCATAGCAATAAATAGTTTTTACTGTTTTACAGGATCTCACAAAGCTGCAGTTTTTGTATTTGTCAAACAACAAACTGGACTATGTGCCTGTGTCTCTTCCAGTCAGTCTTCGTTCCATTCATCTTCAGGTACCCAAAATTTGTTGCTTTTATTTTCTGTTTTTGGAAACTTACTTTACCTAGTTATTTAATACACAAACTCTATAAAAGTTCCGCAATGGAACTTCAATCGTCAGAACTCGTTTCCATTCAATAGGAGTTCCGTGGGGGAGCGGATTACCAGACATCCACATGCCTAATTCGTGCACAGAGGGCAAGGATAGGCATGCAGATGAAGGTCAGTGGGCTGCAGTAGGCAGATTTTAAGATAGGGTTCTTAACCATACTCATTTTATGTGGGGATGGTGCGAAAAGACCAGGTTTCAGATTTACTTAGCTGCAGAAAAAAAAGTGAGATGTTGCTCATAGCAACCAATCAGATTCTAGCTGACATTCTCAATTATGATTGGTTGAACCCATTGATAAAAAAAAAAAAGGGCCCTATTACAACAAAACAGTTTGCTGGGCAACATCTCCACTTTTCCTTTCCCACAGCTTAGTAAATCTAGGCCCAGAACTCTGCACATTAGAGGGGAAGGACAGGGGAGTTCACACCCCTCTCACCCCTATGGACTTACAGACCTCTGGTTCAGGTTCATTGTACTCATTATTAACATAGAACGACAATCCATTGTGAATGATAATCACGTTTTCGTTAATGTTTACTTCATACACAAAAAGGTGTGTCTGATTCTAATGATTACGGTTTCTTTATAGCTGCTGCCAAAATAGCACTGAAATGTTATTAGGGTTCAACGATAGTTCACTTTCTCTATCCCAGACTTCCTGCTTGCAGTTCCTCGCATGTACTCCAATTTGTGGAATGGATGTCTGCATTTTATCTGACCTTGCTGCTAAAGTGTCCTTTCAATACAGATGTCCACTTCTGCTATTTTTTGCCACTGGCATTCATTTCTACACATGTACACTCATTTCTACACATGCACATGTATTCTCTACTGCCATAAACCCTGGAAGATTTTATGACAAAATATTGCATCATCACCATAGCGACTGTCTTTTTCAAATATTCAGTTATATTGACTTCCAGATAAATACTGCCTCTTCTAACCATCTTGATTATGCTAGTGGTAAACCCAGATTCAGC
>WWET01001279.1:224554-240502 GCA_011038615.1 Limnodynastes dumerilii | reverse complement strand
ACCATACCCCACGCCCCCCCCCCCCCCCGTGCAGCCTAACTCTAATTCCCAGGTGGCGGCGCTTCCAAAAGTGAATAAGCGAGTATGTGAATCGCAAATTCTAACACTGCTGGCATTCGAAATAGGGACAGCCAAAAAGCAACTTTCAGCTGTCCCTACTTCTAAAGGTAGCCTTTCTTAGCGGGGACTCGCAATGGACTGAGGTGTAACGCACAGTCTATACAGATTTGCATATTTGAAGGTTTTGGGTTTTTTGGAATACGTACTAAATTTAGAAAAATATGTTTTTCAATGATAATAAGTGTTGTTTTTTTTAAACAAACACCTTACAAATTCTAATCTATTAAAAATAAAAAATCATGAGGCCAGATTTACTAAGCTGTGGGTTTGGAAAAATGGAGATGTTGCCCATAGCAACTAATCTAGCTGACATTCTCTAATATGTATTAGGAAAGTGAGAGCTAGAATCCACTTTTCCAAGCCCGCAGCTTAGTAAATCTGGCCCCTGAGTAATATTCTATATTATGAAGTTTAAAAAAAATAAAAGAATGCAGAATATGTTGTAAAACATGTTTTATTCTTTAATTAGACATTAATTGGTATATGTGTAGGGCTGTGTTTTGTTTTACTATGAATAGGGCCTTTTATTGATTAAAATCTCCTTCATTTTACACTTACACCAGTTCTAAACTGGTGAGGGATTTTAGGAGGAAGCGCAGGGAAACTGGAATGGTGATGTACTCACAGCTGCACTAAACTGCCCATCTTTTCATTCCAATATAGTAGAACCCCCTGTTCCACAACTGCAGAGCGCATGGAAACAAATATAGATAAATGAGCCACTTTGTTGTGCATATGCACAGTATTAACAATTGCTGTTCTAACATATGTGTAAGTGCAGATCTGGCACAGTGTCTTAGGGCCAGATTTACTAAGCTGCAGGTTTGGAAAAGTGGAGATGTTGTCCATAGCTACCAATCAGATTTTAGCTGACATTCTCTAGTATGTAAAAAGAGAGTGAGTGCTAGAATTTGATTGGTTGCAATAGGCAACATCTCAATTTTTCCAAACCTGCAGCTTAGTAAATCTGACCCTACAGAAGAAAAAGGGGTAAACTGGTGTACCAGTGTACAGGGAGTTAATTTATTTTGAACTGTAGGCAGAAGTGAGTTAAATTAGTGTGAAAGGGAATGTAAATTCAGTATCAACTGGGTTTGGAAGTGTACAATATACAGTGATCTAGGTATGTGTGGTTTACTATTGTGTGAACTGAGCTTAAGAGTGGTTAATTTAGTGTAAACTGGAGGGAGGGGTTAATTTGGTGTAAACTAGAAGTGGGAACTGGTGGCAAGTGGAGCTAAATTAATGTGGAATTTTAAAACGTATGACCTGGAAGAAGTGGTCTTTTATGCTCGCTATCAGAAGAGCAATGTGCGCAACATGATGAGGGCTAATGCATTTCAGCAAAAAGATCTGAGACTCCATTACAGTATTATAAAGGAATGGGAAATTATTTAATGCAGAATGCTTTTTCTTTTACAATAAGTTGTGGGGGTCTGGAGCGAGGGTTAGTTTTAATTTTCGTGGCAAATTATTTAGAAATAAACAGAAATTAGTTTTCTATTTTTTTCTAATGTTTCATGTTAAGCTTAGATGCAAGAGTAACTCAAACAACTAAATCTTACAAGGTAAATGTTATAGAACAGGAAGGTGGATGGAGGAATGCTTTTGGTGTGTGTATGTATTTTATACACCTTGACCCCCTGTATTCTGATAGCGACCTTGCTAGCAGGTCAAGGCCCCATTTCTGCAGCAAGTTTAATAGCCACACTAGGTGCTTTACTCAGAGCTGTGTCCAGTCAATATGTCATTTGTTGTAAATTTGTTGTAAATGCCATGTTTATACAAAGGCATTTGTCATGGTGATATATATAAGCATTAATAAGCAAAAGCCCTGAAGCTGAATTCACCTTCCAGTTAATGTTAATTAAAATGTTGAATACTGTTCCATGGACTAGTCACCTCTTTCCACATTGTCCTTTATGCTACCTGATGTTATCATGTCTGATTTTCTATTCCATAAAGAGTGACATTTCAAAAAAGTATTTGTGAGCATACCCTGCAGCCTTGTGTATTCATGTCTGTATTTGTGTGTCTGAGAGTATTTGCAATGCTACAATAAATATATAACTTTAGATCTACATGTATTCTATAAAAAGCAGGGACACTCAGATTACCTTACCATGTGCAGCTCCACTGCAGTGACATCAGTTATTTCATACTGTATACAGCTGTTCACAGTGTAGAACTGATAATTGTCCAGGTCATTTCCATGCAATACTTCATATTCTTTACTTCAAAAATGTACTCTCTTCTCCCAACTCTGTCATCCAAATTACTGAAACAACTCACTGCTGCTTTTTGATGCATTGACATAAACAATATGGAAAGGCTGCTATTTTTTATTTTATTTTTAATTTCTGTCCTATAAATATTTTACATTTTGCACTATTATTGATATAATGTAAATATTTATAGATGTCATGTGCATTGATACTTCTAATGAAATTGTGTACTACATTATTAGGGTATAAGGAAATACAGCACCTGTATTATAAAGCCAGAAGTACATATAGTGTAAGTATACCCTTAGGTTAATAAGAAAGTAGGAATTTTAATGAAAAAGAAGGAATAGCAATAAAGGTCATAATGGTGCACGTAGCTGACATAAACATACACAGCTCAGTCACACACAACACGGCACACATTACCCCCTCCTCCCGTTTTGCGTGAAGGTGACTTTCAGCCAGGATCTCACATATTGATCATCTGAGTGCTGAGCCCAGGGGCGCAGACAGCACATGCAGGAGACAATCTACTTACAAAGATACAAGACCTCTCACAAATAAAGAAGCTGTGTATAAAAATAGCAGATAGAAACGGCACACAACATGAATAATGTCCCTATTTTCATTAAGAGGTAACCTAGGTGAGCAGATCTTGAATAGAAATACATGGTTATAATGAGTGCCCTGAGTATCACATGCAGTCTGTATTTAAACAGAGAACACATATATAGCATACAATGCATTTTAGCTATAAACTATTACTGCATTATTTTAAAACAGTGTCTCTATTTAAAGCAAGGTAGGTAAATGCAGTTTTCTTCCTAATTTGCAAGATCATAATACTTGACGAAATGGGAAACCTAACTCCTGAAGAGCAGCCCCCAATGTGCTGATGCAGTGACAGCTGTAATAATCAGCAATGCGTACAACAGGTCCCCTCCTGGTGCTGCAGAGTGAGCAGTGACATGTGGTGTATGGTGGGGGTAGGGGATTGGGATCTCCCTGTGCACTGCAGGCACCTCCTGCTTCCATTAGAATTCTGGGCATAGAGTCTGACCATGAACACTAAATCAGTCTGCACAATAGAAGAGGAGATGGGAAACCCCAGAGATGCAGAAAGGGATACAAAGATGAGAAGCTCTGCTTTCAGGGACCTGGCAATGTTGATTATGTTTATACTGTTAAAAACAATTCTGTACTGAACAATTAACCCATTCATTCTCTGGCATTTACACAGCATAGCATCAATATCACTTTAATTATGTGAAGTGCAGTGAATCAATAGATTTTTACTACAAACTGGATTGCTCTGTCTCACAGTAAAAAATGTAACATGACAAACCCTTCAAATTTAGGTAAGTGAGGAGCTTTTAACCACTCAATATTCATTTACATTTTTTTATTATAATTAAGGTCATATTAATAAAGCAGAATGTTATAAAAGTAGGGATTTAGAATATCGACGTGAAACGCAATTAAAACGAAAAAACTGAATATTGCATACAAATGTGTTCACTTTTACCTGATAAGACTTTGTATAACGTATCATAAGTTAGCATACAAAGTATACACAAGCTTCCAACAAGTTAAAGAATGTTGATGTCACACAGTGCATCCAGAGTCCATGGACCTGATCCAGAGTTTCTGCGGATGTGCTATGCATCAAATTGTGTGAGTTGTGTGTTTCCGCTGAAACATGCAACTTTGTATAGGACATAGAAAAATATTGCAGGCGTTCCAGACAGAGCTGCGTGAACAGAGGCTGCGGGTTATACTGCTGCAGCCTCTGTCGGTTTTCTAGGTTTTGAATGGGTTTTTTGTCATTTGCTATATTAAAAGACACCCTTTAAAATTATTTCTACTTAATTTACAATGCCTGACATTGCAGTGGCGTTCTGCTACTATTTTGGCATTATATAGACATTATTATATAAATATGTTTTTCTGCAGAAATTAATTTAATAAATTTTAATGTATTCATTATTATAAATGTGTACATCATGGTTTCTATTAGAAATATGGTGATTTCCATATTGAAAATGAACTGTACCTATGACTTATATAAGCCTATAGTGCCTGGAAGGGGAGACTTAGGGTTAGGGTGCTGGGAAGGGAGTCTTAGGGATAGGGTGCAGGGAAGGGAGTTTTAGGGTTAGCGTAATAGAAGTTGAGGGTCAGGCTAAGAAAAAGTATAAGAGTTGGGGAAATAGGACAGGCGGTTGGCAGCAGGACAGGAAGTTTCTAACAAGCGTTGTCTTTGGAAATGGAGTCTCGAAATTTGGCCATTTTCAGCGGCGACCCACAACCATTTTTAACTTTTGTATTGATAGAAAGATGCTTGTATTTTTACTGACTAAAGCTTTCAGCTTTACCACACAGATTTTGCGGTCTGTCTTTTTCATTTTGGGATTCATAAAGATACCCATAATGCCTATATACTCAAAACATAAAACGTTTCAGTTGTGTTGGGGTTTTTTGGGGAGGATGTGGGGGTGGGGGTTATATTTTACATGTTTACTATATTGCATTTTAAGACAAACTTAGTATTATACACTCATCTGCAGCTAAAACCCCTTAAGTGATTCTTAGTTCCCTAAAAGTAGAATGAAAAATTGAGTGTTTGGCTAATGACTGCATCCTTGAGTAGAGCAATATACAATATACATAATAACTACACCAAAATTATTAGTAATGGTCACCAAATGTTGCATGGCTTATGGTGGGAGGGTGTCACATCACTTGTTGCATATATTTTCCCTCAAGGACTAGCTGTAGGCTTCTGACTGATTGAAGAATATGAAAAGAACAGGGTCAAAACAGGTTACAGCAGATATTGATCAGTTGCTTTTGAAATTAATATTGATTGGTACCGGGGAATCAGGCCATGACTCTGTCTGTCATGTTTTTCCCTTAGCACTGGAGCATACCTTATTCAGAGGGATAATTGTTTTGTGTTTTTAAGATGCCAGCTTAGTCCATATGCTGTTTTGCTATTTTGGTAAATTCTTCAGTTTCTTAACTGTAACATGTTTGACATATGAATGGAGATTTCTTATCTCTAAGGTGAGATACTGCTACAATAATCACAGCTGTTATACCATAGTGGATAAGGACGCAGAGACAAGAAGCATAAAACATAGCTCATCTTTCATTTGTTCCTGTTCTAGCTTAGTAAGACAGAAAGGAGCTGTGCACAACAATCTCACCATGGAGATCAACGATTTGTCATCATTTTTCTATTCAATGGACCGTGATGAATATAAATTTAAATTAAAGCAATATTCATGGTGCAATCCATTGCTAATTACCAATCGATTAGAAAGCCATACTCCTGACACCAGTATTTCTTGACATATCAGCAAGGATTTGACATATGCAAATTAATTAACCCAGAGGGCATTCTACACATAAACTTTATCTTTGTACCAATTTATTAAACACCACCAGAAAGCTACTACTTGCAGTAGTTAGAAAAAATGGGTGCTCATAACAAGTGGCATAGCATGATAGAATATAACTTAAACTGGCAACACATTCTATAATATTGCACAGTCAGAGCTGGCCTGCTGGTGGAATTAGTGTAACAGCTCCTTCCCCCCACACACACCTTCTCTCCCTATATCTAACAGCCTATAAATTGAGCTTCTGTCATGTTGATTTTATATATGAAGTTCTTAATCTTAACTTGCCTATTACTTATGTAATAGAAAAAATTATAGTTCAACAACATTGATGTTGAATAAATGAAGTAATGAAGCTAACTGTATTTTATTTCTTTAGATATAAATGTATCCTCCACAATAGAGCTTGAGTCCACAATATGCTTACTATTAGTTAAAATTTTTTCCAGAGTCTCATATGTGCCTATAACAGGGTCTTCATAAGCCTTCATTGTAGAACCTCTATAGGCCCAAGGTGTGTGTGTGTGTGTGTGTGTGTGTGTGTGTGTGTGTGTGTGTGTGTGTGTGTGTGTGTGACACTTACATTCTCCTACCAGGTGTTTCTGCAACTCCCACTCCTTCCTTGTCTCTCCACCCCCACTTCATCACGCTAAATTCATTTCTCTTATCTTTCCCATCCTTTATAGGATGCCATAAAATATATAAGCTTTACTCTCACCTCTTCCTATGCTTCTTTAGCCCCTTCTCCACATCTCTTTAAATGCCTTCAATTCCCTCTGCCATTTTAAATATTCTCTTTCTTACTCACACTAATTGGATTTCCGTGCTAAGAGCCCCTGTCTTAGAAGCTACAGCTACAGGCAGATGGTCATGCACACTGCCACGAGAACAGACATATTTTCTGTCCCGCCAGACCTTCCATTATATGTCAATGGCTGCACTGCAACATGGCTCTTAACTCATGGCACCCTTAAAGGATCTTAGGTTTACAAGAGTAACAGAAAACATTACTCAAGGTCTGAAATAAAAGTCTCTCTCCACTGATGGAACGGTAGTTTATGTCCAGATTTTACAATCCACTAGATAGAAAATAGGAAATATGCAGAATGATTGCTCATATGATCTGAAAAGAACTTAATGCTAACAGCTAATAGCACATAGCCATCAATTTAAACCCATTTAGGAAAGTGTCTTGGTTGCACCATTTATGTAACTACCTACGCCTTCCTTTTTCTTAGGATCAGGATTTTATTGTGTTGATCTATTTTTTCTACTAGTCCCAAAAACACTTCACTTTTAATTTGTTGCAGAAGTGGTCATGAGCAGATTTACAAGACAGGAGTGCCCACTCTCACCACTTTTACTTAATATCGCTTTTGACCCCATGCTCTGGGTTATTCAGAGTTGGAACATGCCGGAGGGAATAAATGCCATTGGTTTTGTTGCTTTATACTTCCAACCCCTGGACATGACTGTTGCCACTTATGTCCAGATTTTTCATGTGTTACACACCACCGCAGGCATCGGGTGGTGTGTAACTCTCTGGCGCTGCGTCCCGCTCCTTGCTTACCTGGCAGCGGGTCACAGCGCACGTCCACGTGGCTCCCCGTCTCCTCCACAGCCTGGTTCAGCTCCCGGCGGCGTCCGTCGGCTCACAGGGCTGTATGGGCGCCGCCATCTTGCAATGCTGCGTCCGACGGTTTCCTTAGCAACGCAGCCGCGGGCCAATCACTCAGCGGGGCGGTCCTGTGCTCCTGTACTCCTGGCCACTCTCATAGTTAGCTGTCTGGCGCTTATTGTAGCGCTGCTGATTGGTCCCCTGGGGTTTTATAAACCTGGCACTTGCCTCAGGTAAGTGCCGGTTATAGCATCTGCTACCCCGTGCTGCTCTTGCTCTCTTACCTCTCTTGTCTTCTTGCTTATCTTGCTTTCTTGAGTGCGAATATTTTGCCTTGCCTTGTACCTTGCTGTTTAACCTCTTGTGCCCCGTTTATTCTTGTCCTACTGCCTAACCTTCTTGGATTAACCCTTGCTCTCCCTGAGTGATTGTTTCTGTTGCTGTGATTGTGCTGAGTGAGTTCCCCCGTTAGTCTGTCCGTCAGTCCTGTATTGTCTACCCTGGTCAGTCCGTTCAGTGTTTACCGTGGTTTGTCTAGTACAGTCTCTTCTGTAACTGCTGCACCCCTTTACCCGCTATATCTTATCCTGACCCCGCTTGGCCCCATTTCCTTTCCCGGGTATCCTCTAAAGTCTGTATCCAGAAGAAGTCTCATCAGCTCCAGTCTATCCCCACCATTAGGGGCTCTAGCGAAGACTCCAGATGGGCACTGGCTCTACTTACTGGTGAGTTACCTGGTTCATCTTTTGTCTGTCATTTGTGTTTCCTGTTACCTGCTCTGTCCGGAGAGAGATTATCCTAACTAGCGTAACATCATGCTTTAAAGTAAACTTTGAAAAATCTTATGCATCAGCTCTGGGAGGGGAGAGAGCCTGTTCTGCGTGGGCTTCAAACCAGTGGTCGAAGTGGGATTTTAGAAGTGGGGGTATGGAAATTTATAGAGACTTAACATCGGAGTTGAAGCTTTAGGGATTTTAATATTGTGAAATCCATTTTAGCTTTGGAACACTATATACTACGGTATAAAATAAAATATTTTGAATAATGTATGGATATCCACCTTTCACTTATATTGTCCTGTTACATCATAATTCTTTATTTTCCCATGTATTCCTACATATCTAATATCTCCCATGATTTTTCTGTTCCTTATTTTTTCCATATGTCCTTTTTACCTGTCTACATATTATAAACAAAAAAAAATATCACTCAACTGCGTCTCTAATCCCTGCCGCAACTCTGTTCCCGAAGAGATCATCTGCAAAAGAAAACTTAAAAGGAAAATATATATAAGGAGAAGGAACTGGGAAAAATACATAAACAAAAAAAAAGGCACACAGGTATTAGTAAAAATATGTACAAAATTATGAAGGAAACAGATATTATAAAAGGATAAAGAAGTCCATATCACATTCCAGCAGTAAAATCCAAACACCTCCTTCTTCCTTTTCATATGGAATGCCCCAGGGATGATGGAATTCTTAGAGTCCTTCTGGAGGCTGCAACAAGAAACGTCCATACAGGATAGATGATAATGCTGCCGGAGGAATTCTGATATTGGTGCTGGTAAGGAATCGGCTCAAGAGGTAGCAGACCTGGAAACTGTTTAACGCATTTCGGGCCGTTTCCTTTCTCAAAACTGTGCCATTTTTTTGTCCACATCTTATGTCTGACTATTGTCCCAATGTGCCCTAGCTGTTCTTTTTTGTGTTTCATCACATTGGCACAATATTGGCCAAATTGGCACAGCAAGCTCACATCCAGCAGATCATCTCAGAGCATGTATCAGTGTGGATGGTCTCTGAGATAGTGCCTAACACTAGACAGCAAGCAATAAATATGCCATTACCAGTCCCATTAGTACTGAGTACCTTTATTTAAGAGCAGCCCCACAACATGCAGACAATCAGCCCCCAGAAATACCTTTCACCAATCCTACGGATTAAAGCAGTAACCCATCCCTTCTTTCATACCTGTACTGCAAAAATATATTTACCACACACACCTTATAGAAGCATATCAAAAAGACACACTACACATATTGCAGAGAGCCCTCCACATACTACAAGTGTCTATAGAAATATTCCCCACAGACATATGATAACAATACCCTTTAAAGACATCTCCACAATATATCACAGTAATGCCCATTACAGATAAATACATTTCACACACATACACCGACACACACTAGAGCATTAACCCCTTTATCCCCTTCTGTTCTTCAGATTACAAAGTAGATTCTATCTATTTTATCTAATCAGGACAGAAATAACTTACCTTCCATATAACATTCTTAAGTAAATACAGGGACACAGACCTCTGTGAATGTTGGGACGATAAGGGTGAGGAGTCTATGCGAGATGGGCGGACCTCATCTAAAAGTTTATATTCTCTGAAAAATCGTCTGGTAAAGGTACTTTGTAGGTATGGGCGAAATATCTTACTTTTCCCAATTCTTTTTTTCATAAAATTAAAGTACATTTTGCTGACCTTGATTTACAACCGTAATTACGCAAGGAAAAGTTAAGGTAGGATTTGGTACTCGTAAATCAAGTAAATTACGTGCGACCGAGGGCAGTTCCCAGGGGAGTGCATAGTACTTACAATCGCGTAAATACACTAGGAGATCGTGCTTAAACTGCATTTAGGTCTGGATCTGGCCCAATATTTGGTATGAAACTCTTCTTCTGGTGCAAAACCTCCAGTTATTGCAGAATTGCCCTGAATATGATCTTGTGCTTAGGTCCCAGAGAGCTAACCCACAGTTTCTAGGCTCTTTATTTTTTGTGTATGTGTCTACTGGTTGGCTTAATGTCTTTTTTGTTTCTCTTATTGTGAGGTTTTCACATTACTGTACACTGCACAGCGTTACATTGTAACTGTGGAATGTTTTATATGTATATGTTCTACTATTGTTTCAATGAAAAATTCTATTAAAAAATAATAATAATGGGCTGGATCCAGACCTTGTTAAGTGCATTAACTTAGTTACTCCTGGGCTAAACCATGTTGATTGCAGGGGGAGTCAAGTTAATTGTATACTTTGCATGCAGGGATATATCTTTGAATTGCTTACTGCACACAGACACTGACCAGCTTTACTATCACACTGTTATTTAGACTTGGGATAGGAAACATCACCTCTCTACTCTAAAACTGTTTGCAGCAGATGAAATATGACTCCCCTGAAATCGACATGGTTTATCCCAGGAGTAACTAAGTTCATGCACTTAACAAGGTCTGGATCCAGCCCAATTAAATTCTGTAAATTGTTAAGAAAATTTATGTTTTCTGTGAAAATCTGCCATTTGCAGAAGTGAAGAGATTATGATCATTTACTTGGACATTCTCCTATTGGGACACATTTTCAAATGTTGGAACATATTGAGAAGTAATGGTGTATGAAACATATATATAACAATTTTGGTCATAAAAACTGCCTTTCTCCCCAGAAGAAAAAACTAGAAATTTAAGGGCAGTATTCCATCATACATATAATGCATGCATAAAACACACTCAAACAAAATGAACACAAAAAAACCCCTTGCGAAACATAATAACATGGAAAAAAAATAAGTTTAGAGAAATAGTTATAGAGGCTGCACTACCCTTCAGTGTGAAGATCAGGGCTTGAGATGCTTCTAGATACTCGTATGAAAAGGACATCCTAAACCCTTTTATAGATAATCACTGAATGTGTATATCCCTATAAGGAATTTGGCACTTTAAGGGAAACCTCATAACAATACTTATGGCTATTAGTACCACTTTTTATCTTTGGTATTAATAAAGATATATTTTCGTTTACCACTTGTGAAGCACCCAGTATTTCTTTCTTTTATTTCACTGAAAAAAATAATAAGTGACATAAAAGACAAGAAAATAAAGCTTAGCAAGTTTCCTCTAAATAGCAGGGGTTGTACACAAGCTTGTGTAGTGGGTGTTGGGTGATTTCTTCTCTGGAATATATCAGGGAAAAGTTGCAAGAATAGCATCCTTCTATAAACTCTAGTGTGATAGTGTTACCTAGGCAACCATGCAGACTGAAAAAAAACAGTGTAACATACACATGTATGTAATTACTTCTGCTCTCCTAATAGTCTAAATTAATTTGAAACAACTGAATTTATTAAAACTAAGATATGAATTATTGATAGATGCTTATTTTATCCATCGACATCTTTCAAAGTCTGCTCACCCAATTTTGCTTATAACTACATCTTACACCATTTTATGTTAAAACCCATCACACACCCATATCCAAATCCTATTACACTAAGGACACCAACACAGTACTTTGACCACTGTCCTTGGGTGTTCTTAGCTACACCCCACTCCCATTGGGGCTGATCCAGCCCTACGGCCGCCATCGTTTTTATGGCCGCATATTTTGCCCTCTGTGAGCCATGAATCTAGCGTCCATAACTACAGCGTAGTTACGGATGAAGGGGCGGGCAGCTCCGTAACTACAGCGTAGTAGAAGCTGGGCGGGGGGAGGGAGGGTAATTAGGAGGGGAGGGCTGGGTTAGACACTTTACACTCCTGTGTGAGCGTAGTTACCCACAGTTACACCGACTGAAGCTAGGGTAGCCTTCAGCTGGCGTAACTGTGTGTAACTACCCTCACACAGGGGGATTGACAGGGGGAGTACACCAGAGCTACGCTGGCCTTACTTACAGCCAGCAGGCCAGCGTAGCTCTGGATCAGGCCCATTGTGCCCACCCTTTGCTCCTAACCCATTTCAATACCCCAAAGTTCGCCAGGTGTTTTTGTTTGTTTTTTCTCCTATGCCCCTGTCCAATCCCTTGTCACAATAACAGTGAATGCTAAGGGTCTTAACACCCCTCAAAAGAGATCCCATCTTCTCCATACAGCTGATAAGTTACACTGGTATTTTATTTTAATACAGGAGACGAACTTCAAAAAGGAGGGCCATCTGTTGCTCTTGTCCAGAAGGTATCCCATAGCTTACTGTCACTCTTCCAGGTGCAATGGTGTCACCATTCTCATATGTGGATCAACCCCTTTCAAGGCAACAAACTTTAAGATGGACTCGGAGAGCAGGGGTACATCATCATCATCAAATGTACTCTGGGTTCACAAATTCTCACTCTCGCTACATTTTTGTCCCAAATTTTAAAACTTCCTATCAAGTTATGCTTTAGTAGGAGGATACTTTAACACATTTCTTTCACCCTATTTGAACAAATCGGGTCACCATACAGGATTCTCCTTCCCACCAGGCTATAAGGTTTGGTTATACATTTGCGTGAAGCCGATTTGTTTGACTCCTACCATTCACTCTATCCACACGTGGGTGTAGGTCGGTGGCTAGAATGGTCCTATTCCGAAAGGGCGATTCTATAGTATCCAAATTTTAATTGTTTCTGGTATTGTTTGCTTTTGTCCCACCAAGGACAAGCTATTGAAGATCCTGAAGATGAATCTGCAGTGGTGAGAGGTGAGTATTTATCCTATCCCAACCCTTGTCCTAATTCTTACTTTAACCCTCAACTTCCATTTTCCTAACCCTAAACCTCCCTTCCCCACAGTCTGACCATAAGACCCCCTTCTCAGCAACTTGACACTAAGACACCCTTCCTGCATTCCTAACTCTAAGACTCCCCTACCAGTAGCCTAATGCTTAGACTCCCCATAGACTCCCCTTGAACACTCACCTGTCTGGGCGGCTGTGCGATGGGTCTGCGGTGGTGCGACAGATCTGCGGCGGCAGTTTTGGAAATAATAGGTAAGGATGTTGAAAAATAAATAAATTAGTAAAACTTTAAATCACTAATATTTTCAAAATAGAGACAGGCAAAAATCAGCTTTCTGACTGTCTGTATTTTGAAAATAGGATTCGCTTTGTGGAGAGTGCATCCCCTTCCCTATGACTTCATCTATGTGCTGGTGGAGATGTGGAGAGCCTGGCACCTTTTTCCACATCTGGTGGAACTTCTCTGTGATCTCTTCCTTCTGTGATCACAGTGTGTATTCTCTTAAATTCTATTGTTCCATTCTCAATCCCTAATGAACCATGGATGTTCTTCCTATGCCTTCCTGTACCAGATTTCAACAAACACTCCACTAAACTTGTCTCCCACAATCTAGCAATGGCCAAATGCCTCATAGCAAAGTCATGGAAATTACCACGGGCACCATAAATGTTGGCCTTTACGGCTTCTGTCTGGATTGTCACAAGAATGGAATAAAATCTCCTGTCACCTCCATGACCTCTTCTCTATTGTTTGGTCCAACTAGCTAGATACCCAATCCAACCCTTTTAACCTTTTTTTGAGACTCCCTTCTCCTCTTCCATGCCCAACAAGATAATGGAGAATCTCCAGTTTTGCTCCCCCCTCCCTTCTTTAGTACTAACCCTGTTATCACCCCTCATTCCCACCCCCCCTTCCCATACTTGTCCATTCTCCCAATGACTCCCCCAATAATAATGTCCCCATTTTTGCATGTCTCATCCTCATTACACCTTGGGGTTTCCTCTCCTTTCCACTGTAACAAGCCCCTTGTTAGGGGGCCATTGAATATTATTCTTTTTCCATTTTGTGAATTGGACATCCTGTCTTAATAAAAAAAGTTAAACAAAGTTATTGAAGCCTTATATTTTATCCCATCTTCAACTGTAATGATGACTAAGGGTTTCTAATCAGACGTGTTCAAACTAGAAACAGACAAGTATGTCCACTTTCACTACTGATTGATCTTCACTCTCTTTATTAAACACTTAGCAGCTAGAATCAGTGTAAACCTGTAAATAAAATGCATACAGGGAGGGCCCTATCCAATGCAAGGTATCTATTTTTGCAGATGATGTCCTGCTCACAATTTTTTCATCTCTGATTTTTCTCTTGAATGTTGCATCCAAATTAAAGCTATATGGCACTCTTTCAGATTAAAAGGTTAAAGTCAGAAGCATTGGCTCTTTACACTCCACCCAATCATAGACTCCCAGAAGTGGGAATAAATAGTGGACTGACAATGAATCTGTAATTGACAGACCAGATCATATTAGCCACCTAAGCATATCAATGTCAAAATAATCACAAATACAGTATATATTAATAGACAATATCTTCTATTTAATTGATCCAATGAGCTAAGTATAGTATTAGAAAGTTCAAATAATACATTCAAAAATTGAAATAGCACACTTAGATCATGCCGTTAATTTGTAAGCCGATAGCATTCCTATAATATAAAAGGGCGTTCAGAGGAAGGAATCTGTGAGCAAATATACTTAGTTGAATTTAAGGAATGGTTATGGATAACCCCTAGAACAGAGAGCCATATGTTCAGAGTCTAACCAAGAGCCAGGTGTTCAGTGGAGCCCCTGATGGTGGGGACAGGCTTTGTTGTAGGACCCAGCAGGTCGTGGCCCCAGACAGGGACCCCTGTAAACTAAGAACCTGGAACATGGCAGAGATGGAGCAGACAGTACAAGATACGCAATAGATGGAAGTGTAAGACAGAAAGACACACTATTAAATAGGGACCAGTGGTAGATGGAAAAACACTCAATACCAGATGGAGATAGGTGGACATGTGATTAGGAGAGCACCAATTAGGCAGTGGTTGCTGATAACCAGCAATTTAAGGGTCTATTTACAGAGGCTGGCCAATCAGCTTACGCTGCTTATGCCAAATTCCCCACACTGGTAAATGAGCATCCCAGCTACTAGGCAATAGCCGGGATCACTCATAATCCTTTGCGCCATAGTGCGAGCAAGCTGTGTGTTCAGGCTGCCTAGCAGCCAGACCATGTGATTGTTGGCCAACTATGATAGCATGAGAGGTATTGAAGGGCTGAACTGTTGTTCTGATGTCTTCCTGGGAGATTGAGTCTGGCTCTCCTCAATACACTGGGACAGTGACTGGCTTCTGTCATGGAACAAGTATATAAGTAAGTATATTTGCTCACAGGTTCCTTCAGCTTATATTTCAGGAATTCTAATAGCTTATGAATTAACAGCATCTCTGATCTAAATGGGCTATTTTAATTAGTTGGAACATATTATTTCAACTTTTCAACATTGTATGCAGCTCCATTGAAATAAATTATATATATATATATATATATCACTACTTTACAATGTACTGCCGCTCTCAGTCCGTTTATTTGTGTTTTCTATTTTTCTGAACTGTGCCTGTGATACATGCTGCTGAGATAATGACTGTACGGCTGTATTAGGAGCATGTTTAGCACTTTGTACCCTACGGTGCACTATTCTACAGTTTACTGCCGCTGTCAGTCCGTTTATTTGAGCTATCTTTCTGATCTGTGCCTGTGATAAATGCTGCTGAGCTAATGACTGTACGGCTGTACTGGGATCTTGTGTATATGATGTCTATGTGCTTTATGCTAAGCCTGCCAATCATGTGTACTTTGTTTTTAACAGACCACCAACGCACTCTCCCCTCGCGGACCCGGCAGCTGCGGTGACTGACAGGGACTGTTAACCCCGCCTTCGTAACCAGGGCAACCTGAGGCGGCAGGGCTACAGCGACTTCCGGCATCGGGCTGGCCAAGGAGACACGAGGAGGAGGTAAGTGCGGGTCTTTT
>WWET01001279.1:197178-212635 GCA_011038615.1 Limnodynastes dumerilii | reverse complement strand
TGTCCAGCCAGCCTCATTTCCCCCTCTTAAGTTTTGTCCAGCCAGCCTTATTTCCCCCCTCTGAAGTTTTGTACAGTCAGCTTTATTTCCCCCTCTTAATTTTTGTCCAGCCAGTCTTAGTTCCCCCTCTTAATATTTGTCCATCCAGCCTCATTTCCCCCTCTTAATATTAGTCCAGCCAGCCTCATTTCCCCCTCATAAGTTTTGTCCAGCCAGCCTCATTTTGCCCTCTTAATATTTGTCCAGTCAGCCTCATTTCCCCCTCATCAGTTTGTCCAGCCAGCCTTATTTCCCCCTCTTAAACTTTGTGCAGCCAGCCTTATTTCCCCCCTATTAATTTTTGTCCAGACAGCCTCATTTCCCCCTTTTAATATTTGTCCAGTCAGCCTTATTTCCCCCTCATAAGTTTTGTCCAGCCAGCCTCATTTCCCCCTCATAAGTTTTGTCCAGCCAGCCTCATTTTCCCCTCTTAATATTTGTCCAGCCAGCCTCATTTCCCCCTCATAAATTTTGTACAGCCAGCCTTATTTGCCCTTCCTTCTTATAGCTGCCTCTTTAGTGTGTGCCCCCTCCATGTTATTCCTCCACACTCCCCAAAACAAAATACCTTCTTCCACAATAATAAACTTACCTTTTCTTGCTCGCAAAATACCTTTTCCCACCACAATAAGCTTATCTTTTCTTGCCGTCTTCTTACCGCCAGCTCTCTCATCCACGGTGCGCTCTGCAGATTGACGCCAGCGTGACCTTGGCATCTTGTGAACGGAGCTGCCGGCGGGTGGAGCTTAGACATTTGTTCGGCCAGTCTGGCTGTGAGTATATATGTGACGCCGAAATGTCCCGTTATCAGAGAGCACCAAGTGACATACAGTGTATGTCACCTGTTGCTCTCTGAAAATGGGACATTTTGGCGTTCCAAAGCGGGCACAGGGACAACGGGACAGTCCATCAAAAAACGGGACTGTCCCATTCAAAACAGGACGTATGGTCACGTTAATCATGCTACTTATATGTCAGAGACTGAAAGCCATGCAATCTCTTTGGTATCTAGGCTGAATGCCAATAACAAAAGGGTTACCAACATAGAGCAGAGAACTAGCAATCTTGAATATACCACAAGAGCTACTCAAAACATTATACTGTCCTAACAAAATGGCTTCATTCAATGACCTTGAAAACCGCCACAGGCACAAACAATGTAAGCTTGTTGGCATTCTGGAAAACCATCCGGGGCCCAGACCTTATTGAATTTTGGCAAACCGATTTGGTAGGAGCTCTTTGAATATAGAATGATTAGGGGAAAGTAGTTACAGAACGAGCCCCTCATTGATTTGAGAGGAAGGCTGTGACAATGCAACACCGGTCACTATTACTGCGCTGCTGCGCCTGTCACATTGTGTGACGGGGCCGTATTCACAGATGCATGTGTATAAAGTATGCAAATATACGCACATATGTGGCAAGACAACACCCATGACACTCCCCTTACACGAACGGGTTTTCGGTGACTTACGCATCCATAGGGCAATTTTAAGTCTATGTGTGTCGTCACATGCTAATTTACCTTACGTATGTGCGTATATGACTAACAGCACCCATATTAGTCAAATAAATGCCTCCCCCACCCACTTTCACTAATCTACGAATGTATGGAAGATAACCACGCCCCTCCGTACGTATGTCACTAAGTCCAATTTATAAATCCGGGTATAATGGACTTCCTTGCCTAAATCCAAAGTAGATTGCGTAAAAAAGGTTACTACGCAATCTACCTATGGTCACACCAGCATCATTCGCAGCAGACAGCACTGTGGAGAAGCCAAGGAAAGGAAGACAGCAAAGGTAAGTTCCCTTGTTTTATTGTTGTAACAAGATTGTGTTCTGTATTTTATTCCGCTCACAGGAGTTTGCAAATTTCTAGTTTAACTCTTTTACATAAAGAAATTTCATGATTGTCTGCTATAACAGAGCAGGAGTTTAAAAAGACGATATCATCTCTACACAATAACCAGGACCCGGTGTCTTTAGGACCAGTTGGGCTGACAGAAAAATTTGATTACATTTTACAACAAAATATAGAGCCCTTTTCATACCTCATTATTTCAAATGATCCATCAAGTTCTACTATCTTAAATATTAATGCGACCCACATTAGCCTACTCCTAAAACTTGGTAAGGACCCCATTAGTACGTTCCTACAGGCCCATAACCTTATAGACCATGGGGAAGATCCAGAACAACGGTTTCCGGCGTATTTACGCCTGGCGGAGACGTAAAAACGCTTTTTTGTAAGTGCTGAACATACGCGCAGCAGATGTTACGCTATGTAACGCAACATAACTCTGAGCATAGGGGCCTTTCATGCAACAGTACCGTAAAAATGTTTGAGGGGGCATGCCTATATTACGATAGCCGTAAGTACAATGCAATTATGCAATGTAGGCAGGGGCTTGCATTTAAATCGTACAGTATGGGCATTCTTAGCGGCGTCACTACACGCTGGCTATAAATACGTGTGCGGACGTGAGCAGTTACGCTGCCAAATGTTAAGGTAGGGTTTAGAAAGCGTAAAGCGGCCAAAGTATGTACATGCAAAGGGAGTGCTTAGAAGTTCTGGATCTACCCCCAAGATTGTAAAATTATGGGCAAAATTATAGTCAGACGTTTGTATGTCATCTTACCTGCTCTCTTATAACCATCAGTTAGGATTTACACACAGCAGACACTCTGTACAAGATATTTACACTGCTGTAGCAACAGAAATGTCCGATCTGCTTAGTAAGACCTCTCATTCCTCATCTATTCGAGATGCAGAAAAAACCTTCATTAAAGTGTCATGACTGCATCTACAAAGAATTTCTGAGGAAAGAGTTTTCAGGGACACTTTTTCAAACTTTATTAGATACCAAAACCATGAACCCAAATGTCATCTTACTTTTAATAACATGAGTGGAGAACATATGGTCATGACAAGCATCCCCCTTTTTCCCCTGATTTTTAACTGTGGATCCCTTGCTATGTAACTATGGGCCGGATTCACACCTAAGAAGCAGTCGCTTCTTAGGTGCGTATCTGTAGTACAGGACCTACTGCGCATGCAGTTCGGTACGTAGATTGCCTCCGGGCGGTCTTTAAAGACCGTCCAGAGTATTTTAGGTAAAAAGAGGTGGCGTAATGCCTCCTCGGGAAGGGATTAGCTAAAAGTGGGAGGTGGGTGCCCCTTTTTTTAATACAATAAAGCTTCATCATTTTTAACTTACCAGGGGGTCCAGATAAGTTAAACTTGGTGAGGGCTAACCTTCTCTAGATGATAAGTTTCCCAAAACCTTTATACCCCATGCAGATGACAAATGATCAGCTTGGTATCTGGCAATGCCGTCTAGAATAATCTTAAATTTACAGAATGTAAAATGGTGAATGGTGTGATCAGTTTCTCAGATCTTAAACTGTACAATCATGCCAGCATTTTCTGAGTAATTAGGGACTGGTTAC
Organism: Limnodynastes dumerilii; assembly: GCA_011038615.1. Lineage (NCBI taxonomy): Eukaryota > Metazoa > Chordata > Amphibia > Anura > Limnodynastidae > Limnodynastes > Limnodynastes dumerilii. Next base: position 209,143 of record WWET01001279.1, on the reverse strand, counting down.
ATCATGGCAACATTTATCCAAACATACAAATAGATACATTTTTGATAATGGATGGGAATTTGGTCACATTCCTAAACACAGCTAGAACTGAACTATCAGAAGACATACTAAATAATCCATTATTAAAGTCTTCATGGCAGACACAGAGAGCAATTCAAAGAAAACAAATTACAGACTAAAAATACATTATTTCTCCCTTTGCTAGAAAAGTTTGCTTTACAAAATGTCAAAACGGGATTCCCATTTGCTAGATGGCCACACAAAGGTATAAGATATCTAAGAGACCTGGTAGACCAAAGGTCAGAAAGGCCTTTAACCACTACACAAATCATCACAAATATGAACTCCCCATTACCCACACATTTAACCCTCATCAAGCTAAACACTATTCACACACAGTTCTGTAGGGAATCTATTTAAGCCACATGACTGGAAAAATTATATAGATACTGAATTAGCCCAATCCAACCTTTACTATATCATAATGGTATCACTTATGGCTTATCAAAATTATGTAATATTTTCAGACCTCACTATGAATAATCTCTTACAGACACTTAAATACTCTTGCACAGTTAGCACCTATAGGGAGATTTTTATAGGAATTATCGCTTATCTAAACAAACCCGTCATGTCGGTTTAACAGATTCAAGACGTTGTTTGAAGTTTAATGGACTAGAAGCATCCTTTGTTTATTGTATGTGAAAATGTCCTATGGTCAAAACTATTGGAATTATACATACACTAGCATACGCTCCTTTTTCAGCAATGTGAGGTGGGTAGGTATTCCAGACCCGGAGTTGAAAATCACAAAAAATAAAAAGTTATTGATAATTTCTGAAGCGGCACAAAAATGTGTTCTCTAACAAAGAATACATTCCTCCCCTCTAACTCTTACCATGTTACTGACTAAAATGTATTATCATTTTTGTACGGATTGGCTGGAAGCATCTGTCCACAAAACACAATTGGCTGGATCCAGAACTAAGTACGAAAGGGGACAGTCATTTGCGCACATCCCCTGTCTCGTGCAACAACAACAGACGTACGTAACTAAGTTAGGTACATCTGTAGGTACGAGGAATGGGCTGAACCTTCATTTACTTTGGCCGTATCACCATACAGGTGGGGATTGCCATTTAAACGAGGGGTCGGGGCAGGGAAGCCTCTTACGGACGCAGATCTAGTCATAATAGTTAAGGTAGATATCTGGACATGTAAGTGTCCAGATTTACTACCAATAGCTGGGGCGTGCACTCCCCTCTACGGCTGCGTAACTACTGAACCCCACACGTACGTTAAACGTGTGGGGGTCTGGATCTGGCCCAAAGTGCTGTCACGATTCAATCAGTTCCTTGATTTCTGTACCTTATGTTTTGTTTACATTCAGCCTGTCACATGATTCCATTTGCCTACCTCTCAGGTGCACTCATTACCTGCTAGACTGCCTCATCACCTGCTCTATTTAAAGCCTTCTAAGGCATCACTTCTCTGTCAGAGAAGTCTGCGGAGTTAAACACGACCAGGAACCAGGGAGCCAGAACACACGAGCGAGCTCAAGGACATGCCTTGATGTCTCCAGTTACCTATCGCTGGTTCTTGCCTCTCTCTGTATCCAGCTCCATTGTTCCATCATTAAACAGAATATGACCAGTGCTGTAATTAGTGGGGAAGGAAATATATGTATAAATAAAAAAATAATAAAATAAAATAAAATAAATACACTCAATATTATTATCCTTATATCAAGGATAAATATAACGAGTGTCTAAACACTTGTATAACGAAAAAATACCCTCCAGTGTACGTATTAGGTAAAATACCATTTCATTAAACATATTAGTCAGGTATCGGAAAATAGAATAAAAATAAAAATAAAAGACAAATAGAAAAGTACAATAAAATATAATGATACTTTTATAAAAAACTAAATGTATCCCAGTACTGCACTTTAGAAAGTTTTGCAGAAAGAGTGACAAAGTTCTAAGGATGGCAATTAGCGATAAGATGTTGTTCTGAGGTTGATCAAGCCTCTAACTACCGCTGATGATAGTAAACTTTGTGCTTCCAAAGACCGTATTCTCCTCTACTCAAAGCAATAAATAAATTGTAGCAAATGTCTTTGTTACATTATATCCACATTCACAGTAATAAAGAAAGATCTCACCCAGCCAGCCGTTGGTCTCAGATGTTGAATAATGGCCCGCATTACCGTCCGAGTCAACCCCGTCGAGCGGGTGTCCACACCGCTAGATCCGGGGGTCTCAGGACGCAGTTGCTGCCGACGTAGTTTTCGGACTGTAGGATGTTGTGTGGAAAACGTAAACAAGCCCCGTTAATTTTCGGGCGCGCCAGCCCCGGAGGTTCTTGGTGAGTACTCACGCTAGGGGTTATAACAATTGACGTTGCTTCGGATATTCATATGGAGAGATCACGATCAAAGTGTTCATGTGCTAAAGTGCAGTTAGTGACATCCGACTCCTGCTGCCGTACTTACGCGTTTCATTCCACTAGGGAATTTCATCAGAGGAAAAAAGCAAGATTGGAAGGGAGGCTCCATTACTTCCTTAAGTAGCCCTTTCATTAATTACTAATTCAGCACCTGAGTGCAAATCGGTACTTAGAATTTTCCTGAGAAGGTAAATACCTCAATGTTCAATTAATACATGCATAATTTCCAAAGCAATAAAATAATTTTACATAGTTTTTATAGTAATTTGGGGAAATTCTTATAAAGTGCAATTGGAACCATTGTTCCATCATCTCTGGTCTCAGCATTGCCATGTCTCCCGGTTTAAGCTCATACCCTGCCGCAGTTGCAGGGATTCCGCTACCTGTAACAATTACTCCATCTCACCTCGCCGTCTCTGTGTCTGTGCGCTAGTTCAGAGGGCCGCGACCTGTCCCTTGCTTGCAGCCAAATCCATTCCCACCATCAGAGGTTCTGGTGAATATCTAACTTGGGATTAGACTTCGCGCCTCTGGTCCCACGTGGTCTGTTTTCCGGACTGGCAGTTCGGTGAGTGACAAATGCTCACAAATTATTTGGAAGTGGGAGAGCATTTTTTCATGGTATGAAATATATATCTTATCCACCTATAGTTAAGTGGGATCCACCCTGAGCGTTTAGATATTCTGTAGAGAAAGTGAGCTAATTGAAATATCCACTTGTGAATATATTACAAACATGTATTCCTGTCCAGATTTTACTTGAAATCTATAGCTTTAGTATGTGATCTTTCCACTTGCTATTATCACGTATAATATATGTAATAACAGAGGTCGAAGTGGGAATTTAGAGGTGGCAGTATGGAAAATTAGAAGTGGTGGATTGGAAACATAGAAATAATAGAAGTGAATGGAGATTTATAACTTTTCAATTTCATCAGTGGTAGAAGTGATAATATGACATACCTCAAAATACCACCCCATTTCGAGCGCTTACTGATGTATAAAGTGTACATGCTCTGTTTATTGTCACAACATTGTTGATTATTGACAAGTGGAATGAACACTATATTGTTTTTACATTAAGCTTATGCTCCAGGAAAATGTTTATACAAATATAATATATGCTTCACATTTTCGTATACTATATACATCAGTGCTAAAACTATCTTCCAAAGTATTTTTTTCAAAATTAAAAGCAATCAGCATCATTTGATAACAACTACTGGCACCCCACCTGCTCATAAGTCTTCAAGGGCATATACAGAGAACCATTTTTTTATGTACGCAATTATACGCAGGGCTGGAGCAAGGAAACACTCACCAACAACCCCGACACTTCCCTCTCCCAGACGTGCTGTCGGTGACTTACGTGTCCCTAGACCACTCTGTTCTTTACGTGTGTTCTTACGAGCGTATATGTGCTCCGTCCGTGCAATTTTTTTAGAACTGCGTCTCCATGCGTTCATATAAATGCCCCCCCCACCCATTTTTATGTAAATTTGCATGTATGGATTTCTACGCCACCCATCCGCACATATGTATCCAAATGTGTTTACATGCCCGTGTCTAAAGCACTTATGAGCATATATTCATTGTAACTTACGTAAAGTTACTACGCATGCGCAGTTGATCCGATCCTAAAAATACGCACGGATCTTCCCGTGAAAACGGTTCTATGAATATGGTCCCAAATCAGTAAATATTATAATCACAAAAAGGTGGCAAAGTGTTACACTTAATCAAATAGATTTTGTCACAGAAGCACATCAACTTAGTACGGTTCTTATAAGGGCCATTAAAAAACTGTTAAGCATGAATATAAATCTTTTAAGAAACCAAAATCTTCTATTACTTACTTAAAATTCCTCTATCTCTAGGCACGACTTTTGCATTATTGGACACGTGCAACCTTATAATATAGAGGAAAGCAAGTTTGTGAAGACATGAAATTCACAAAAATATTAGGCAATTGTTCAAGGAACACTTCAACAGTAGACTGACTGAGCCAAGCTTAAATAGGTCAGATGCTAATAGAGAAGCGTGACCAACCTGGGAGTGGTCAACTGATGTTTTTATAAAACTATGCAGAAAACTGGATTGCCTCTACTAAGCTTGCCTTGCACATGGCAAACTCATGGCTACTGAAGTAGCTAGCCCCACACAGAAAACAATGTACGCATGCGCAGTAGCTATTGTTCATTGAATTTCGTGCATCTATGGAAGACGGACATAGTTCTGGATCCGGCCCAATATCCTAGTGACTGCTATACCATACAGACTACCATCCAATACGGATTGGATCCTTCTGACCACTGTACAATAAATTCAACATTCTTGCAACCACAATACAGTTAAAAAAGACCTCCTTGGAAACAGAAAATATTTGTAACCACAATACAAAAGAATCACAGCCGTGTCTCCAGCCTCCCAGTATTCCCCATCATGTGTCTCCAACACCCCAGTATCCCCATCATTTGTCTCCATCCCCACCAGTATCCCCATCATGTGGCTCCAGACCCCCCCAGTATCCATATCATGTCTCTGCAACCCCAGAGTATCCCCATCATGTGGCTCTAGACCCCCCAGTATCCATATCATGTCTCTGCAACCTCAGAGTATCCCCATCATGTGGCTCCAGACCCCAACTGATCCCCATCATATGGCCTGCAACCCCAGAGTATCCCCATCATGTGGCTCTAGACCCCCCAGTATCCATATCATGTCTCTGCAACCTCAGAGTATCCCCATCATGTGGCTCCAGACCCCCCCAGTATCCATATCATGTCTCTGCAACCCCAGAGTATCCCCATCATGTGGCTCTAGACCCCCCAGTATCCATATCATGTCTCTGCAACCTCAGAGTATCCCCATCATGTGGCTCCAGACCCCCCCAGTATCCATATCATGTCTCTGCAACCCCAGAGTATCCCCATCATGTGTCCTCTTGCCCCTCCTCCCTCCTGCCAGCCCTCATACAGGAAGTTCCTGTATGAGCCGCTGCCGCTGTTACATAGAGCAGCTGAAAGTAATTTTCCAATCAGCTGCTGTATGTAATGGCCGCAGCAGCTCATACAGGAACCTCCTGTATGAGCTACAAGTCACCAGAGTAGGGAGTGGGGGGATGATTGCTGGTGCCTCTCCAGCCTCTCCAGCCTTGCCACATCTCCCGCGGAGCGCATCGTGCTGGCTCTGTAAACCTCCCCCTTCCACAGGCAATGAGCAACCACCCTGCTCCCTCCTCTATTCCGGTGATTAACCCCCACGGGAAACAAGTAGTCTAGTTGGCCCTATCAACCACATTCCCCCTTCCCTAGATAAAAGGGAGCACAGCAGGGGGGGGCAGCCCTATTCAACTACCCCGTCTCCAGGCACTGAGGCAGTAATGGATATCCCCACCCCCTAGACAACGAGCAGAACCGGAAGTACTCCCTTTTCCCCTTCTCAGGTCACCAGGGCAAGAGTAGGGGGGCCATATAACAATGGCCCGGTGCTCCAAACAAACATTGTATAACACTATGTATCAGCACATACATAGAAAGGAGGTTTAGGACCGTATTCATGGAGATCCGTGTCTAGATCGGTCTGCAAATATACGCACGGCCGGTGCATGCCAAACCCCCTCACAGCCCTGACACTCCCCTCTCTCGGCCAAGCTCTCGGAGACTTACACCTGCAAAGACCACCTGTAACTTTCCATGTGCAGTCCCGTGCGTATATGTCCTCAGTCCGTGCATATCTTGATAATTGTGCCCACTTTTCTTCATTTAAATACCCCCCCTGCCCATTTTTATTTAAATTCTCCTGTGCGTATTTTTACGTTGCAGATCCGGACATATTTACCAACGTACAGTCTACGTGAACTACGTAAATAAAGTTACTACTCATGCGCAGTTGAAACCTACCTAAAAATACAAATGGAAATCAGCGTGAAAACAGATCTCTGAATACGGCCCTTAGTTCACAATATAGCTATATTGGGTTAAGCTCATCTACCAGTGTCAAGGCACCTCCTGTAGGTGAGTCCCCATCCATTTGCTATATGTGTACTTTAGGAGGTCTGTATTAAGACACTCCTGCCATTTGAAAAGTGTGCAGCGGCCATATTGAGGAGGGGTCAGGCTCCCAAATGAAATATGTGCAAGTGTATATATAAAGGGAGGGAAGTTTACCATAAGTCAAAAAGTCTGGATCCAATCCACCTTTAATTCAGACTGCCATAAACAAAGTACAAAGGGCCAAATCCAGACTTCAGAAGCCACCCCGCTCACACGTGCAGACTGACAGTGCCTACCTTAAGATTTCTCAAAATGGGAACAGGCCTGGATAGGACACAATTGCTTAATTGCTTACCCTTACCTATAATTTGAATTTACCCCCCCCCCTCCAACTAGTCTCCATGACCACCTCATTGCTCCCCACCGTTAGATCCAGCTCCATACTGAAAGTGCAGTCGGTGTGCACGCGCAGTCACAAATATGCATTTTCTGCACACTGCACATTTTGTGGTAGTCTGGATCCAGTCAAAAAGTATTAAGACAGCAGAAAATGTTTTCTTATAAAGAATAGTATACCACATAACAGCAAAAGGGGTATAAGGGCAATGCACGGAGCACAGATTGGTTATATTCACTACATTGTTTCTTATGTAACATTTTGCAATTAAAGTCTGAATAATAAATAATATAAGCTTACAAAAAAAATCAAGGGAAAACATATCTTATATGCTCTTTATAGCTAGTCATAGTGGGCCGTATTCAGAGATCCATTTTTGCGGGAAGTTCTGTGTGTATTTTTACGATCCGATGAACTGCGCATGCGTAGTAACTAAATTTACACAATTTACGTTGATTTTAGGCACGGAAGTCCATTAGGCACGCACTTGTGAATCGCACGTGGGAAGATCTGTAAGGAGGGGCGTGTTTATAATCCGTCCAGAGAAAGATCTGTGTAAGTGGGTGGGGGGAGGCATTTAAATGGCGATTTGAGGGCGCGGTTAGTTAAATATGCACGTACGGAGGCATTATACACACGGAAATGCACACTTAAAGATAGGGGGCTGTATTCAGAGATCCGTTTGTTAAAAGTACGCAAATATATGCACGTCCATTGCAAGGAAACACCCATGACACTCCCCTCACACGAACGGGTTGATAGTGACTTACGAGTGCCTCGACCCACCCTTATCTTTAAGTGTGCATTTCTGTGCGTATAACGCCTCCGTACATGCGTATCTAACTAACTGCACCATCACCTCACCCTCAAATGGTCATTTAAATGCCTCCCCCCACCTACTTACACGTATCTTTCTCCGGACAGATTATAAACACGCCCCTCTGTACGAAACTTACCACGTGCGATTCACAAGTCCGTGCCTAATGGACTGCCGTGTGTAAAATCAATGTAGATTGTGTAAATTTAGTTACTACGCATGCGCAGTTCATCGGATCGTAAAAATACGCACAAAATTACCCGCAAAAACGGATCTCTGAATATGGCCCAAGGGTGGTCGAGGCACTTGTAATTCACCGACAACCCGTCCGTGTGAGGGGAGTGTCATGGGTGTTGCCTTGCAACAGACATGTGGATATTTGCGTATTTTTAACAAACGGATCTCTGAATATGGCTCAGTGACTTGTGTAGCTATATACATTACTATTTACTATTCTATTAATAACCTAAATCCACAGGGATCCAAAGATTTTGTCTTTATGTAGAAAACCATCTTGGCAAAAACAATCAAACCAAACCTCATAGAATGAGGCAACCTTGTCCTATTAGATCTCCCCATGCCTCCCCAGGTAATATGATCAATACACACAATTCAGAGAGCATGCACAATATAGGGTTCCATTTACTAATAATAATGGGGTCCATTTACTATTTATCAGCGCACCGAGCGCTAATGAAAGCAGCCAGGCTAGCCGAGCCTTGCATCTGAAAATGGCATTAGAGTATCGGCACTGATACTTAATAAATACAATGATCAGCCGGCCTGCATTCATCAGAGCAGGCCAGTGATCGGGGGTTCTGCAGCTTTTGATAGTCATGGTTTCCATGGTGATAAAAGCTTAGTAAATGGTAAAGCCTTCGTTTTAAGGAGATAAAGATCGTTTTCAGATGAAAACGGGCTTTATCTATTGAAAATGAAGGCTTCACCATTTAGTAAATGGAGCCCATTGTTTATAACATTTCATCTATTATTCAGACTTTCTATGAGCCTGGAAACAAAGATTGTTGTATTTACAAATACTCACCTATCCTATGAGGGTCCAAGATAATCTGCAAGCTGTATGCTATTATAGGCTCTCATCACAATCTGTCAAATTTACTTTGGGTTCATCAAATACCGCAGATGCACCATTCACAGACTGCACGCACAGTTTCTTTTTTTCAGACTTATAATATTTCTAAGTTCCAACAGAAAAGATCGCACATACTCAGTGTGTTTCTGGTGGGTTATTTATGTCAGTCAGGTAAGTTTTTTTTTCTTTTGCACAAGGAATCATTGGGTGTGGGTTGATATTTCGATAGGAACGTTTTCTCCCAGCCATTTTCTAACTGGCTGGGATATTGATTGCTTATGCCTCTATGAGGCATAGCAATCAATCCCCGGAGCACCAAACACGGTGCTCTGAAAGGTAGGTGGCAAAACTAACCCCAACTGTTCCCCTAATTCTAACCCTAACCCTTCCCTTCTATTATACTAACCCTAACCTTCCCTTCCCCGCAGCCTGTCCCTAACCCTCCCTTCCCCACAGCCTGACTCTCCCTTCCCCACAGCCTGACTCTAACCCTCCCTTCCCCAAAGTCCCTGGAGAGGTTACTCACCTTTCCAGATGGTCCACTGAAGCAGTGGGTTCGGCCACAGCAGCGGCAGTGTTTTCGAGTTTTTTGCGAAAATGAATGGGTGAGTATGCGATAGGCATACTCACCCATTCTGAACAAAAAATTCTAAATTAAATTGGTATTCGAAATAGGGACAGCCGAAATGGAACTTTCAGCTGTCCCTATTTTAGAACTTTCGGCATTCCATATTTCGCAATACTATATTTTTAAGTGGGGACTTCCACCGGAATCATCAATGGTGTTTTTGTTCATATGAACAAGAGACTGATTAAGGACCGGATCCTAACCTAATTGTTTACCGCACACATGGAGAGTACACTAGTGACCGCTATACAATACAGAGAACGCATTGACATACCATAAAGAGAGCAAACCAGCTGCAGTTTGCCACAATGCAGACCTGTGACCTATACACAAAATAGAGAGAACACTTGTGACCTATACACAATAGAAGGATTACAACCAGTATTCTGTACACAATATAGATAAAACACCCATCACCTATACAGCAATATAGAGTACATTTATGATCTATACACAAGGCAGAGTGCATACCTGTAACTGCTTTACAATGTAGAGTGTACACTAGCGACCACTATACAATACAGAGAAAACGCTTACATACCATAAAGAGAACACAACAGTGACTGCTAGAATAAATATAGCTAACACACCTGTGAGCTATATACAATAGAAAGCATGCCAGTGACCACTATACACAAAGTAAAGCCCATCTGCGATCTATACACAATACAGATACCACACCAGTGACCACAAAACACAATGCAGAGAGCACAACAATAACCTATGCACAATACAGAAAGCACACTATTGACCAACATGCAATATAGAAAGCACACCTATAACTGATACACAATAAAGAGAGCACACCACAAATGGCCACTACACATACACCGAAGAGAGGAATCCAGAAAATACTGACATTATTAGAGACAGAGCTTGTCTGGGTAAGTAAGTTTAATGAAGTTCTGAAGCTACAAAGGTCAGGATTGTAGGGATCAGTGTCAATACTGGATCTTATGCAGCTTTATGGAAAATCTGTGTTCATGAAATAGGCCTAAAACACCCCAGTTGTGTTTCCGGTTCTATACCAATAGTTACTCAGACAAAACTTGTTTGTAGCTACAAAGATTACATTGTCCAAAAGTCACTGACTCTAAGACACACCTACCATGAGGGAGAGCGACACTAATCAAGACTGCAGGGAACGTAAACACTAAAGATATGAAAAATATGGAACAGCAATAGTAGGTGTAGCAGCATTAAAAAAAAAAGTTACAGTCTTAAGGTTTCCATTGCTCAAGTAATGGTTAATGAGTCACAATTTAATGGCAGTAGCTGCAAAGATTACATTACTTAAAAGGATATTGAGAACTATTAACCCCGAGACACACCTACCATGAGAGAGAAAAATAGTAATAAAGAAAATTTATAGTTATAAAAGTATACACTGCAGAAAAGATTTCAAATACTTAATACAAAATGTGGAACATTTTAAATGTAGCTATACATAAAAGTATGTGAATTAATGAATGTAACAAAGCTATGTCTATGGCTGTCTGAAGGATAGATTCTAATACGTTTTTGTCTATTTAGTTTGTCTTTGCCATCTATTTCACAGTCAAGCACCACAAAAGGATCATGAAGCCATAAATACAGATTATCTCACAAATAATGGAACAAGGCAGTCTAAGATTACCAATATGTCACCATAATACCACAACAAAAACTTTGGTTATAATTATAATGAGCTATTCAGCCACTGCTTTTCCTCCTGATTTTTCCTTGTATTTATATATTTTTTCACCAAACACAGACACATTTCCTCACCCTCCTTGCTTTTTTTTTATCCTTTTCTCAGCTACTTGTCTCCCCCTCTTCCTTCACTCCCTCCTCCTGTTCTTAACACTTTTGGATTTAAACACCTAACAATGACAACTAAATGTTTTAAGGTTTCCATAGTAACAGCAGCAGATGCATCTTCCACCCCAGAGTATACAGAATTTATCATAAGTGGTACCTGCATTCTGACACAACATGTTTCCTGAGTGCAGGCATTATTTGATGCACACAAATGCTTTTAGCAGATCGACCTAATCAGGTAACAAAATGTATTTATCTGGACATGGTAATGGTAAGCCATACAGTGTTTCATTGTCACAAAGGACTATTTTTTTAAGCTGTGGTATGTTGCTTATTAAATGATGCACAGTGATACCCAGAACTGTGTATAATAACATAACAGGGTATCTATCTGATTAGTCAAATAGTCAAAGAATGTACATACATTGTTTCTTTTTGCGTGAAAACTCTTGTCACCTTTAATATTTTTTTGTGATATTAACCTACTCTCTGATTCTCTGCCCCTAAGAATTTTGGGGTAATCTTGGATCTCCAAGTTAAATGGGTTTGCAATTCATACTGAATAATGAAAAACCCATGGTGCCACCACAAATATTTAATAACATCTTCATCAAAAATTTACTGCTGTGGTTGTTTTAATTTAGCAGATCTGTACATGATAAGAAAGTGGATTTTGTTGTTGGAAGAAATTTGATTGGGTGAAAAATTAGGTCATTACCCCTCCCCCTCCCTTCTCAAAGGGGGTGCAAGCAGGAAGGGGTTCACAGAGAAACACATCCCATTT
>WWET01001279.1:161062-197165 GCA_011038615.1 Limnodynastes dumerilii | reverse complement strand
CCCATTGCCCTACATAACTCAATTGTAATTTTACCTTGTAAAAAAGACAGATCATTTATTCATGTGTAACCATGGACAATGTTTAACTCTTTCAAAGCATGTCATTAAAATGTATTACTCATTCTTTGGATTAGAATATGGTAGAAGAAAAGGCAGACTTTGTAAGGAATAGTTATATCTGTTGGGGAGAATAATATCCTTTAAGGTGTTCTAAAAGACAGGGCACTAGGATATGGTGACTGCAGTGAGCATGTGAAAAGTTATGACTGGTTTATATGACTATGGACAGGAAATAAGTGAGTACAGAATGTATTTTATCTACACCCTCTGCCTCCAAGCTCTCAGACTCACATATTCAGAAACATTGCAAATGCTGTAAATTATTCAGTATAAGAAGAAGAACAGGCAGAAAAAAATCTGGAATTATACAGCTGCATTCTTGCTCCATAATCAACAAATCTTCAACCTGTGGTTCACTAAAAGCATCAAGTCTCCTAGCCCTCTCGTGTCCCGGAAAGCCAAAGTGTATGATCTCCTAGAGATGTCAGAATGTATCTTTTGTTCTGTTACACCTTAATTATACTATGTCTTGCATCGGTTGTGTTTGTGTAATGCTCACAAACTAATGCATTTCTTGACTTAGGCCATTAGGCGTATCTGCATTGATATGACAAATGAGAGCCATTAGCCATCATGCCAACAGGCATCACATCACAGTGCAGGTTTCCTTTCCACCTTTGTAATTTGACAGTAACATATTTATTACGTATCATATTACTAAAGATATTAACTCAAACCTTCTGCAGCCCATGAAATCTTTTATATTTTTGTTGGTAGAAGATACTCATCAATATTGTAATGCATACCAATAATGGGCCTGATCCAGAACAACGCTTCGGAGCGAATTTACGCGTGGCGGAGACGTAAAATCGCCCTTTGGTAAGTACTGCGCATACGCACCATAGAAAATACGCTCTGTAACGTAGCGTAACTGTGAACGTGTGGGCCATTCACGTATATGACACGTAAATACTTACGTGTGGGCGTGCCAATTTTACGTGTGTCCAAAATACATCTGAAATACGTGAAGTAGGCGGGGGGTGGTATTTAAAGTGTACAGTATGGGCGTGCTTAGCTGCGTAAATTCGTCTAGCCCATACGTACGTGTGCGTATGACTGCGGTTAAGTTGGAAAAAGTTAAGGTAGGGTTTGGAAAGCTTATCTTGACAAAATACGTACGTTCAAGGGGTGTGCCGAGGGGAGTGTAACGAATTTACGCGCAGGAAAATACGCTACGCGAAAAAACGTACGGCAAACGTAGTTCTGGATCTACCCCAATATGTTTATTTTTATAGTTCTCAGTTTAAAAGATATATACCATGGTACAACAATTAGAGAATTAGATCAATTATTTATGTAGAGATTCAATAATGTGGTGGTGGTATGAAAAGGTTTTCTTAAAATTGATCATTGTGGGCCGTATGTAGACTACCAGACGAATAACATATATACGTCCGGTGTTTAGCATTTTTTCCTACTGCGCATGCGTAGTAAATTTTTTTACGTTATCTACGTATCTTTTCTTTACGTAGATTGCGTACATGCATTCTGAAAGACCGCATTTACACAATCTACGTAAGGAAAAGATACATAGATAACGTTAAAAATGTACTACGCATGCGCAGTAGGAAAAAATGCTAAACACCGGACGTATATGTTATACATCCTTTAGTCTGCATATGGCCCAATGTAAACACCTGGAAACCATTATATAGGAGAATATCCGTTTGGACACTTTTATTTCTGATTCAACACAGTGCACTGAAAATTGCAGACAAACCTCAATGTTGATGCAATATATACCAGCCAGGAATAATGTGTAATTCATGAGACACAATCAGGTCTTAAGGTTTCTCATACTACACAGGAGCCCAGAAATAATAGCTTAAAGGGAAATAGCAAGTTTATTATAATAATTATCCTTGGAAAAATACTAGAACATAGGGCATGATCCTCATCTAAAAACGTTAGGGGACTTACGCAAGCCTCTAGTGTAAGTCCCATAAATAGCAACATCTGCGCGGCAGGTGTTACACTATGGATCTTCCAGCGTACAGAACTCAGTTTTGTATGCTAGAAGATCCGTACAGGAGTGGCACTTGATTTCCGTGTGCCTAATCCCCGCAGATAGAGGATAGGCATGTAAATTAAGTGTCAGGGACGGCGATAAGCTGTTCCACATGGATCTGCGTTCAGAGTGAGGCAAATCCATGTGCAGAAGTTAAGGTAGGTTTATGGATATATAAGTGTTTAGAACTCTTTCCAAGAGAGGGGAGTGACAGGGAAGTTCACTCCCCTCTTCCGTGCAGACATTTAGATCTCTGTGCGTATGGAAAATGCGAAAACAAAAAAAAAACAGCTGCTGGGCCTTACAGTGGTCAACAAGTAATACCCCTTTCACACCAAGCTATCAACCCAGGAATAACTCAGGTCGGGTGTCCGTGTAAAAGGGTCAACCCGGGCCCACTACCCTTGTCGATTCCAGGGTTATTCCTGGTTCAGCCTAACCTGTGTTGTGGTGTGAAAGGGAGAACCTGGGTTATTCCACCTGGTTCCATAAAAATATGTAAAATGGGGGATGGGGAGCACTGTCTGCCTCTGCAGACACGTGTCCAGTGTGAAAGGCCACAACCTGGGTTATTACCAGGTTATAGCTGTGGTATGACAGATTCAGCATGGCTAGAAGCCGTGTTGATTGACCCAGGTTTAAGCCGGGTTTTTGGTATGAAAGGGGTGTTAGTGTCCGTTTGGTGTATTTGTAGCATTCACAAGCTCCTTAAAAGACAGTTCTAAGCCATGACAATTATAATAAGCCAAAATACTATTAATCGTTACAAATGACAGTTTAGAAATAATTTTTTAGGTAAATAATAGCTTTAGAACAATTTGAACTGTAATGTCAAATACTATTATTAACTATGTTAATTCTGAAAAAATCCATTTATACACATCAGCTAGTCATCTCCATCATGATATCCAATGATACATTTCTTCCTTAAACAATTTATTTATATTATTGAAATCCCCCAAGATATCCGTCCTATTTGATCTCTCTAATATAGTCACCTATATTATATCCAAATACATAAAGTTCTTCTATATCATGAAAAAAATCCATCTTTTTTTTTTTAACAGAAAATTTTTTTTTCCTAAGTCTCCTTATAAACCTAATGTAATTCCTTAGAAACTGGTAGTGATTAGTCATGAATATTCCCAGAGGTAATATTGTTAATGCTTGTGATGCTGCTATCATGTGATATTCACTATGGATTGCATGTGATGTGTACTGTTGTTTCCTACTTGGGGCTACATTCTAGTACATCTCAAGTTCATCCTGACAGATGCTGCTGTTGATGATTGACAAGTAGAGAGAAGGGGAATTTCTAGTTTCCTTTCTTAGACAGTTGATGGGTGACCTAATATTGATGCACACATACAAACCTGCAGAAGTGTAGCCATCTTTACTCATTAGGGGGAGCAAATACAGAAAGATAGGTTTCTTATATTTAGAAAAAAAAAAGCAAATATGCATCGCTCAGGAGCAAAATATTAAATCTAATACAATAAATTCAAAGCCGTCACCAAAAGAAATTTTGGGCCCCGGTGCCAGCAACTTCACACAGTGCTCTACTCTCCCAGAGAAAATAAAAAAACAAAAGAAAACAGAAATAGGACAGTAGGCTCCACTGCAGTCCTGGGTCCCCCTGCAATCCTTGGACCTTGGTATTTAGTAACTGCCCTCACCCCCTCTCAGCACCCCTGGATACATTTTCCTATAATATGATTTGGAAAAAATGTTTATGTGCATGAATAAACCCAAAAAGCAATATTAAATTATGTAATAAACACTTTCGACCAGATCCAGATATAATATTGCTGAGCTCGCAGTTTCAAGTGAAACAGCAGCAGGGGTATAAGGGCAAATCCCTGCTGTATCCAGCCTTTTGCGCATGTGATTGGAAATCCCTTCTCTTCACTTCACCTATCAACTTATGACCTGTGGACCCTGTCTTAAATTTTATGTGTTTCACTTAAAATGAAGACTGCGAAAATTTAAATTAGTGATTGCGGTCATTAAATCTCTCTCTATTAGGCATGCTGTAAGCTGCAGAAATACAATCTGTTTGCTTTTGTAATGCATACAGTTTGTTTCTGTACGAGTGGGGTCTGCCTACAAAGTGTCAAATGAAAATGGTAATTTCACCTTGAATTTATCAAATATCCTGGGGCCTCCTGTAGACCACTATCTTCTCTGGTAGCATGTGATTTACCTCATTACATTTCTGAAGGCAATTTGATGTTGGCCAAAACACAAGAGAACATATATTATATTTTTATACACAAAAGAAACACAGGAAAGGAAATGCCCCAGCAATACTGCCATTAACCAGTAACATACTATGGGCCGTATCCATGTATCCACAGATATGTTTTTGCATCTGATTGCGTGTGTATTTTTAGGAGCGTATTAACTGCACATGCGTAGTAACTTTTTCCATGCAAATGACGTAGTATTTACGCACGTAATTACTTTAGGCACGGACTTGTGATTCACACTTGGGGATATACTATGGAGGGGCGTGGTTGTTTTCTGCACATTCAAAGTTACGTGAAAGTGGATGGGGGAGGCATTTAAATGGGCTTTTGAGGGTGTAGTTAGTAAAATACACATGTACGAAAGTAACATATGCGCATAAGTACAAGCATAGAGTTAAGGGTGCCCTATGGAGGCGTAAGTCACTGAAAAACCGGCCGTGCTAGGGGAGTGTCATGGGTATTGCCTTGCTACGTGCGTTCTTAAAAACACGCACATAGTAAATACAGATCTGTGAATACGATCCTTTACCATTCTATCTGTAAAATAAAATGCAGAAATGTCCGTTACACATATTTGCAAATATATGATAAGCCACCAGCCACCGTCAAGGCCTTTCTGCTTATGGTGGCCCTAACTCTAACAAGAGTCCCAATGTTGGGTCATATATATATGTTTTTAAATTGAAAGCTAACTTACCTCAGGAGACACCCATTAAAGCCTCCAAAATAGCTGCTGTGGGACTTAAGTAAGTGCTTGAAATGAGTTACTCCTGGGCTAAACCATGTTGATTGCAGGGGAGTCATATTTCATCTGTTGCAAACAGTATTAGAGTTGAGAGGTGATGTTTCCTATCCCAAGTCTAAATAACAGTGTGATAGTAAAGATGGTCAGTATTTGTGTGCAGTAAGCAATTCAAAGATATATCTCTGCATGCAAAGAATACAATTAACTTGACTCCCCCTGCAATCAACATGGTTTATCCCAGGAGTAACTAAATTCAATTTTACTTACCTCAGGAGGTACCCCTTAAAGCCTCCAAAATAGCTGCTGTGGAACAACATCCTCTTTCAGATTACCCCTGCCTTTCATACACCTGTTTGCATTTACCTATAAACTGATCTGAGCAACTTCCATTTTGTGTGTAATATGAGGGCACCTGGAAGAAAGGTATTTATAAAAGACCATAATCACTGTGGTGTCCTTCCGAGGTCCACCCAAGACTCTGTCGCCTATTGTGAAGAGATTCCTGTTACAAACTGCAAGTGGTAGAATAAAATATAAAAGCATGCATTGGATGACCTTTTTAGAGATATGTCAGTGCTCCAAATTCAACATTTTCTAAAAAAACCTCATGAATAAGGATTGTGTCCCTGTGGTAGGGCATAAATGTTATAAACTCTTAAACTCTTATTAACCATAATAAGCCAAAAGGGCACCCGTAAATCCTATGATGAATTTTTGTGAATAGATTTCAAGATGGTGACCTAGAAGAGGTTTGATTATCAGAGCCAGTGAGACCATCATTGCCTAAATCAAAATGAGACATGAAATCCCTAGCTTTAATGGCGTCATCAAAACATAAATTTGACCCTTGTGGGTAATTCTGAGGCGAGCTAGAAAAGCCAGATTAAATTTCAAAAGGTTTTCATTGTTTAAATCTGCTTATTAGCTGGATGCTCATTTATTGACCCTAACCTATAATTTCGAAAGGCCATCTTTTTTACTTTCACTATAGATGCTACCTCTTTTGTAAACCACATAGGCTTTCTTTTTCTGGAGTTTTTCCTAACCATTTTATACAAAGGTCTGTTAATAATACATTTTAAAATTTCCCCACTGCTCCTGTACTCCTTTCATGTGCCTCCACTCTGCTAAAGAATCACTTACACAAAATCCACCTTCCTAAAGTCTAACACCCTTGTCTTTGTGTTTCACGTGTCTCTCTCAGTCATTATATTAAACCATACTGCTTAATCATCACTGGATCCTAAGTTCTCACCCAAACTTACCTCTGAGATTCTGTCACCGTTTGTAAGTACCAAATCTAAGATGACCTCTTTGCGAGTGGGCTCTCTCACCAGTTGCTTGATGGACACTCCCTGTAATGAATTTAAAATGTCACCACTTCTAGTGAAGCTTGCTGAAGACTCACCCCAGTTTACATCAGGTAGATTAAAATCTTTCATGATTATTACCTCCCCTTTTAATGCCATTTTATCAATGTCTTCCAATAGGACATTGGGCCTGATCCAGAACAACGCTTCGGAGCGAATTTACGCGTGGCGGAGACGTAAAATCTCGTTTTTGTAAGTACTGCGCATGCGCACCATAGAAAATATGCTCAATAGCGTAGCGTAATTGTGAACGTATGGGCCATTCACGTATGTGTCACGTAAATACTTACGTGTGGGCGTGCCAATTTTATGTGCGTCCAAAATACGTCTGAAATACGTGAAGTAGGCGGGGGTTGTATTTAAAGTGTACAGTATGGGCGTGCTTAGCTGCGTAAATTCGTCTAGCCCATATGTACGTGTGCGTATGACTGCGGTTACGTTGGAAAAAGTTAAGGTAGGGTTTGGAAAGCGTATCTTGACAAAATACGTACGTTCAAGGGGTGTGCCGAGGGGAGTGTAAGGAATTTACGCGCACGAAAATACGCTACGCGAATAAACGTATGGCAAATGTAGTTCTGGATCTACCCCATTGTCCATTTCTTCCTCTTTTCCTGGTGGCCCATATGTCACTCCAGTACGAAGAATAACCCCCTGGGTATCTATTGTTACCCTAAGTACCTCAAGTTGAATTTAACCCTTACTTAACATACATTAATACGCCTCCTCCAATTTTTCCTACTGTATCCTTCCTAATTAAATTATAACCCGGTATAGCTAGGTCCCAGTCATGATTTTCATTGCACCATGATTCTGTGATTCCCACAATATCCAGATTATCCCTTGGTTGTATTATGAATCTCCTATTCTTATTTATTTATTTATTTATTTATTTATTAACAGGTTTTTATATAGCGCCCACAGATTACGTAGCGCTTTACAATTTAACAATCAGTATAAACAACACTGGGTAATAAGAGACAGATTAGGTGGGTAGGAGACCCTGCTCACAAGTTTACACTCTATAGGTCAGTGGGTTTGATACATAAGGGCAAGTGCTATATATCACACAATGGACCAGCCAGGGTGTATGGCAAAAGTGCTCTCAGTGCTCTGTATGATCCAGTCACACAGCAGTGTTAGTAACAGAGATGAGGGAATTGTAGAATAGAAAGAGAGAGTATGCGGGTATGTGTTAATAATGTGTAAAAAGGCAGAAGTGGTTGTTAATATGGTACTTAATGTTTAGGAAGGTTGTGGAATTTGATAAGCTTGTCTGAAGAGATGAGTTTTAAGGGTACGCTTGAAAGTTTTGTAGAGTAGTGGATAGTCTTAAAAGGTGAGAAAGGTTATTCCAGAGAGTGGGTGCAGCCCAGGAGAAGTCCTGTAACCGTGAATCAGAGCATTTATGAAGTGCAGAAGTGAGTTGTAAATCTTGTGATGATCTGAGAGAACGAACTGGGATATATCTTGAGACAAGTGAGGATATGTATGCAGGTGCAGTGTTGCTTATGGCTTTATAGGTTAGCAAGAGGATTTTGTATTTGATTCTGTAGTTTAGAGGCAACCAATGTAGAGACTGACAAGAGTGGATTAGCTCTAGTTGAGCGTTTTGCAAGGAAGATTAGTCTTGCTGGTGCATGCAATATAGACTATAGAGGGGTAATTTTATATTGTGGGAGACCAATAAGAAGGGCATTGCAGTAATCAATGCGGGAGATAATTAGTGTATGAATGAGAGTATTAGCAGTTTTTTGTGAGAGATATTTTCGAATTTTGGAAATGTTTTTTAAGTGTATATAACAGGATTTAGATATTTAGATATTCTTAAGTTTATTATTGTTGCTGGATATGTTTATATTGCTTTTATGTTTTCTTTTCCATTAGTTGCTGTAACTATACTAGCTCTCATTATTAAATAACAAAAAATGTGCAATAGTAACCCTTGCGCTCCCAAATAATGCAGCTATAGTTTTCCTGTGGGAGGGACGTTTATCACTCCGTCCCTGTGAGTAACAAGGAAGAACCTAATACCCTAAATATAATAAAAGAAATATTACAGAATTCTTCAACAGCACTTCTATAATAAAAAACTCCCGTGACCCAAAGTCCCAAACAACTCCAAATTTGTCAAGTCCTTCTTTTCACGTAGTATATGTGTTCATTTCAAACAACCTCTTTTCCTCCATGTTCATATGCAGCCATCATGAAAAATATATAAAGAAGGGAGAAATTGTGCAATACGTTCCTACAATGATCCAAAAGTACAAGGGTAAAACCTACTCACAATCTCCTCCACTTGTTTTTCCTGCTTATCTTAAATGCCTTTAGTCCTTTCTTTATGTCATGCCAACATCACATGTAAAGAAAGAAAATTCCAACAATGGCATAGCATGTTCTCAATAAAAGTAAGATGTATTGGGTCTCTACTACTCACAATAGTCGCCTCTTGTTTACTTTTGCATATCGGTGTTTGGGCAATCAGGATCGTTACACTCCCGTCTGAGGCAATCCCCTTTTCCTGCATTTCCCCCTCCTCGCCAGCCAGCAGAGCCCGGGAAGAAAGCAAGAAAATGGGTGCGAAGACCCTCGTATAGCCCGTAACCACTAAGGCAGATCTTTTATACAGTATATTCTGCTCACCTTTTATTTCTCTTGTAACCAATTTTCAATAAATGTTTCTTTGCTGCACCCAAGTACCAACTATGGAGTATTCTCTTAATACAACATATTTTATTCCACAGCATACAACATAAAAAACTTTAAAAACATTCTTGTTCCAACAAGATTGTCTTTTTCAGGGCACGTGGGATGGCAGCAGGTGTGGGTTTAAATATTGGACTTACATCCAGTTGTCTTAACCCTTTCAATTTCTTCATAAACTTTCCTGTCCAATACATTGTAATAAAATCAAGTTGACAATAACATTATTAAAATTGGACATGGTTCCAATAAAATATCCTATTTCTTCTTATACCTATATATGGACTCAATATTCTTCAGACCACCCGTAATGTCTTTTTTCAACCAATAATAACTATCAACTTCCATGGAATCCTGGGGTTTTAGAGACCATGGCCCAGATCCTGAACTACGTCCGTCTTCCATAGACGGACGTAATTCACTGAACAATAGCTACTTCGCATGCGTAGTAGCTATTGTACGTAATCTGCGTATCGTTTCGATACGTAGATTGCGTATATGCGGTCTAGGAAGACGGACGTAGTTCAGGATCCGGCCCCATATTCTTAATCATTTAAATTTAAAACTTTTATAAACTTCTAAAATGGGGAAATCATCTTCATCCAATCATAATTCTTTCTTCTTATACACCGATAAAGGAAAATATATTCAATCCTTCTTAGCCATATACCCTGTTCCATTCCTTTTTCTTTTGTACAATTTTTTTCTCTCATTCTTGTATCTTGAGTTACTTTTTATTCCCCCCCCCCCTTTTTCCCCTTAGGCACTAAGATCCTTCTAGATCCAGATCTTCTTCTCCCCTCACAGTACCGAGGGTCCTCATATCTATATTGAACAACTGGTCCTTTCCTATCGTTGTCCCCAGTCGTCCTATAGTATGAAGGCCCCTCCATCTCCTTCTTTCCATAGTTCTCATCCTGTCTTCTTCTGTCTCTAATGTAGGAATCGGGAACACAGTACAGATATGAGGACTCTCGGTACTATGAGGGGAGAAGAAGAACCGGATTTAGAAGGAGGAAAGAGGATGATGAAAGGAGGTGGGAATATGGACGATCACTTGAGAGGAACCATGGAGATTACAGAATAAGTTCACGAAGGGACTATGGAGGATCCAGGGATGATAGGAGACCTTTTTAGGGTAAAGTTTGGCACTAAGAGTAAGTGCCTAAGGGGAAAAAGGAGGGGGAATAAAAAGTAAATCAAGATACAAGAATGAGAGAAAAAAATTGTACAAGAAGAAAAAAAAGGAAATTAGAAAAAAGGAAGAGAGAGAGAAGGTAAAAGTAACTATATACTTATAGAAAAGGAAATTTTAGGAAAAGGCTTGAAATTTGCCCCTGTGAGAAAAACTGATCATTTTCAAATGTTTTTTGGACGTACAAAGGTATAAAAGTATATTAGGAAGGTCACATTGAAAAAGTTTTTTAGAAAAGAGAAGTTCAACTGGGGAATATTAATAAAAAGATTTTTAGAAAAAAGTCTACCTTCTTCCCCCAACACATAAAAGGCTGTTAGATAGAGGCCTTTAATCAGGCTGTCACAAAATAAATGATAGAATTAGGGAAGAGAGATAAGATATCACACAATTTAAAGAAAAAGGATAAGGAGGCATTAAGATCACTGCAGGAAAATAAGGAAATAATAATCAAACCGTCAGATAAGGGAGGGAGTATTGTGGTGATGAATAGAGGGGATTATGAGAAAGAGTGCTATCGATTGCTGGGGGAAGAAGGTACATATGAAAAGTTGAAAACCAACCCTACAAATAAGATTGAGAAAGCTTTACAGGTGTTTATTAATAAATATATAGAGAAGACAGTTATAACTGAGAAGAAGAAGAAATTCTTAATGAATTCCGAACCATCAATACCGGTATTCTATGTTCTTCCGAAAGTGCATAAATGTACTTCCACCAGGAAGGCCCATTGTGGCAGGGGTAAACTCGATCACGGCAAACTTATTCCAAATGATAGACCATTTCCTGCAACTCCTAATGGGAAAAATTGATTTGTATCTGAAGAATACGGGTCATGTTCTCAGGGTGTTAAAGGATGTATAGTGGAAAGGAAAGTTCTTGCTGGCAACAGTGGATGTAAGAGCTCTCTATACCATCATAGACCCCAAGACAGACATAGAGGCAATAAGATGGATATTAGACAAATAGGAGTATGAAGATATAAGATGAAAGATTTTATAGTGGAGGGGATTCAATTTATTTTACAGAATAATTTTTTTAGTTTCAATGAAGAATATTACCTACAGGAAACAGGGACTGCCATGGGAACAAAATTCACACAGTGCTACGTGAACATTTTCATGGCGTGGTGGGAGTCCCAATGGAGGAATTCAGACCAGGAGCAAAAGAACATCTAAGAACATTTTATCGATATATAGATAACATCTTCTTGATTTGGGATGGGGACATAGAGTCACTTAAAGAATTCAGAGATACCCTTAACCAGAATCCTTACAATATACACTTGACGTTTAACATGAGTAATGAGAAGGTGGAGTTCTTGGACCTCACAATTAAGAACGAAGGAAGGGGGCCGCTTAATCACAGAAACGTTCAGGAAAAAAACGGATGCTAATTCCTTCATACCAGTGGAGAGTAATCACCACCCTAAATGGCTAAGTAGGATCCCCATTAGCCAAATAACTAGGTTAAAAAGAAATTGTACGAAGGAGGAAATCTTTGAGCAACAGAGTAAAGATTTGGAGAAGACGTTTATAAGGAAGTATGGAAATAATTATGGAAGCTCAAAAGGAAAATAGTCAAAAAGAGAATATCTAATAAAAGAAAAGAAGAAAATTAAGAATAAAGATGCAGGACCAATGTTTATAACTCAATTCAACCAAGCATACAGAGAAAAAGAAAGGATTATCAGAAAATACTGGGAACTTTTAAAAAATGATCCAGATTTAAGAGAAATGCTTTAGTTAAGAGTGCTACTTTTGAGAAAAAGAAGGGATTAGCAATAAAAAGGAAAGGTGGAATGCGAATGCTCCCTTACATATATAGGAAGGTCCACCTGAAAATTAAGGGAGCGGTGGGGGGAGTATTTAAGAAACATTCAGAAAGGCAATATGAACAACCCCCTCTCAGCACACTTTAAAGAGGTACATCAGGGTAAAATAAGTGCAATAAAGAGGATAAAAGGGATCAAGAAAATTAATCATGATTGGAGAATCCCAAATCTTAAGAGTAAATTGGCTAAAAAAGAAATGGAACTTATTTTTAATAATAACACACTAGCTCCAGGAGGCCTAAACAATGCATTAAAATGTAAGTGGTTTTTTATAAGCAATTTAGTTAACTTTTTGCATTTGACTTAGTAGGGTTTTGTCTATTTTTTATTTTCATTTATTTTTACTCTTTTTATAGGGAATTACACTTTATTACAGTTTGTAACATTTGTTAGGGTATATAATCAGGGCCAGCGTGACCCGCTCTGCTGGGGGATGCAGTGCATCCCGGCGCCATGCTAGACAGGCGCCGGACATCCCCCCGCTCCTCGCTATGGATGCTGCAGCGCTCATACAGGACATTGAGCACTTCTCTATGTAACTCCTGCAGCATCTCATACAGTAGCTTCCTGTATAAGCACTTCAGTGTGCTGCCTGTGAGAGCTGCCTGTATACAGTGCGTGTCACGCCGGCTGGCCAGCACATCCCGCCCACCCTGTCTCAGGCGTCTGTCCCTGCCGCCGGGAGAAGGGAGCAGCACCGCGGAGGAGGAAGACAAGGTAAGTAACAAGGGATAAACTGAAGAAACTTGTGGGGAATACTTAGAGGGCTGAAGGAACATAAGGGGGAATACTGAGGGGCTGGAGGAACATAAGGGGGAATACTGAGAAGGCTGGAGGAACATAAGGGGGAATGCTGAGAGGGCTGGAGGAACATAAGGGGGAATACTGAGGGGCTGGAGGAACATAAGGGGGAATATTGAGGGGCTGGAGAAACATAAGGGGGAATACTGAGGGGCTGGAGGAACATAAGGGGGAATACTGAGGGGCTGGAGGAACATAAGGGGGAATACTTAGGGGGCTGGAGGAACATAAAGGAGAATACTGATGGGGGCTGGAGGCACATAACGGGGAATACTGAGGGAAGCTTCAGAGACATGATGGGGATACTGGGGGGGAGGACTGGAGAGACATGATGGAGATACTGAGGGGCTGCAGAGACATGATGGGGAAATTAGGGGGCTGCAAGACATGATGCGATACTGGGAGACTTAAGACACATAAGGGGGAGAGATAAGGGGGAGAGATAAGGTGGAGAGATTGGATGAATATATACACTGTACACACACAAACTGGATAACTAAGTGCTTACAAGGCTGTGCTTCTATTGTATTAAGGTTACAAATGTGTTCTGTTTTTGTGACACAAGGAGGCCTTTTTTAACTGCATTGGGCCTGCTCCAGACCTACGCTCGTGTGCGTAGCGTATTATTGCCGGCGTACCTACGATGCACTGCATTAGGCACTCCCCTTGCTCCTTCTTAGATTTGCTTCATATGCTCAGCAAATCCTACCCTAACTTTTCTGTTTGTAACCGCGGGTGTCTGTATGGTCATTGCGTAGTTATGATGCTTAGCACGCCCATGTTGTACGATTTAAATGCCTCAGTTCACCCTCGGTGCGTATTTACGGATTTTGTGTGGTTACAAGAATGTTGAATTTATTGTACAGTGGTCGGAAGGATGCCGTCTGTATTGTATGGTGGCCTGTATGGTATAGCGGTCACTAGGATAATGTTTGTAAGGTAAGGTCTGTATTGTGTTGCAGTTTTTAGGATGAAATGGGAATTATATAGTGGAGACTAGGATGCTGCCTGTATTGTATAGTAGCGGCTATGATTTGCTCTTTTTTATTGTGGTTACAAGATAGTGTTTTATGATGCTTACATGGATACTATACTCTAGTAACTATAATGATAAATTGTTAAACAGGTGAGCGCAAATTTAAAGTTTGCAGGGGGGCGCTGAACACCCTAGCACCGGTCCTGTATATAATATTGCACTTATACTTTGTTGCACATGGGTGCACTTTGTTTATTTGGTTACTATATGGAGTAAGATGAGTTTTAGGACCCAGGGGTCACCCTTGGTGCATTTACACATACATATTAGTTATTAGTTGTTTATTACTGAGTAATTGACTATTTATCTATGGACACCATTTGCACTTTAGGGAGAGGAAGATTGTATGCACTTATTGTATTTTTTTTAGATCGGTTTGAACAAGTTTTTAATATTGGAGTTGTGCCTATTAGGTTTAGATACACAATAGGATGAAGTTTAGGACCCCGGGCGCACCTTAGGTTTCTTCTGGGAACGTTGGATTGCGTTAATGGAACATGGTATATGGCTAAGAAGGATTTAATATATTTTCCTTTATCTGTGTATAGGAAGAAAGAATTATGATTGGAAGTTTTAAGTTGAAATGATTAAGAAGATAGGGGCTGATCCAGCCCTACGCTGTCCGGCGGTAATACGCTGGACGTAAGCTCAAGATCGGCTTAAAAGCTATGTTGCCCGGCATAGCTACGGCAACGCCCAATCGTGGATCGGGCGTCCGTAGCAGCAACGTAGTAATGCTGGATGGGGCATTCCCCTCCATTACTATGCTGCAGTTAGTGCAGGTAGGTGGGGGGAGGGAGGGTAATGATGCTTGGAGGGTGGCTTTAGCGTAGCAATGCCGCCGTCCAAGCATATTAACACTCGCTTACGACAGCTGAAGTTAAGGTAGCCTTCAGCTGGCATAAGCGAGTGTTAATACGCTGGGGCAAGGGAGAGTGTTGGGGGAGTGCAGCGATGGTACGCTGAGCGTTAGAATGCTCAGGGCCTGATTCAATTAGGAAAAAATCCTTTGCCGGCATATTTTTAACGCATTTTTTTTTTTATTTACCGGCGTTATTTTTTTTTCTTATTCAATTCTTTAATTGCGTTAAAAATACGCCGGTTTTTGAACGATAAAAATCTGCACCTATGAGAGGGCATGCTGATGCTTGTAGAACTACAAGCATCAGCATGCCCATGGATGGCAGGGCATTAGGCACCATGCCCTGCCATCCAGGGACCGCTGAGCAGCTGCTAGGGGAAAAAAATAAATCCCTTTGTTAACGCTGTAAATCACTTCCTGCTAGCAGGAAGTGCCGGCGCTACTGATGCTATTACCCAGTGCCTGAAGTATCGTGAGAACGTGATTTCAGGCACTGGGTAATAGTCTCTCACTAGCGCCGGTCACCTCCTGCTAGCAGGAGGTGATTTGCAGCGTTAACAGAGAGATTTTTTTTTTGTCTGGTTATTTTTTTACCGCTGCCTGCTGTTTTAGCGCGTGAAAAGAAGGACTTGACAAATTTGAAATTGTTTGGGACTTTGGAGAACTTGGCTATAGAAAGTTATTGTATCACAGGAGTTTTTTTTATATCTGTCACACAACACTTCTTGGTTGGGGGAGCAGCTATTTTTATTATTTGTATCACTGCCCCTCTCTCTTAGTTTAAATGATTTCTAACATTCAAACTGCTCACTTAGAATATCTGTTCACACAGAATATGGGTGCAAGTCATCCTTTTTATACAAATTTCTGTTTAACCAGATGGCATGGCTATGTTTTATGAACCCAAATCCTTCTTCATGACACCACTTCCTAAGCCACAGATTGAAATCATGAATGCGCATCATTCTACCTTCTTCAAATCTGTGTACTGGCAGCACTTCAGAAAAAGTAACAGTATTTGCCACCTGCTTAAGAGCAGTTCAACTTTCGAAATTCATCTTTAACAGCCACAACTCCAGCATTGGCCAAGTAATTTGTCCCAAGGTGGATAATGACATCAACCTCCCTTTTCTTGCTCACTGTCTTTAGAATATTTAAAATGCGCTTTTTATCCTGTGGAGCTGTAGCTCCAGGCAAGTACTTCACCTGATTACTCATTTAAGAACCTCTTTCTAATTGGATACACTTAACAATAGAATCCCCCACAAGAAGTGCAGTCATTCTCAGGGATTCCATTTTCTCGCCATCAGGTTCCCTCAACACTTCATGCTCTACATTACCTGTTGTAATGCACTCCAGGCCACCAAATGCTGCATATGAGTTTTGCAAGGGCACAGCTTGTGTAATGTGTGCTTGCACAACTGGAACCTTCAAACCAGCATTCTTCACCATAGTCCACCCAGCTCCTGGGAACTCTCTGAGGCAATGGTGGCATCAAAGATACAGACATCCTGCATATCTCACCATGCATTCTAACTATCTCATCCCACAAAAAAGACATCTTCTGACAGATTGGACAATACCTGAGTTTCCAAATTTTTTCACGCAACACAAAAACATCACAACCACTGCACAAGACCAGACATACTAGAAGGTTTATCTGAAATAAAATCACTATAAATAAAACTTCACTATAATAACAATTCACACATATAATTTAAACGGGCCCAAATCAAGCCCTAATCCAGTTTAAACTACAGTTACAACTCCAAAATGCTTTCAAAATCAGTTTATGAAAACCAGACAGGTTACACCTTTGCAGGTTTAAACTATACTCCCTTTAAATAACACACAATGGGTCAGATTCTGAGCTACGGGCAGCAGGGAAATTATGCACACTGCATGCGTAATTCCCCTATCAGCTATGATGTACGTATGTTCACATCATCAGTATGCGTGCATACAGGCAGGCGTACGTAACAATGTAACGTATGCCAGATGGTACAATAAAGGGGCCAGCTGAGATTTTATGTTTGCCATATCTCCGTCGTTATGGCGTTGTAACAAGGTTGTGCGCATGCGCAATATAGGGGAATTACATACGAGCTGTACGTAATTCCCCTGTCAGCCATTGGTCAGCCCCTGTGTTCTTTTCCCTAGGGCATTCAAGAATTCAAGTTAGTATTACAAGGGAGTTAATTTATTAGTGGTAAAGATTCTTCTCTTTTCTTTTCTTTTTTTTCTTTTTTTCATTTTTAAATTTCTTTTTTCTTTTCCTCCGAGGGCATTAAATCTAGCATTTCAAGGGAGTCAAAAAGCCCAAAGTATCTTTCTATCTGTGTCTTGTGCCACTATGGAATGTTATGCATCCATGGCTCTGCAATGATCTGAGTGGTTTGTTGCGTCACTAACCTCAGCAATTTCCTGTTCGGCAGGTGCTGGGGAGAAAAATGGGGGATTCTGCTATGTTCTCTCAACGGGGACAGTCTGGGACGAGAAGGTTGCTTTCTGTAGTAGCATCTTATCAACTCGCGGCCATGATGCTGCTTTTATTACTTTACAGGTATTATTATTATCATCATTATTATTATTATCGTTTATTTATAAGGCGCCATAAGGTGTCCACAGCGCCATACAAAATACAACAACAAAATACAGCAATTATTACTGTGACACCTGTCTAACTGAATAATGTAATGCCAACATGGTTTTTTGTAACACTATACTAATTCTTAACCCTGTTTCTAACCATAACCACTAACTGAGAAAGCAGTCAAGGAGTACAGCAGTTACCGAGAACAGTAAATGTTACACGGAGAGAGTAAATGCTAGGCTGTCAAAATTAGAACTTTTGGCAGTGAATTCATATCAAAATACATTGGGCCGTATTCACACCTAAGAAGCTTCTGCTTCTCAGGTGCGGAGTTTTACGATATGACCTACTATGCATGCTTAGTAGGTCATATAAGCAATCTACGTACTAGTAGTTTAGTTAGAAAGCCACCTCGGGGACTGATTACGTAGAAGTGGGAGGGGGAGGCGGGGAGAGGAAATGTCCGTGCGGAATTTACTACTTAAGAAGGAAACTCCGCATGGTTAGATAAGGTAGCCCTATGGCACTCGTAAGTGCCATAAGGTACCTAAAAATGGGGGCAGGGTGGGGACCGGAGAAGTAGGTGTTGATACACATTTCACTCGTGTGAATCCGGTCCATTATTTCTGAACTCGAATCGTGTCTAAAATGATAGAGTTGACATTAGTCTGTCGGTTGTATCTGTTACAGGCAGTCGGCCTGGTGGTGCACGGCGAGTCCTGGCTCTTTCAGCTGCCAGGACTCCCGCAGTGTGATTAGAGGTGTCCTGGTTGCTGTGCGTGGCTCCTTCAGTTGCCGGGATCCCCGCACTGTATTGATTGCACTGCTTAGCAACCAGGACACTCCTGTGTCTCACGCCGGGCTCAAAACACAGTCATTGGTTCCAGCTGATGCTGGGACCTTGTCCAATAAAGCTGCGGCCGTGGCCTGCTGGGTGTCCTGAGTCCAAGCCTAACCTCACCATCAGAATCTCTAGTGAATACCAGGACCCAGTTAGATTTAGCGCCCTGGCGAGTGGTTTCTTAATAGTATCACTGTCAAAACAGCGATTGCGGAAACGGCAGCTACTTTCCCCTTTCTATATCTTAACCCATGTTCTTTCACATTCCCATCTGTCAACTTCAGACAAGAATTCTTCCTTTATTTCTAACTTATTAAATCTAATGATTCCTGCCTTAAAGATTTCTCCTTTGCTGATCTCCACATCTAAATCTCTTTTTCTACTTTAAAGTTTTCTGTCTCTCTCCAGAATTTCTTTTTTAAGTTTAATTCTTTTCGCTGACTTCACTACAATATTCTTGTCTTAATTAATCAGTGATTTAAGATGTGTATATGTCCATTTATGCATTATTTGTCTTGTTTTTATATAAGCCCTTTGCATGGAACTGTAAAGTGCTCCATGTAGGTCACAGCAATAAGCTGTTGCTTATATAATTTCTTCTCAAATGTATAATAGTACATATCTGGGGGTATTCCTATAAATGTTGCATAAAATATAACATTGTTTTGATCAACAAGTTAATGGCAATGACTTTTGTGGCTACATCATATACTAAAGGATCAGATCCTAAGATCTAATCATGCTGCATTCATGCTGGGATTTGGTTGCAGATCTCTACTGTGTCCATGCATCTCTGCAATCTTCTCCTTACCTTAAAACTTCCAATCCCTCCTCACTTAAAATGACAACAGACTGAAAGTGAGGTTCTTGTGGCTGTCTGCCCTTACTACAAATACCCTCCTGCAACCTACCCTACACAATAACGCGCAGAATAGTTAATGTTGCCATGGTCATGGATTCACTCTCCACAAGTAGGAGAGTTGGGGGAGAGCCCTGTTCTCCTACGTATTGTATCAGAATATAATTCTAGGTATTGTGAATAAGAAATTCCCTACATTAGCCTCCATTGCGGAGGGTAAGTACGGAATGTCTTTGTAAATCTGGATCCAGCCCATTGTTTGTTGTATTCCTATGAGAACACCTCGTAGAACATCTTGTAAACACACCCATTCATTTTTTGTATGAGATATCCTGCTTTTTTTATGTCAAAGCACCAGTCTGTAACAACTTTGCTCTAGTGATCACTGATTTGATTTATTTCAAGAATCATCTGCAACAGTGAACTATATAAATTCTCCCATCTGCAAGACCTCCCCACACTGTGAGACACTACCGTAGAAGAGTCTGTAATGTTCAGCCAAATTAACAGAAAATAGGACCAGATCCAAACTTCTGAACAGATCAGGATTTCTTTTGCTTCTAGCATTCGTGCAGGCGTTTACTTTTTTTAATGGAGCTGATCCCACATGATTCAGACTTTTAATGGGTTTCAGAAAGCAGAGCATGTGCAAGCGGAAGGGATTTGGTATTGAAAACACACAGTATGGATGTGTCTTACACGCACCAGACTTTCTCAATATGTCAGGGCGAATCTAAAATCTTAAGATAGGGTTCTTTGTTCAGAAGTCTGTGAAGTGGCCTTCCCATGTGTTCACATGTCTGCTGTGTCCAGCAGGAATTCAATACTGACTCCCCACTAGCAATGAATTCTAATTTTCAGTTAGTCACCTATATTGTACAACATTCAATAACAATAACTACAGTTGTAACACTCTACTCTGCATTTATCTCCTGTGAAGCATCATATGGAAAAATCACAACGTTAAAATAGGTCACATCTACTGCAACACCCTAGTGTATGTTTCAACTTGTTTCCATGCATAAACAGATATGTCAGCCCAGGATAAAAAAAAAAAGGAAGACATCTTTAGATATGTCGTGGTATGCTGTGCCAAAAACCAGATGTGCTAAAATGTGTGCTTATAATTTATCTGCTGTGGTCTTGCAAAGTTTTTGTTCACAGCAGAGTGTAAACTGTGTGGTGAGGTTTCGGCAGGCGGATGTAAAGGGCCGGCCCCATTCTACAGAACTCTGTTCCATATGGAAGATGATATCCTAGATTTTGGAGTGAATCTTGATGACGTATAGACATATGCAGAATTCGATTGTTTATTATAATAAAATCCTTTTTTTAAGGATTATTCAGTGGCTCTATCTCAGAAACATAGACAGCTTTTCCCAATTTGTAAATATTTAGCGGAAAATGGCAAACGCTTCGCTTTGCCTTTCCCTGCAAAGCTACGGATTGGGGAGAATGATCAGGTTTTGATGACCCAAAGGCGGATTACCACCACTGGATAGTTAACTACTCTTTAGTATACAAACAAAATGGAAGTTGCTCAGATCAATTTATAGGTAAATGTAAACAGGTGCATGAAAGTCAGGGGTAATCTGCTAGCAACAGAAACAAAGGAAAGGAAATGCCCAGCAACACTGCCATTAACCAGAAACAGACTATACCATTCTATTGCCATAGCAATAGTAAACATATTCTCCAATCAGGTGTCTTTGTGAACAATCCGTGTTAAAAAACAACACAGGACCTTTCAGATTGCCATGTGAGACCCAGGAAAACCCCTTCTTTTTTCACGAGTCTGAATCCTGGGTCATTAGATCTATGTCTACAATAAAGGGACGTTTCACATCACCAAATACCCAGGTTTTTGCCAAGAACCAGGTTTTTGGCCAAAAACCCGAGTATTCTGTGGTGATGTTCAAGGGGTCTTAGAGGGAGCTGGGGACATTCTAATCCAGGCTGATGTTGAGATGATACCTCTGGCAATTCCTAGGAGGAGAAGTGTGGATTACTAGAGATTCTAAGGGAGGCTGGCGTTGAGGTGAGACCTCTGCCATTGCCCAGAAGTGTGGGTGATTTTGAACCTGACTGGCATTGATGTAGGGACCTCCGCCATTGCTGCGAGAACTATTACAACCTCAAGGACTATTCATAGACTTCCCTCCATCAGGAGGGGTTCCCTGGTGCTGTAGTATTTGGGGAGCCTGCCAAAAGCCAAGTTGGTGGAGAGCATTGGCCAAGTGTCCGGAACCTCCAAGATATTTATCCAGATAAAAGTGTGACCATCCGGGTAGTTGGACCTTGGAACAGATTCTGACCAGGCTTTGTGGTGTCGTCAGAAGTCAGGACTTTTAGGTGACAAAAGCTACTTAGGGCTCCATTAACAATGGTCGATTTAGTCAAAATCGACTATAATCCCAGAAGTTTAGCAAAAGTCCCAGGACTTTAGCCTTTGAAAATAACAGATTTACTAAACGTCGCTTAGTAAAATCTCAGATGACTTTCTCTGAAAAAGTGTAATTTAAAAGCGCCTCCTGTGAGTGTCGCTTTTCACTTTGCCATCAAAACACATGTAAAGCAGTTTTTCCATGTGTTTTGACACTTTAAAACTGTAAAGCAAAGCATACAATTAACCCTTACCATGCAGTCGCATGTAGTACTATAAGGCACAGCATGCCCATGTTTAGCAGGGTATGCTGTGCCTTATAGTACCATAAGTGGCAGCACGAAAAGGGTTAAATGCATGCTGCCGCTTAAATAATGTCCCACTTTACAGTAAAAAAAAATTACATTCCCCCTTACAACAAAGTAAAAACTGTTACATGCCGCCGCACCAGTCAGTCCGACATGTAACTCTCTCATACCTGCGACGCCCGGTTAGGGGCTCTAGTGAAGACCTGGCCCTAGTTAGACTCTGCACCCTGGTTGTGTTGCCCATAACATTATACCGCTAGTGGCTTCCGGTCTCCATGGATACCGCCACCTCGGAAGCAATCAACGCCCTGATTACTTAAGTTTCCATCTTGGGGCAGATGGTGCAAGCCCTGACATTTTAAGGTCAACAGTCAAGAGGGCAGCGGCTGCACCCGTTCTCCAAGCTCCTCCTCCATTGTTTCCCTCCACTACAGACGTGAAAATCAATCTGCCTGAGAAATTTTTAGGAGACAGGACTCAATTCCATCTATTTAAAGAAAGTTGTAAACTTTACTTTCAGCTGCGCCCCAATGCTTCCGGAACTGAGTTTCAGAGGGTCGGACTCATCATTTCGCTCCTGCATGGGGACCCTTAAGCCTGGGCATTTGGGCTACACCCTTTGGACCTCGCACAACAGTCTGTTGATGTATGAAGACCCTGACTGAGCAGTGATGGCAGAAACTAAGCTACGGATGCTTCGCCAGGGCAAAAAAGACCGCAGAAGTGTACTGTGCGGACTTCCTTTGCTGGGCTAATGACTGCGGGTGGAATGACCCGGCCCTCCGCAGGCAATTCCGGTTCGGGCTATCTGAACAAGTCAAGGATGCCCTTGTCCAGTTTCCCTCTTCTAAGACCTTGGATGACCTGATAAGCCTAACTGTTAAGGTAGATCCTCGTCTTAAGGAGTGGCGGTTGGAGAAGGATTCTTCCACAAGTTTTTTTTCTACCTATCTTCAGCAAGAAGTTCCTTTACCAGATGAACCTATGCAAATCGTGTCATACCGTTTGTCTAAAGAAGAAAAGGCCCGGCGATGAAACTTGGGACTATGTTTGTACTGTGGAGGAAAAGCTCACAGAGCAGATTCGTGTCCACAGCCGGGAAAAGATTAACTCAGCCCAATAATGAGGAGGTTCTGGTGGGGGTTCATCTAATCTCCTCTAAAAATTCTTTACTGGTTCCTGCTCAGCTGACTACTGGGGACCATGATTAGCATTTCAATGCCTTCATTGACAGTGGAGCTGCAGGAAATTTCCTGGATACAGAAGTAGTCACTGCTTTGGGAATTCAGACCAGGGATCTTATTCCGCGAATATGCACAGTCGGTTTGGAAGGTTCCCCTCTGTCTGGGGGTTCCATCTGGAAAATCTCTGTTCCTGTCCAGCTTACCATTGGGCTCAGTCATTCAGAATTTTTTGAGTTTTTCATTATTGAATGCCCATCAGTCCGCATGGTCCTTGGTCATCCCTGGCTTAAGAGCCACAACCCTGAAATTGACTGGTCTAAGGGATAAATTCTCAGATGGAGAGACGGTTGTGTCAATTCCTGTGTTAAAAATCCTATTCTTGTTGCCCAAGCCACTCTGTCGACCTCCGCAATACGCCAAGTACTTGGACGTCTTCTCCAAGCAAGCCTCTGAGATCCTGTCACCTCATAGGCCTTATGATCGCGGCATCGAGCTGGTACCCAGAGCTAAATTACCGAAAGGAAGATTGTTCTCCTTGTCTTGTCCAGAAGCCACTGCCATGAATAAATTCATCGTGGACAGCCTCTGTAGGGGCTTTATCTATCCCTCTAAGTCTCCTGTAGGAGCAAGCTTCTTTTTTGTCACCAAGAAGGACGGTTCGTTAAGACCTTGTATTGACTACTGTGCTCTCAACAACATTACTATTAAGAACACTTATCCTTTACCTT
Organism: Limnodynastes dumerilii; assembly: GCA_011038615.1. Classification (NCBI taxonomy): domain Eukaryota; kingdom Metazoa; phylum Chordata; class Amphibia; order Anura; family Limnodynastidae; genus Limnodynastes; species Limnodynastes dumerilii. The sequence continues at coordinate 173,349 of WWET01001279.1, read as the reverse complement.
TGATTGCTGATCTGTTTAACCAGCTGAAGGATGCTGTCATCTATACCAAGCTTGACCTACAAGGGGCGTATAACCTGGTTCTCATCAGGCAGGGAGATGAATGGAAAACAGCCTTTAACACACCATCTGGTCACTACGAATATGTTGTAATGCCCTTTGGATTGTGCAACGCACCTGTCGTTTTTCAAGACTTCATGAATAATGTCCTGAGGGAATTCCCTGGAAAATTCGTGGTAGTGTACCTGGATGATATCCTGATCTTCTCTCCCTCCCGTAAACTTCATCAGCAGCATGTGAAGTTAGTGTTGGCTCGATTACGTAACCACAAACTTTATACCAAGCTCGAAAAAATGTGAGTTCGAAGTCACTCAAGTCACATTTCTTGGATATATAATCACTCCTAGAGGGTTCGCCATGGATCCTGTCAAAGTCAGAGCAATCCTGGAATAGGCACATTAAGGCCATCAATGATTTCTTGGATTCTCCTACTATTACAGGGACTTCGTCCAATCCTTTTCTATCTTGGTTGCCCCTATCTCTGCCCTTACCAAGAAAAATGCTGACCCTTGTAATTGGCCTGAAAAGGCAGTGAAAGCATTCCAGGCACTGAAGAAAGCCTTTACCACTGCTCCCATCCTCAGACATCCCAATCCGGAACTGCCCTTTTTAATCGAGGTTCTTTCTCAAAAGGATCCACAAGACCTTAAGTTCTATCCGTGTGCCTACTTTACCAAGCAATTCTCTGCTGCTGAAAAAAACTACGACATTGGGACCAGGAGCTCATAACCATCAAAATGGCTTTAGAGGAGTGGAGACACTGGCTGGAGGGGGCACTGCATACCATCACAGTCCTTACAGATCATAAAAACCTGGCATACATCCAGTCCGCCAAGTGACTGAATCCCACGCCAGGCCCGCTGGGCCTTGTTTTTCACCAGGTTCAATTTTATAATTTCTTATAGACCTGGATCCCAGAATCACAGAGCAGACACTCTCTCGTGGTCATTTCTGCCGGAACATGGACCTCCACCCCCTCCGCTACCCACCATTCCCCCGACCTCCATTATCCAGGACCTGCAATCCCTGTTTGAGGCAGCACAAAATCTCGCTCCCAGAAAAAGACCCAAGGATCTGCTATTTGTTCCCAAGCATCTCAGGAAAAGGGTCTTGGGGGAGAATCATTCCAGAAGACTTTGAATCTCCTATCTTGGTCTGTATGGTGGCCTTCTATGCGGCAAGATTTTAAGGAGTTCGTCCATCCCTGTCCCCTTTGTGCCAGAAGTAAGATGCCTCAAACGCGCCCTGTCGGACCTCTACTACCCCTTCCTGTTCCTCACTGACCCTGGATTCACCTGTCCATGGACTTCATTACCGATCTCCCTGAATCCCAGGGTTTCATGTCCATCTGTGTGGTGGTGGACAGATTTAGTAAAATAGCTAATTTTGTCCCCTTACGCGGGCTTCTGATCGCTCAGAGTTTGATTAGTCTTTTTATCAAACACATATTTAGACTCCACAGCCTTCCGGAAGAGATCGTCTCAGATAGGGGCTCACAGTTCATAGCAGCTTTCTGGAGGTCTCTTTGCAAGGCTATGGGCATCAAGATTAATCTGTCCTCAGGATACCACCCACAGTGTAATGGCCAAACTGAGAGATTAAATCAATCATTGGAGCAATTTCTTTGTTGCTATACTTCCAAGCATCAAGACAGCTGGACAGTAGACAGTCATTTGGTGGAATTTGCCTACAATAATGCCTGACATTCCTCCACCTCTGTTTCTCCTTTTATTTGGAGACCTATGGGTTCCATCCCAGAGCCAATTCTTTACGATCCACCACCACCACTTCCCCTGGGACAGGGGAGATGGTTAGAAGGCTAAAGAAGATCATTTGGAGACAGGTCGATCGTTGCCTCCATCATACGGCCTTCAGAACTAAGGACAGGGAAGATCAGCATCATTCCAGATGTTTTTTCAGAGTAGGCGATAAGGTTTGGCTGTCTACAAAAATTATTAAAATCAAACAGCCTTCCAGAAAACTGGGACCCTGTTATATTGGTCCATTCTCTATCATTCTGAGAATTAAACCAGTGGCCTTTAGATTGAATATTCCACGTACTCTCAGAATTCCTAACTCTTTTCACGCCTCCCTTTTAAAACCTTGTAAAACATCAAAGAGATTTTGCAGATCTTCTCTCTCAAAACCATCACCTGTTATGGTGGGAAGTGAAGAAGAATACAAAGTGGAAGATATTCTAGATTCCAAGAGAGTTCAAGGTCAAGTCCAGTGTTTAGTCCACTGGAAGGGATACGGTTCGGAGGAAAGGTCCTGGGTACCTGCAAGAAATCTTCATGCCCCCAGGTTAAAGAGGAAATTTCATAGAAAGTTCCCCGATAAACCAGATCATTGGGATCCCTCGCCCCCTCGTCAGGAGGGGTACTGTTACATGCCTCCACGCTATGCGGTCTGACATGTCTCTCCCGCTGTGTCTGGCTCCCTGGCGCGTCCCTCCAACGGTATGTGTTCCTTTCCTTTGGCTCCCTCGTGTTTTGCAAATACTTATGTTAAATCAGAATAGGGCAATCTATTAATTATTTGCACGTGGGCATGTAGTTTTTACTTTGTTGTAATGGGGAATGTAATGTTTTTTTTATATAATCCTTGCCATGCTGCCGCTTATGGTACTATAAAGCACAGCATGCCCTGCAAAACATGGGCATGTTGTGCCTTATAATACTACATGCGACTGCTTGATAAGGGTTATTTGTATGCTGTGCTATACATTTGTTAAATATATTAATATTTTAAGTTAATTTAAAAAATATATTTTTTTAACAATGGAACAGTGTGTGGCGATTTTTTTAGCTAAATCGCTGTGATTATAAGCAAAAATCACGGCGATTTAGCCAGGAAAAAATCGACACACATCCCTGCCGATTATAAATCGCCAGCCAAAGACACCTCATAGTGAATCCAGCGATTGTTTTTTTTTAATCGTTGGAAAATCGTGGTAATGGTTGGCAATTCATAATTGCAGCTAAAAAGTGACCTTTGTAAATGAGACCCTTAGGCTAGTGAGAAAGGGTACAGATAATGTTTTGAATATGCCTGGCATTTAGTTACTGTGTGGATATAGAATATAGAGATTCTGTCTTACAATAAATATACTGTTAGTACTTTACTAACTGCGTTTGCCTAAGGAAGTACTGGGTAAGATCCCTGGCAAGATACAGTTTCCACCTGGCCATATTACATCCACTTCTAGCCTGGCCGGCTTCCCAGGGGTACCTTACTCATGTAAGACATCCCTGGGCAGCCAGCCAGGTTAGAAGTTGGTCTGTTTGGGATAAGTGGAACCCTTATCTTCACCTGCTGTATATTTACTTTTTTTCTCTCTCTCTCATTGCATATCAGATCGCAACCTCAGGTATCTTAACATCATTTGATTGCTGTCAAACCTATGCCTCTGGACAAATTTTGGCCATGGGGCCTCATTTACTAAAGTCGATTTTGCTAAAAATTGCCAAAATCCCGGGACTTTGGCAGCGATTATGCCATCACCGCATTCACTAAAGGCAAAGTCCCGGGACATTAACCCTTGCCATGCTGAAGTTTAGAGTACTAGAAGGCACAGCATAGCCAGAAATACATGGCCATGCTGTGCATTATAGTACTATCAGCGCCAGCATGATAAGGGTTATAAGCATGGGCAGCAATTTTTACAGGGGAAAAATCACTGGACATTGATGGCGATTATAAATCGCCAGCAAAAAGCGCAGCATAGTAAAATCGCAGCAACATCGTCGAGATGGCTGGCGATTCATAATCGCTGCCAAAAAGCGACTTTAGTAAATGAGGCCCATGGTCTTTGCTAAGTGCCTGAAATATAGCATCCTGAATCAAGTTCATGACCTGAATGGCAGGTATCTGGTGGTAGATATACAGATATTTGATATTAAATACACATTGGTTAACCTATACTCTCCAAACTCAAATCAAAGTGACTTCCTTCGGGATTTAATAACACTCCTCCTCCAGAGATACTTAATTGTGGAGTGCGACTTTAATGAATTAGACAGATTTGGCCTGATTCAGACTTATGGAGCTTGAAATTAAGGGCCTGATTCGGATTTACGAAGGAGCTTAATAATAAGAGAGGGAAGTTACTCCTGGACAAAACCATGTTGATTTCAGGGGGAGCCAAGTTAATTGAATTCTATGCTCTATGGGAGATATCTTTGAATTGCTTACTGCACACAGATACTGACCAGCTTTACTTTTACAGTGTTATTTAGACTTGGGCTGGGAAACACCACCTCTCAACTCTAATACTGTTTGCAACAGATGAAATATGACCCCCATGCAATCAACATGATCTTAGGACCGGATCCAGACCCCGTATCGTAACACTAGCGTAACATGCGCCTTCCTGTCAAATCAGGCCACTTACGCACTTTGCGTAAGTGGCCTGACGTTCGCAGGTCTGGATCCGGCCCTTAATTTAAAGCTCCTACTTGAGTCTGAATCAGGTCCATTGTCTGGCCTAACTCAGACAAACTTACCCATCCAGAATCCATTTCCTGATTTTAGAATGCTCTAGGCCTGAGACTAATCCTGGTGATCAATCTTATATTTTCCCCTCAGGAATCCACTGCACTTTTTTCAGTATGAATTACCTTTTACTAACAGATTCTCTAATGACACAGATTATTGGTGCCCACTTGAATAACATAATGGTTTCAGACCACACACTAATTACAGTCTCTCTTCAACCCCCAATGTTGCAAGATCATTCATGCGTGTGGCAATTTACAAAACATCTGTATTACTCTGAAGATTTTCAACTCTTTCTTAAACAAAAGTGGACAGAGTTCCAGAATGATAATACAGATCTTTGGGACACTCCCGTCCTCAACTGGGAGACATCCAAGGCTGTGATGCAGGGGAATATTATCAGTTATGTGACTAATGAGAACAAAAGAAAAAGGCATAATGTTCTTCTTTGGAACATCAATTTTTCAGGTTCTTGCTCGCAGAGGTCCAGGCGGATTTTTCGCAGACCTCTCAGCTTGAGTATTTCAAACTGCTGGCTGATTATGGCTAAGTGATTACAATGTATTCTCTCTTCTCTCCTATTAATTTAACACTTTTTAAAAGGGGTTCGTCTGTCCCTAGCGATGGTGGTGGCCTTGTCTTCCCAACTATCCAATAATATGGTTCTCATCCTAGACGAAGAGAAGGCCTTTGGTTCTGACTTCTGATCATACCTTTATGAGGGTGGAAACTTTATTTCATTATTTTATTATTTTTACACTAATCCCATACTTCCCTGCTAATTAACAGCTTGGATGTAAGTATAACCAGGGAAATTAGGCAGGGCTGCCCCGTATCACCATTGCTTTTAATATTGCTTTTGACCCAATGCTTTGACTTCTGTAGAATTGGTGGGAGTTTAGGAGATTAAAATAGGGGGAAATGAGATTAAATTATTTATGTTTGCAGGTGATATTAGGAATCCACAACATTCAAAAAGGGACAACAAGTCCCTTGATGACCAGGTTGGAAGAGTTCGGAGAGGTTTCAGGTTTTACTGAAAAATCATAAGCTCTATACCTTAAAAATAGATACAGTTACCCACACTGGGCCAGACAGCCCAGTTCCAGGTGCTCTAAGTGGATATTTCTTACCTTGGTGTCTAGGATACCTGGGTATCCCCAAAAATACCCATCAATTATATAATACCAATATCACACCAGCCATTGTTAAAGCTAAAACAGAGGTGTAGTTTATGTATCTCATATAAATTTTTGACTTTTGAAAAAGATTACTTTCCAGAGATTACTTTATCCAGTACAAATTTCTTCCCCCTACTGACTCACAGAGATTCCTCCAAGATAGATGAAATTTTCTGTCCATTTACTTTCATATTTGTAGGTTCTCAATTGCTTTCTTGATGGATCCCTTCTTTCTCAATCCAGAATGGTGTGACACTCCATAGTAGTTGCACTGGCAGGATCTAGCAGGCTTAGGTTCTATGTGCTCCCTTTCCCCCAGCTGTCAGGTAATCACCTGTGGAGGTGTGTCAGGGTTGCCTTGTGATTAGAGGATCCCTCCTTAAATACTCCCTGCTCACTTCCACAGGTGTCGGTTATAGCGTCTGGTTCCTGATCGCGCTAGCTGGCTGTCTGAGTGCTTCGTTTGCTTTTTTGCATTATCCTGATACCCTGCTTTCCTGGTGTGTACCCCCTTGCTTCCCTCGTACACTCTGTCTTATTGTTGACCCCCTGTGTGGTGAGGTGCGCGGCGAGAGTAGTTTGCTACTCCCGCTGGCGGCCTCAGCCCCGGACAGGCTCCAGTCTGTTTACTTGTATGCGAGTGAATTCCATCTCCTTGCTCCGTCTTGTCAGGCGTGTTTGTGAGATCTGCCACGTGTTGTGAGCGTTACCTGTGGTTACCATCTTGCAGTGTGTTTGGTTCTTATTACCTGCGGTTACCATCTAGCGGTGTAGTAAGACTCTGTATTTACCTGCTTTGGTCATCTAGCAGTGTCGGAGTTCCGTTCTTAGGTCTCCTGTGTTCCTCGCAGCTGTATCATCTTGCTCGAGTGTGTTAGCCACCAGTGTGTTTACTGTGTGAGCATTCCGCTGAGTGTGTGTCATCTCCAGTGTGTATAGAGCATAGCTCCACTGTGTATGTGTCATCTCCAGTGTGTTTTAGAGCATAGCTCCACTGTTTACCACCTACAGTGTAGCGCAGACCTTTCCACCTGTCTGCTTATAGTTCCCCTGTTACATCTGGGACTTTTGGTACATCTAGTACTGCCTGTGGGCAGCTTCCTTATAGTATACTAATAGTTAGGAGTACAGCCTGCTTATCCTCCAGTGCAACATCTCTCCTAATACCCTGCCTATGGTTTCCTATTAGTATACTTATTATTTTAGGGAAGTTATATTCTTGTCTGCATTACTGTGTATGAGGGTTCCGGTATTTGCATTAAAGAAACCTTTTTACTGTTCTTGAGAGTAACTGTATTATTCATACCTGATTATTGTATGCAAGGGTTCTTGTGTGTATCTGGGTTCCTGAATAAGCACTACCACGCTGCAGTACCCCTTTGGGAACTATTGCCGGGGGCACGACCTGTCAGACCAGCAGCCCAGACTATCCTCACCTTCAGAGGCTCTAGTGAATACCTGGTGCTGACATAGACTCCGGGCCCCCGGTGAGAAAACCCTTAGGCCGACTGTAACAAATGGGTGATATTTGGTATAACTCCCTTGGGATTAGGGTTGAGGGTGGTTGTAGGAAATGACTTTGGCAGACTCAGCTGCTGCCAGGAATAGCATCCTTTAGGTCTGAATCCAGAATACTCCTCCCTCAATGTCCCTTTTCCAAGAAAAAGGACAACGCCAAAACACAAATCTGTTCCTGCTTCCGAAATACGTTGTTGTATTCTACTCTTGTTTACTCCCAAGACCCTTTGATAGTTCTGGAAACAAAGAAATAGCACCATTGATACCCCCCTTCCCTTCTGTATCCACATCTAGACATTATAATTAATGTACATTTTTACTGTTCGACCCTGCACTTATAGTTAGACAGATTGTGATCTTCCATGAATATGTTATCTCTTTTTATCTTAATATTTGTGTTCTTGATAATATACTGAATGTATAGGATTCAGCTATAATATGCTTCTAACCATGACATTATATTGTTGATTGATCTTTGGATGTTGACAATAATGTTATAGTGTGCTAATTGTTAAATGCTTTAGTAAAAATATGAAATTTAAAAAATAATAATAATAGGAGGATATGGAAACTTCAGTGCAACAATTGAAGGATACAAACGATGAATGAAAAAAAAAGTCTATGTCCACACCAAGCAGGAAAGAAAGGCTGAGGTCAAGGCGGAAATGCAGAATTTGCAGATCGAGTCTCTTAAATGGAATGAGAAAATTTGCTGCATGCATAAATCTAACTGCGGGAATGCACTGCACATGTGTGCAGTGCATTCCGATTGTATGTAACTCTTATGATTGTATGTAACTTTTATGATTGTATGTAACTTTTGATTGTAATTCTGATTGTATGTAACTTTTATGTAACGCTGTATGATAGGGCGTGACATCCAGGCATTATAGGCATTGTGGGAGGAGTTAGGCATTTAAATTGTACAGTATGGGCTGAGTTAGGCACTTACATATGACAAAGTTAAGGTAGGGTTCTGAACACATAAGTCAGCTAAGTTACGTGCATGAGAGGGGAGTGCTGGAGGAGTGCATTATCTTTAGTAGTAACTTTATTATTATTTATTATTATTGTTGGCAGCACCATATAAAATACAACAACAAAATACAGTACAGACATACCGGGCAAGAATGGACAGCATAGTGCATAATGAAATACAATATAAATATAAAAATTTAGACACACTTGTGTACGTAAAACGACTTTAAGTCTGGATCAGGCCCAAAGTGTGGGAGTTGAGATCAGGGCCCCATCAAATACTATGAGATAAGAGAAGAAGGTACCATTAGTAGAGACATCTACATGGCACTGACAACATTGGTCACATCAAAATTGGGTTGTTGGGAGCCCCTTTTCTAGTTGAATTAGTCATAGACATCAACACACTGGAGCTGCACAAATGGTGTAAATCTAAAAACTGGACAAACCATATTACCCTTTCTTGCGATTCAACATGGTTTTGTCTGGATGCAGATTTGTTACTTCAATGTGTCATTGTTTGCTCAATTGCTGCAGAATTTTAATAGCAATGGTGGGTAGGGGTCACCTGCCGCATTGTTTCCTTAGAGATGTGCCACATCTCTTATTGCAGTCTGAAACAAACTCTCTTTTTTAAATTCAGTAGTTTTGTAATTTTTATTTTATTTTAAAAAAAATTGATATTTTATTTTTTATATTTTTTTATCTTTTCTTTTATATAACATAAATATGACACAATACAATTTACACCCTTAATAGTGTTCACACGCATTAGTGGCATGCTGTCCACAGCTGAAGGAATACATTTCACTAGTCATGCTAAAATTAACATACATATTCATAAAATAGAGCAATACTTAAAGCACTGGAAACAGTATATCCAGCTAACAGTAGTATAGACATTAATGGGAAACATTTCAGAATTCTGTACAAGGCAGAATAAAGTACTGCATTAATAGTGTAAAGGGGTAAGGAGCTTCATGGGGTGGGGGGGAGAGGGTGTAAAGAAGGGATAGCAATAATCTCAAGGAGAACACCTTGAACATGTGTTTCAAGCCATGGAGACAAAGGGCTAGATTTACTAAACTGCGAAAAACGAAAAAGGGAGATTCTAGCTGACATTCTCCAGTATGTAATAGTAAAGTGAAAGCTAACCGATTGGTTGCTATGGACAACATCCCCACATTTCCTTTTCCGCAGTTTAGTAAATCTAGCCACAAATTTTATATTATACATGGAGGGTTTTATTTCCTATATATAAAAACTTCTCATGAGGCAATGTCGTATTAACTAAGGATATCCATGCTCCAACTCTTGAATGGAGGATGCAAGTCACCTCCTAGCTATCACAACCTTATCAAAAGAGGTGAAAGCAAAGATATAGACACCAAATTCCTCTTCCAGTGTCTCTCCCAAAAAGACAGCACTAGTGAACACAACCAACGCATTTGCCAAGGAATACTGACACAGAGCCAGGTCATTTATTAACAGGTTCTTATATGGCTACATCACATTATGTAGCACTTTACAGAGAATATTTCACATTAATCTCTGCCCCATTGGAGCTACATACTAAGGTCCCTAACACATACATAAACACAGACATTTGGGTTAATTTATTCAGCAGCTTATTAACCTACCAGCACGTTTTTGACATGTGGGAGGAAAGTGGAGCACCCGGAAGAAACTTATGCAGACACAAGGAGAACATACAAACTCCACACAGATAGGGTCTAGTACAGTATTGAACTCATGACGTCAGCACTATGAGACACAAGTGCTATTTACTGAGCCACCGTGCTGTCTATGTAGAAGTGGAACTGCTGATATCATACAGATGAAGTAGCTGCCCTAAGGCCGCCATGACATCAGACCATTCTTTCTCCTCAACCTCCCTAAAGTTTGGTTTCCATGTGGCCCGGAATTCACAGTCTCACACTTCACCCATTAATAAAAAAATTCTGCAATGTTTCGAAACATTTCAAACATTCTAAATAGGGACAGCTGAAAAGCAACTTTCGGCTGTCCCTATTTAGCAATGTGAAACATCGCAGTGGGGACTCGCAATGTTTTTAGATCTCTCTCGTGTTGGTCTCCAACAGGAGTCCAGAATCAAGATGTTATTTATTTTGTTGAGAAATAAATCCCTTTACTAGTTGAATATCAATACAAATTAACTCACTGTGTTAGAATTCATAGATGTTACAGAGGTGAAGTGAGTGAAGTAGAAAGGAAATATGGGAAAATTCAAACAGATTCAGAACCCAGGAAAGTCCTTCCTTCCTTTTGATCCCCAAGGTCTATTAACATAAAGGCATACAATAAATAAAATAAAATTTTAAGAAAACTTTATAATTATAAGTGTATATATTCTGTTTTACGTTATATTCTATATCCATTTAGGCGAATGTGCCTAATCAAAAGGTGTGGATATCTGGTAGTAGAGTCCTTCTCTCTGTTAATCTTTTAGGGATGTAAAGAATACCTGAGAGGTCTATGATACCAAATGAAACAGACAAGGAATAATTCACTGAAGGGATACCAAGACTAAGAATCTGGAATAAATAAAGCCACTTGTGAAGGATGTTCATGTTCACTGCTAAACTTGCTTTCACATAGCAGGCTGAGAGACTGCTTCAGAAAATCAATATTCTTAGCATATTCATATGATTATCCGGTTTCATTTTTCTTTGACTAATGCATTGTTTTTGACATTAAGTATTAAGAACATTGATGATACGTTTACAGTATTCAACAGCAATACAAAACAAGGTGGAAGCGGAACATGAGCGAGTGTTAGAATAAAGGTGGAGTTGCCACTTCTATCGCCTGCTATATCTGCTAAGTCTATTCATAGTTGATTAGCACAAAAAAGTTAGCTGAATATCCTTGAGGTTATTGATGAATCAGACATATGATTGCATGTACCTGCAACCTAAACTTAGCCGGGAACACACAATACAATTATCTGGCATATCAGGCAGTGTGTATGCTGGACCAATTTCTCAGGATGTTGACAAAACAGTTCAGAAACAAACTCGCCCAATAATTAAAACAGTTTACCTGCCTAAACATTCACACTGATGCTGTGTCGATCCTATTAACAGGTGGCACACTCCTCACGATTTCCCCGGCCATCAGACTATTTTCTCTGGAGCCAGGAATATTGTCAAAGTGTGATCTCAGCATTACAGTTGTCCCTCAGTGATTATATTTGCTGAAATGTTTTGCTAAAATCTCTTTGTTAACTTAAGCTTGGATTTCCCATAGCAAATTGAAAAGAAACAATGGTCATTTAAATGTAACTGTTAAAAGGGTTATCTTAAATGCAAATTTATATGATTAATATAATTAAGAATGATCATTAAGAACTATCTGGTTATTGTTGAAAGAACATTACTACTAGGTTGTGTCCTTTATTTTTTATTTATAAATACATCAATTACAACATCTGTTGTAAGTCGACATGTTGCCCATAGCAACCAATCAGATTTTAGCTGACATTCTCTAGTATGTAATAGAAAAGGAAGAGCTGATATTATTTTATTTTTATCCACACTAAATAGAGAAAGGTTTTATGTAGATTTCTTATATTGGTAAAGAAACATGGTAAACATGTCCAGGTCCAGGTCTCGACACTCACTGTGAACGTGTGATACATGCCCTAGTTCTCCAAAAGAGGTTTAGTATACAAGTTTTGTAAGTTAACTAATTTATTTTTATTCCAATATCTCAGTAACCTAAGTGACTGTCCTCAGGGTCATACCTGACCCTGAGGACAGTCACTTAGGTGACTAAAACGTTGGAATCAAAATAAATTGGTTAATTTACAAAACTCCTCAAGGCTCCTGAGTGCTTTCCTTTATTCCAGACTTGTGTGTATATATATATAGCCTTGTAAGTGGCGAACGGCTTATCACATATCTGCAGATATTTGTAACTAATTCTCTGACTTTTATTTTAAAGATAGAGGTTCATAATTAGTAACTGAGTAATGGCTAGAGTGCCAGGCCATGTTGTGCTATACAGACATGATAAATAATACCATCATGTGGT
>WWET01001279.1:120649-145310 GCA_011038615.1 Limnodynastes dumerilii | reverse complement strand
TAATCTATCTGGTAAACCTAAGGTCCAGATTAAAATAAATAAATAAAAAAAATAAACAGAAAACAAACAGAAAAAGCAAAAAGAAAACAGAAATGGGCTAATGTTTAACTGTTTGAGGGCTTTTGTTAATATGAACTTTTTGTTGGCAGAAGCTAATAGTAATAGTAGTACTTGTTTTAAGGAAAAAGCTAAATAAATAAAACCTGCAGTCTTCACATAAATATACCCATTACCCAATATACCCATTAGCTATACTGTATAATGCTTTTGGTGCAGCTCAAGTCATCTGAAATAATGTCTTCATAGATGTGTTAATGTTATGTGTAGTAAATTATTTTTTATTCAAATAATTTTTAGATGTAATTTACTTTAAATCCAAGGGTGTATGGATCCAAAATTCTCCTACCACAAGCATATTTTAAACGTGGTAACTGCAATAGAACTGTGGTGAGCTAAGTAAATGAAGTATGTATAATCCTAAATGCCTAATTTGGAACAACTGTTTATTGTATTTATTGCAGGATATTAATATGTATTGCTTAATAATGTGAATAAGGGTGACTTTGGTTTTACATATTGAATGGATTATCTCAGATTTTGTTATACATTTAGCCTTGTGTTTCTGTGCTATTAATGACACAAAACAACTAAATATCCCCAATGGGCAGGTATGTGAGTGAATGAGAAAATACACAAGGTTAGTGAATTAAAGCTTGAGCTGTCTTGAATGGATAGAACTATTACAATTACTGAGCATGTACTGCTAACAGTATCTCCAAAGCTTGAAGCACAATGTCCATCTGGAGCCAGACATGTTTTGACAGCTCCCCAGTACTCCTCCCTAGAAAATTGAGCATTGATCTGTCTCTCCCTCCCTGTATGCTTCATATCTGTGCTTCTTTTAGATATGGCCAGTTTTCATCTTCCTAGCACATTGCATTTAATTGTATGCACTGTCTTTTAACACTTTCCACATTAACCTATGCCAAGCCAGAATTGTTCATTTCTTCTTGCCTTCACTCTGTATCTGTGATTTCACGTCAAGGCTTTACATTCAATTTTTAACCTTTTAATATGCACTTTTGCTCTCTTTTCTTTTGCCACTTTCTTACATCCTCATACATATTGTTAATCCCATTATTATTGGTCAATTCCTGCAGGTTCTTAACAATGTAATACGTTTTGTTTTTTTTGACCACCAGTTTAATATACTGAGCAAGTTTCTTTTGATAATTCATTTTATCATGTTTATGTTGCTTGTCACCAGTCATTAATGCTTTAAAAAGATAATGCGAGAACATTGATTTACAATAAGTGTCTGTATTTCTGGAATTATTATAACTTATAACACAAGTTTCAGTATTCAATAATGTAGTGCCCTGATTTTTTCATTTTTACATTTTTGTAGCTTGAAAATTAATAAAACAAAACATATCCCCAAGTTAGTAAACATTAAAATAACGAAGAGAAGTAAATATTTATGGCATAACAACTTTGAATACTCAGGCATTTTCAGCTATACAAAAAAACCCCGAAAATAATTTTGTTTATAAATGTAAGAATTCTGAGATCTCCCTTTCACTCTGCTGTCTCTTTCCTCTCTCTGTCACTGGACCTGCTTACAGCATGGAACAGTTTATAAATGGAACACGGCCCCCTCGTTCTCAAGAGCAAGGCATGCTGGGAGCTCTGCTTTATGTTTTCCAGACTGTGGTTTGATTTTTAACTCTTGCAGTGCAACAAGAAAGGGTGTGATACAAACATGAAGAGCAATATAAGCAGGGTGTGTCTGGATCAAAGAACCTTCCTGTTTGTTTTTTCTTTTTCAGTTTCCATTTTCTTCAACTCAAAGCAGAAATATAATTTCTGCTTCAAATTGTTTATGCCTCACTCTCCCTTTTTCTGCTGGTTTTCTCGCTCCTTTTTTTTTTTTTCCCTAACCTTACCCACATACTACAAAAAAATCATGCAGCCTATACATGAAGTAAGTTAGATTAGCATCTGGGTGGACAGCAAGCATGAGTATATGCAGGTATAAAATTGTATTGGTTCTGTAAATCAATTCCTTCACCCAGACCTCTCTGCTTCATTCAGTGGCAGCTCTGCAATCTTAACAAAAGACTAGAGGGTGTTGGATTATTTAAAGTTGATAAATAAGATGAAGGCATAAACATGTTATGTGTTTCCTTGTTACTTTATTGCTTCTTGATTCTGCATGATGTGATCTGACTTGAATCCACTGGGATCCTGGTTTTATTTTTTTCCTAAGTATTTCCTGTTAGAAAAGCCCTTCTCAGTGTGTCTAGAGTAGGCTTTTCCCTTTCTGGCTCTCTACCAACTCTTCTGGGGCAGCAGGGCAGGATTCCCCCGCTCTTGCAGTGACACCACTAAAAATAGCACAAAGACACTTCTGACCGGGTGTACCAAGACTCGGAAAGGGGTGGGAGGTAGTATTAAAGAAGCAAACCTGCAAAACTTCCTGAGCCAGCAAGTAAATAGAAATGTGACTGCAGAAACACTTGTGTGTATTGCATATCAACATAGACCACGCAGAAAAGAATATTTTAAGTCATTTTTATGTTTAAATCGGTACATAGAAAAATGTAAAATAAAATCACTCTCATTGCAGCCAGTTAATTAGACATAGGTTGAATGCATAATTAGTATCAATGGACTGGATCCTCCGCTCCCCTTTTTCCAACTTTCGCAATGGACTGCTACTGCATTTCCAGCCTGCATATTTATCTGTACAAACACAAAATGGAAGTTGCTCAATCAGTTTATAGGTAAATGCAAACAGGTGCATGAAAGACTGGTAATCTGCTAGCCACAGAAACAAAGGAAAGAAAATGCCTCAGAAACACTGCCATTGACCAGTAACAGACTATACCGTCTATCTGTAAAATAAAATGCAGAAATGTCTGTTACACATATTTAAGCAAATATATGATAAGCCACCAGCCACCGTCAAGGCCTTTCTGCATATGGTGGTCTTAACTGTTGAGAGTCCCACTGTTGGGTCATATATGTTTTTAAATTGAGAGCCAACTTACCTCAGGAAACACCCCTTAAAGTCTCCAAAATAGCTGCTGTGGAACAACACCCCCTCTCAGCTGCTGCTCCCAGACATACTCCCAAACAATACAAACACAAAATGGAAGTTGCTCAATCAATTTATAGGTAAATGCAAACAGGTACATCAAAGGCAGGGGATAATCTGCTAGCCACAGAAACACAGGAAAGAAAATGCCTTAGCAACACTGCCATTAACCAGTAACAGACTATACCGTCTATCTGTAATATAAAACGCAGAAATCTCCGTTACACATATTTGTGCAAATATATGATAAGCCACCAGCCACCGTCCCATCTGTGCTACCCAATTGAAATGCAACTGACTCATGCAGACTTAAGAGGATTGAGACCTCCAGCGTATTTTGCATGTACAGTATAATTGTACAGAGATGGCCCTTGGCATAGGCCACAAAGGCGGTTGTCTAGGGCCATGCATGTAAAGGTCAGACTGAGCCACTCCAAGAAAGGTGTGAGTGAGGTGTCAGAGAGGTGAATGGTGTAGAGGGGCTACAAACTGTTATAGTTAGGGCTTTTTTTTTTTTGCATATATATTTAAATAATTTCAATAATAAATAAAATAATATTTGATGGAGTCCTTTTAGATTTTTGCCTAATGTTCCTCAAAACCTAGGGTGGCCTCTGTAATTATGTCCTCTGTCTATGTACTAATTTAGACTCTCAATGCTGCCATTTCCTTTTACAGAAGTTGTAAATGTTAGGGTAGATCCTTGGTATTGGCAGCTCGACCTTGTGAAGGTAGCAGTTAACATTGCAATCACATGGATACAATGAAATTACAAGTCTACAATGTCTGTTTCCCGCACATCCGTTGCTCAGGACTCAAATGACATAAGCACTGTAGCTCAGGATATTGTCCATTATTATCAGAAGCTGAAGCATAAGAGTTATTTACTGTGAAAAATTTTTCTAACGTATCTATAAACCTTTTACATGGACAGGATCCTCATCTACCTGTTACTAAGTTTCGTACTTGAGCCGATAGGGGCACTCCCTCAGTAACGTATGGAACTAAAGACTTTTACGCAGTGGTGGAAGTACCGGAGGCAATGGAAGCGCTGAGCTCCGGGTGCTAGACTGGAGGGGGCACTTCCATTGTCCTCTTCTGCAGTGACCTGACCTGCAGTTACCTCTTGAAGGCTCTGGTAACGTGCCCAAGCCAGAAATATACCCATTACTGGCCGTGGGCTACGAAAATAGGGATTTTCCCAGGAATGCACTGCGCGACATCATGAAGTCACACCAGTGCTGCGCCCCCTCACCTCCGGGCGACGGGGAAGAACTTAAACCATTGCTCGAGAACCACAAACAAGACAATTGTACGTAAAGGCTAAACCCAGCCCTTACTGGAAAATTTAAATAGGAAGCCCTGCCCACCATGCATATAAACTATGCATCTGTCACGCCCCAACGTTCCGATGTGTATCCCAGGGTTTTGTCCATGCACAGTATTGACCCACAGACAATTTCTGCACACTGCATGCAGAAATCTGTCTTTGTTAATTGATAATCTGATCCCATGCCTTAGTGAACCTACATTAACCTTTAAAGTGATCTGAGCATCCACCATTTTGTGTATTCTGTTTGGAAGCATGTCTGGGAGCAGCAGCTGAAAAGGGGGTGTTGGTCCACAGCAACTATTTTGGATGCTTTAAGATTCCCCCCTTAGGTAAGTTAACTCTCCAGAAAAAAAGATATATATTATACAGTTTTTTTTTTTAGCAGATTATGTAGCGCTTTACAGAGAAAATTTTATGTTTACATCAGTCCCTGTCCTGTTGTAGCTACATTTTAAGTTTCCTATCGCACACACACAGACTAGGACTAATTTAATTAGAAGCCAATTAACCTTTTTTGGGGGGATTTATTTTTTGGGGGGGGAGCGTGGGAGGAAACCAGAGCACCCTGAGGAAACCCATGCAGACACGGCGAGAACATACAAACTCCACACAGATAAGAACTAGTTATGAAATCAAACTCATGACCTCAGCAATGTGATACTCACTGAGTCACCGTGCTCTCATTATAAGCGTTAGGACCACCATTGCAGAAAGGCCTTGATGGTGGCTTATTATTTATATGCAACTGTGTGTAATAAACATTTTTATTTTACCGATATAATGGTAAAGTTTAGGACTGAGTGATGTCAGTGTTGCTGGGGCATTTTCTTTCCTTTGTTTCTGTTAAAGCAGATTACACTTGTCTTCACACATCTATTTGCATCTATCTATATAAAAGCCATTTTGCTCCTCACCGTTATACGCATGCACAGTAGCATCCACACGTTGAGATGCTACTGCGCATGCCGAAGGGTGAGGGGCAGAAAAAAACCCCAAAAAAATAAAAAAAAAACATACCCACACACATTCCTAGCCACCGCCATCTTGAGAAAACTGGGTGGCTGGAGACACATGATTGGGGATACGGAGGGGGGGCTGGAGACATGATTGGGGATACTGGTGACATGATGGGGATACAAGAAGGGGGCGGGGAGACATGATGAGGATACTGGGGGGGATGAATGCCCAATATTTTTCCTGTCTTTATGACGGGTTTTAGACTAGTATAGAATAATTACCAGGTCACAGTAGGTAGTTGCATTATGCCCCTGATCAGTATAAATATCTGAATCAGTGAAAATATCTCAACCACAGTCTTCTGAATAGTCTGTGACTAAAGCTAGGTACACACTGGAACTGTAACGATACAATGGCGTTACTCAATTTAGAGGACGATTAGGCATATTAGACACCTGTACACACTGTCACAATGTGCCACTGGATTGGAGTTTTAATTGTATCCATAACCCCTTGCTGCAATCCTATGCATGCTCACAAAGGTGCAGGAAGATGAGGAGATTTGTTGAAATGAAGTTCTGGACAGCATATACACTGAACACTTCTAACAACATTGCTGATTAAAAAATATAGGAGCTTCAAAAAATCAGACCTCTGACTTTTTACTTTGTTCAGTGTAGCTACATAATTTCTTTAATGTTTGTGTTCTGCGCAAGTGCACACATACATGCTTCATGTTTCTTCAGTTTCTGATGGGGTTGCTGGTTCCATTTGCAAGTGGTATGGATTAAGTCTTCCATTATACAGTATAGATGTGCCAAAGACTGCATAAAAATCCAGACTTCCAAACCAGTGCCATTTTGCACAGTGGAAACTTTAGGTAGGTTATGGATATCGGAAATCCATTGCTGTGAGGAGAATAGTTAGCAGGGCACTCGCGTGGATTTCTGGACACAGGGTAAACATTCAGTTACGGGTCGGAAGGCACCTAATAATCGCAGATTAGTGCGCAATAAATGAGGTTTTCTTACACATTACAGATCTACCTTATACATCTGATGCACTACTTTCTAACTGTCCAAGGTTATCAAATTAGCTACATCTATATACACACATAATTTACAGATGCTGGATTGATTTATGACTTTCAGCTAAGTTGCATGCTGCATCCCTATATTTGGAAATGCCACATGCATGAGGAATAACTGCTGTGCTGTTTTTCTGAATATTTAATGGCATGATATACAGCCATGTGCTTTTGAGTAAGATGATGGTGTAGTGAACATAAGTGTAATTTCATTTTCATCAGTCAAACAATCTGGCAAACAAAGATAATGTATGTATGAGTAGTGTTTTTCAGTACAACTACACTTGCATCATGACTGTGGCTGAGCATAGGGGATTCCCTTTCCTTTTCTGCAACAGTCAGTTACATTATAGGTGTGTCTCGCTCTGCTTACGGAAAAACTGAGTTTGGTTCTTTGTGTGTTCAAATTATATCATTACATTAAAATTGTTTACTAAAAAGTAGTATCTAGATTGGTGTATGATCCCTGAAAATCTCTCAACGCCTCATGATAACTGTGGTGTGTTAAGGAAATCTGGAAGTCACTTGGTTCTGTCAGACACATAGTTCCATATTCTGACCTTTGTAATGTGCTTGTTCAATAAAGCTCAGAACGATGTATTGTTCCTTACACTGACATTGATTTGTTGTGATTAACAATCATGACAGGACCATGACAGATTGGACATTTTAATTTACATTGTATTTTGTACAGTCTTCAATGTGTTCTCCCTGTGATTACCTTTATTTTCATTACAGATTTTGCCAAATAGTATAATAGAGTGTATGGATAATGAATTTGAGGAAATTCAGACCTTACTAAACCATTGCTCCACTCCCCTGTTTAGTAAATCATTTACAGAAGTATATTGGTCGTGTGATGCCTATATTCTAACTATACATGTATAAGCTGTAGCTCTGTCTAGTGTGTAAGTTAATAATTATTAATGAAATTATATTCTGCGTTCTATAGCACTGCTCTCCTAGCTTATAGTCCTTTCTTTTTGTAGTTTATTAACAGACCTTTCTAGGGTTAACATTTCAGAATCCGATTGCTCTAATGCCCAGCAAATGTTGTTCCAAAAATATTTATTTTCTCACCTTATGATGTTGACGAATTATTAATTATTCGATGCAGAAACTAGGATTTGTGGAGTTTTCAGTCACTACATATTACAGATGACATAACATTTATCATGCTTAGTGCATGACTGTTTGCATTTTAATTGGCCTAAATAGTAGTGTGCTAAATTTTTAATGCAAACATTTAACTAGCACACATTTGTTTAAATGCTTGGTTATATTAGTAACTAGACATTGGAAAGGAGAACATGTGACTTTTACAATCCTCCCGGCCCCCACCTCTTTCTCCTTTTCCATATAGCTCCCAGTGGGCTCTTCTTGCTGCCTCTAAGGTGTGTGAGTGGAAATAATTAGATTTGGGAGCTATTTGTCTTCATAGGATTAAACGAAAGAGGAAGCAGCTGCTTCATTCTGGATATTGATGTGTATGTTAGCCGGTATATTTGGGAAGAGTGTTGTATGTTGACAAGTATGGGCTTGAGTCTTCTTCAAAAATGTAGTTGCAATCCTAAAGCCTTGTTATTTGCACATGTATTGAATTGGTTCTGTGTGAGCACGGCAGTGGCTTTTCAGACTTTACTAATACAACAAGGGTTAATGTTAAATGTTATTCTTGACTGAAGGAAGATAAGTGCTTTTTACAAAATTCTGGAAAGATACTGTGACCAAAACTAAGAAGATAAAAGGATCTCTATAGTCCTGGGGATCTTGTGTAATTCAGAATTCAGTCTTAAATAATGTAATCAATAGTTGTATGATGTAAAGTGTACCATTGTACTAGTCTAGGATAGCTATAGTCTATAGATGTAAATTATATCTACTAAACAACAGAATTACAAGCTCTTGTGTCTAGAAGTTATTTCAGGATGCTGAATGATTCATCCTTTACTGTGTGGGCTGCAGGGGGTGTCAGGAGTAGGAGATCCCTGTACTGGGTTTAATATTCTGGGCAGGTTTATCTGCAGTGCTGGCTGAGGCCTCTCCCTCCCCATTAATCACCCCACACCCTCCCTTGTGCTCACTCTTTCTCTCTCCCTCTCCCTTTTTCTCTCTCCACCCACACCCATTGTCTGTCTCTCTCTCCTGCTCTGACTCATTCACTCACTTCTCACTTTTCAAGAGTTGGGAGGGGGTGGCGGCTGCAGGGCAAGATGAAGGCATTGTCTGTTGTGGATGGGTAACAAATATATGGAACTTTAGGGTATAATAGGTGTACACTGTGCAGGTTTGTTCTAGCTAAGGGAGCACACTAACAGGTGTTAGTTCCCAACAGGTCTTTATTAGTACTATTGTTAGACATATAAGCAATGTATAGGTCTGTAAAAGGTCAGTGTCTTTTATCTGGGGCTTGGCCAGCAATGCAGAAAAAAAAGATCTTCTTATCTGTGTGACCATGCAGTGTATGTTTTTGGGTCTATTAGAGCTTAGTCTGGTATGGCAGGGCTATAATTTGAAGGTAATAAAATAACCCTGTGTTTCACCTTAGGGCTTAGGTTGACTAGCTAGAATATATTCATGTTGCCTATTTTCAAACCTAAAGCTCTACTTTACACCTCAGATAGTGCCCTCCCCCCATCCTCCTCCTCCTCACCATGTCACTTTAATTACTGATTTAGCAATCCAAATATTAATTAATGATCTGCGGCAGCTTCCGAAGTCTCTGGGAAGTGTTCACAAGATATTATTTGCCATTTAGCTAGATTCTGGAAGGCAGCGCAAATCTCACACACCATTAATCATACACCAGCACCCCTAATTATGACTCCCGACCCTTCGCTGCACATAGGCACTTTTATTATAAACATGATTGCATTCCTCTATCTAGAAGATAGAAATAGATAACAATTTTATTGCAAGTGCCTAAAAATGAAGTTCCTGAAAGTGTTAAATAGCTCCACATGGGTTCTGTCTTTAAATTAATTATTGGGGTGGGAATTTAACTTTTAGGTTTCTACACTTTCAGCTGTTCTGTTTTATGTTTGTACTCTAATCCATTGTTCGCACCCCCCTCTGACTATATATGACACTATAAAAGTAATCTCAGATTAGCTTATTACTGAGTTATTGGTTATTACAGCCCGTGCTGACTTTTTGGCTTCAGCTGCTTATGAACCGCAGGAAGTCATGGACTTCCAGGCTTCTTTGTATCCTTATGTGCTGACTGCACTAGGAATGATAAAGTTTTAAGACAACTGTCTAGTGTGTGTGTGTGTATGTGTGTGTGTGTGTGTGTATATACAGTGTAATAAATATATATTATTATATATATATTATATTATGGCTGGCACTCACTGTAACAGACAAAGTGAAAATAGTTGCTCCGGTGCTAAACGCCAAACTGAGAGAGACCCAGATACATAAAGACCACTGAAAGGGGCACTCGGAGGCGATAATAAACGTTACTCTGACACCGGAATAATCTGACGTTTCAGGCTCATTTATTTAGAAAGCCTTTCATCAGGGATACATCATAAATGTGACAAAAGCAAAGACAGAATAAATAACTTTACCTGTACAAATTACACCAATGAAGTGAGGTAGCGTGGCCGGCAGCATGGGAGGCCCAGCGGGCCAGTCTGGATGACATAGCGATTCGACTGGGACCACCCTTAGCAGCTCGGTCACCTAGGCAACAGTGAAACATTACCAACCAGAGAAAATAAAGTGATGTGCAAAAACTACACAGAACATAAGACAAAAACATTAAACATAAAAACAAAGATGCAAGCTCATGACCAAATAGAAAGATAATTAGATTGAGAGACCTGATAAGGAATCATAATAATAAACGATCATCAGAAACATAAAGACAGCGGTATCATAGCAGACGGAGAAAAGTCAGACTAAAGCCACTACAGATAACATGCCAAATTCAAGTTCTCATTAAGTTCATGAGGGGCTAACATGTTTAGATGATAAATCCAATAGGACTCTCGTTGTAGTAATTGTCTTCCTCTATCGCCTCCACGGACAGACACTGGAATATGATCTATTATTTTGTACCGGATGGCAATGCCATGTGCATATCAAGCAAAGTGCCTAGCGACTGGTTGGTCAGACTCCTTTCCCTCCAGAGCTGCCCGGATGGCAGATCTGTGTTGTGCCATACGAACCCGGAATGGGGTGGTAGTTTTGCCAATATAGGCTAACCCACATGGACATGTTATAAGATATACAACATGCGTGGTGGTACAAGTGACAAAGTGATTGATCGTATATTTCCGATTAGTACTGGGATGAGTGAACGCAGGACTCGGAGTCAGGTATCTACAGGTTACACAACTCGCACAAGGGAAACAACCTTTTTTGGTATGCAATATTCTGGGTATGGTTACATCCGAGTGCACAAGGTAGCTGCGAAGATTACGTCCGCGACGGTAGCTTGGTAGAAGTTTATACCGATTCATGTGGGTAAGAGCCGGATCCGTGGTAACAATGTTCCATAAGTTTCTAGCCCTAGACGTGGTATGGCTACTATGTTCCCCATATGTCTGCACCCACGGGATGCAAGTCTCTGTAGTTTTTGAAATATTCTTGGGGAGAAGTAAATCCTCACGAGGGATGTTAGAAATGATGTCCTTCTGATGGAGAAGGTACTTCTGTGAGTACCCTCTGGCAGTACATTTAGACACCATAATGTTCATCTCTTCCTCCCATTTGAGGGGATCGTTGGTAATTCTGTGTACCCTTAAGAGTTAGGAATACAGGATACTTTTAAGGCACGCTGGTGGATGTTGTGATGAAGCCAGCAGGACATTATTCCGATCCGTGGGCTTATTGTAAATGGAAGTGACCAGAGAGTTTTGAGTTTTGCGTATATTAAAGTCCAAAAGTGTATTTCTTGATTGCTACTATCCATAGTAAATTTAATGGTGGTAAACAGTTCAAATCCTTAAGGAAGTCACATAGGTCTTCCTTGGTACCTTGACATAAGAGGAAAACGTAATCGATGTACCTGTAGAAACAGGTGCAATGGGCCACATAGCGTTGATCTGTATAGATGTAAGTCTCCTCATAGGCAGACATAAATATATTCGCTAGCGATGGGGCCACATTCGACCCCATCGCATAGCCTGTGAGAAGAAAGTATTCACCATTAAATAGGAAGTAGTTGGATGTCAACGTTAATTCCAGCAACGACATAAAGAAAGATGGATCAGGACCAGTATACAGTTCGCTATGTGTAATGGCCTTGTATATGGCCTCTAGTCTCTGCCGATGGGGTATAGAGGTATATAGGGAGCAAACGTCGATAGTAGCCAATATAGTTTCCATTTGGACAGAGGTGTTTAATGCCAATTTATTTAGGAAATCCGTTGTGTCTCGCAAATATGACTTGCCTTGTTGGACCAGTGGTTGGAGATGATAGTCCAACCATATAGCAATATTTTGAAACAGGCCACCTTTCGCAGCAATGATAGGACGCCCTGGTGGTCTAGTGGCATGTTTGTGGATTTTTGGTACACTGTAGAGAACCGGTGTGACGGTGAGAGACAGTCAGATAGGATTTAAGTTCTATGTCAATAATACCTTCATTCACGGCTGTCTGCAAGATCACATCCACCTTATTCTTGTACATTACCGTGGGATTATGATGAAGTTTAGAGTAGACCATAGGGTCATCTAGTTGCCTATAGAGCTCCGCTAAATAGTCCTCTCGATTCAGTAACCAGGGCTCCCCCCTTGTCTGCCGGACGGATTATGATATTTTGATCTCGACTCAGCCCCTGTAAGGCTTGCCATTCTGAAGTTGTGAGATTCCTGGTCCCAATATGATGATCTTTATACGGACCTGGTTGGCCTATCATCCTGGTAAATGTTTTAATAGAGTGGTTAGAGGATACAGGGTCAAATGTTGATCTGGGTTGAAATCTCCTACCTCCAAGAGTGTCAGGATATATATATATATATATATATATATATATACACACACACACACACATATAAAACTGTCACTCCTCATTCAAAATCAAATGCTCAAGGTGCACTTTACAAGTAGTGTAATAGAAAGTCCAGATAAAGAAGTCACTCATGAGGCTTTGTAGTATTATAACACAGCGGGTACAGCGTTGCTTTTACTTTAAATACTACATAGCCTCATGAGTGACTTCTTTATTTGGACTATATATATTTATATTGTATATATAAAATATACATTTTTTACAATTATTGTTTTCTAATACGTGCAGCTTTTAAATGTATCATATGTTGTGTAGCTAAAATTGACACAATAGCTACGAAAGCAATCTTTGGGGCTGATTCAGAGTTGCACTTACACCTTTTTATACCGTTTTGCAAAGTAAGGGGTGCTAATTAATCTTAAATCTTTTGCATGCAAGCAAAATACATTACTTTTGCATACAGAACTCAAATACTGCATAGTTTTATGTTTAATTTTATAAAATAGATCTCAGCTAAGAAACTTCCTCTCAAATATAATTTTATTTTCACAATTTCAATTTTCCTCCACCTGCATTTCCCCTTGCAGTTCAGCATGGTATTACTCAAGTCTACACTTGCACCTAAAAAACGGTGTAAGTGCAACTCTTATACCCCTTTCACATCACCATGAAATACCCGGGATTTTAGCCAAAAACCCGGGTCTCGGCAAAATCCCGGGAGATGGAGATGTGAAAGGGGTACTTCCGGTGAACCCGTGTCAGAAGACCCGGGAATTCAACCCGGGTAAAAAGAAGGGTTATTCCCGGGTCCGACACGGGTAGGGGTGCAGTGTGAAAGGTGCTACACGGGGTTTTCAACCCGGTTAGCACCTAACGCACTTGATTGGTGCAATTTTTTTTTACTGTTGCCCAGTCTGATGATGACAGGGCAGACCCGGGTCTCTGAATTTCCGGGATATTGCCGGGGTGGTGATGTGAAAGGGGTATAAATCAGCCCCTTTATCTGCAAATTTCAGGCATATGTTGTTTTTTTTTCAAAAATTTTCTTCAAATTTGAGGATCTCAGATTTTGTCCTATGTTTTGCTTTGTTTGTGTATTCATTTCTGTTTCTAATCAAAGAGAAGCGTATTATACACTTTTAACTTGTTTTTTTTTTTGCATGAATATGATAATGAACAAATATAACAGTCACCTACTCCAGTTTTAACATGTAATATTATTTTCCCTTAAAAAGAGTGCGTGCAATCAATCACTTAAGCTGCTACTTTTTAAATTGCAGTTATTGCTTATTTTTCCTTTTTATATGATGTAGAATGATATTAATGCATAGAAAGGACTACTTCCACTTAGTATACACTTGACACACAAATTCATCAAGAATCTCTGATCATTAGCAATCCTAGTTTTGAATGTGCTTTGCTTCATATATATGTAATATTTTATATGTTGTATTAAGTTGTTGTTACATTATGAACTGACTATAAACAGGTTATCCATTACGTGTTCTGTGCTCAAATAATGGAAAGATTTGTTACTAGCTGGCCATAGAGTGATTATAGCCCCCAGCTGTTTTATCCATTTGGTTTGTTATAGCTTGTAACATTTGAACCATGAAGTGTATGAGGTTGCCCTTTACTGCTGTTTACTTAGCTGATATAGAAAAGTTTATAGAAGAAACAATAAATTGTGTTATGTCTTGTATTTACAAAAACTCACCAGAAAGCTATTCATCATGACCAATATATGAAGTGCCATTTATGAGTTGTGGATGTCCAAATGTTGTATAAGGAATGGATGTGATGTGTAAATTTTTGTGCAAATACATAATTGTTGATACTGCTAGTTCACTCGCTGGCTCTATCTTTCCTTTCATAATTCTTTGTTTTTTTTGTTTATTCTCAGTTTCTGCTGTCAGTCTCCAGGTTCTTTAACAACACCAGGATAAACTACAGCTGTTGCCAGGGTCACCTCGGTAACATGTGCATCCTGTTTACTCTGTTAACCCTAATGCATTCACTAAAGATGTCTGAAAGAAGAGCAGCGTAGAAATCAAGGACTGTCACTGCAAAGAGGAAAATAGACATAACAGAATAACTAAAACCTTCAACAAAGGGGTTTCGACCAAGAAGACTCAATATTAAGAAAGTCGGTACACAAACTTTTTGGCAAGTGGGATAATATATGCTAAAATGGCAAACAATTCTACAGACCACCATCCGGTAAATTCTGTCAATGATGGCAACTATGAAGGGGACTTTGGCTGCAGTGTGGAGGAATTGCGGAATCTCATGGAGTTGCGGAGTGGGGAGGCAGTCAACTACATCAGGGAAACCTATGGTGGGGTCCCCAACATCTGTCGCAGGCTAAAAACGTCTCCTGTTGAAGGTACAGTAGACAGTTACAGTTTGCACATATTTGCATAAATAATACACATTCATTGGACTGATCTGATTGCAGGTGGTTGCTACAGCTTTCTGACAAGTGTGACAAGGTTTCTGGGTTGTGCTCCCATGAGGGAGGGACTTAGTATTACAATGTACAGTATAGACATATCAATGGCCATTCAGCTGCCATTTTTTATTTGTGAACAGTATTATTGAACCATTTGCAAAACAAATCTAAAGCTGTGTACACACTACATGTGTTTTCTCGCTATGATCGTACTAATCAAACGATAAACGAGTGTTTGAAATATTGTTTATGTCCGTACTCTCAAACAATCATACATGATTTTTGCAAAGTAGGTAACATTGTATGATCAAATCATTTAATACTTCCAATTTTAAAAACGTTCAGCTTACAGCTACCAACATATACCAGTCTGTGAGCAATTTTCATTAGTGGGGAGGAGGAAGCTAAACTGTATGCTGAGATGTGCAGGATATCTGTATCCTAGAGGCTACCATTGCTTCAGAAGGCCCACAGGAGACATCATGGATGAACTTCTTTTAGTACTAAAGTTTAGAGAATCTCAGCTGTGCACGGAAAAGCTGTGTCCCTACAAAACTAACATGCTGCACTTGGAGTATTGGAGAGCAGGTAATTCAGAGCCTGAGGTGATCGGGAAATTTAGTAATTTGGGAAAGGAATTCCCAAAGAAGAACTGCACTGCTTGTGGAAAAATATTGTTAGGTGTATCAAAATTTACAATCTAGTAACGTGTTTGCTGTGATCTCTAGATCCACTTGTTAAAAAGTGCATTTTAATTATACTACAGACAGTTAACAAGGAAGGGCAGATAGATGTCATTATCCACCTTGGGGCAATAGATCTAGCCACGACTGGTTATGGCAAATAAATTTAGAAATTTAGAAAGTTAGGACCTGGCCGGTGGCAAACACTGTTACTTTTTCTGAAGCATTGCCACTGCTGAGTTGAAGAAAGTAGAATGATGAGAATCCGTAACTTCAATCTGTGTCTTAAGAAGTGGTGCCATCTGGCAAAACAGAAATATATACAAAAGGGATGGCCTGCACCTATCTGTAATAGGAAATGAAATTCTAAGGGAGCAGTTTGAATGCTTCATTAGGAACCATTTAAACTAGAAGAGGGTGGCAGTGATATAAATGATAAAACAAACTCCTCCCCCAATCAAGAGGTATTGTGTTTCTGTAATGACAAGGGATAATCTGGATACTGTTGGTATCACAGAATCATGGTGCAATGAAAATCATGCCTTGTAATTTGCTATATTAATATATAATTTATTTAGCAAGGATATAGTATGGTGAATTGGAGGGGGGATATTAATGTATGTGAAAGAAGGAATATTTAAAAACATCACTTTTAATGACTATTGAAACCAAGGAGGTTATTCTTTTGTACTGTGGTAATTTATACATCACCAGGACAAGATGAGGAAATGAATAATGCCATATTTTAAGACGTCCCTAAAATATTAAAAGGGGAGGTAAATATGATGTGACATTTTTCTACCTAATGTCAAGTGTCCCTTAAGCAGTTGAGAGCCCACTAGCAAAGATCTTAGATTTGGGGCCAGATTTACTAAGCTGCGGGTTTGGGAAAGGGGAGATGTTGCCCATAGCAACCAATCAGATTCTAGCTGACATTCTCTAGTATGTAATAGGAACGTGAGAGCTAGAATCTGACTGGTTGCTATGGGCAACATCTCCACTTTCCCAAACGCGCAGCTTAGTAAATCTGGCCCTTAGTCTTAGATTTGGTGTTTACAAATAGTGACAGACTCAGAAGTTTGTGTGGGTGAGAATCCAGGATTCAAGGTTTATCCAGCTGTATGTTTAAGTTTAAAAACTGAGGGACTCAAAACACAAAATCAAAGATGCTAAAGATTTGGAAGGCTGTTTTTGTTGAAATGGGAAATGTCTCGGTGATTGTGGCAGAGAGGAAACACCTGAAAGGAGTGCAGACACAGTGGAATAAAATGTAAAAGTATACTACTAACAACAGATCTTTGTATCAGAAAGGTTGGGCAAACCCCTAGAAAAGGAAGCTGATATAGTTTACAAAAGAGGTTGGAAGCATAGGAAATAAAAGCAAACCCATAAATATGATGACTGAATCTTGAAAAAGCAGAAAGAGACTGAAGCTGGGTACACACTGAAGAGTTATGTGATGATTATTGTGCTGATCAAACCGTAATCGTCAAATAACTTTGACATATAACTAGTGTGTAACATCCCACAATGCCACAGAATTGCCTGACATGGTATTTGATTTCTTTTATGACAGGGCTATGGAAGATCATCTTAACAATTATTTTTGATTATTATTCACAAAAGAAATGGAGACCAGTTCAATTGCAAGAATATTGCTATAAATTAAGTGAAGACAAATCCTTTTGATGAGGCGTAGATATTAACAGAACTCTCAAATTAGGGGAGGTCATATGGGATACATCCTAGGATACAAAAAGAGCCTAAAGAGGTGCTGATAAAATGATTAACAAATGATTTAAACAGTCACTAGTGATCATATTATTTTCAGTTGATTAAATTGCAAATGTAGTCACTCTGCATAAAAGTGGAAGTAGGGAAAACACTGACTGCTACTGTAGACCATACCTCAATAGTAGGGAGATTGATGGAAACACTTTTAAAGGAACATTTTGTAGAATATCTTAAATCCAGCAATTTGCAGGATCCTAAACGGCATGGATTGAAGAAAGAGGGGGGTTGCCGAAGATCATGTTTAAAAAATGTTTTTTTATTGACTTTTTGTTTTTTGACTGGGTCACTAGTAGAAGGTAGACATAGCTTATCTAGGCTTCAGTAAAGACAATGTGCCACTTCGTAAATAATTATCTTTAATTAAGCTGGAAAATTTGGGATTGGATGCAAAGATGGTTTGCTTGGAAACAATCTTGGTTGTATCTGGGCATTGAAAGTTTCAGTGGAGGTCCCCAGGGATCTGTTCTTAGACCTGTGCTATTTAATATTTTTATTGGTGATATAACTCATGGTATCTAGGAGAAAGTGTGCCTTATTTTGCTGATGACACAAACATATGCAATTAATGTAGACACACTAGGGGGTAAGGTGGGGTTAAAAAACATTATTATCTAGGTATACTAAAGGAATGTTTAAGAGAGTTTAATGGAAAAAATGCAAACTAATGCATTTGGGACTCAAAAACCCAAAAGCTCAATATAGCTTTAACGGGTATAAACTGGAATCTACTGTGGAGAAAATAGATCTATTTTATGTGAGTTACAGGTAGCCAAGCCGGTGGGAGTTGCTGCCGCAAAATTTAAGAATGTGTAAGTATGCCGTCTGGAGAGGTGGGGAGTTTTAGGGTTAGGCTGTGGGGAAGGGAGGTTTGGGGTTAGGGTAATGTAAGGAGAGGGTTAGGGTAATGAAAGTAGAGTCTTAGGGTCAGGCTGCGGGTAGGGGAGGTTAGGGTTAGGCTGCAGGGATGTGAGTCTTAGGGCCAGATTTACTAAGATGCCGGTTTGAAAAAGTGGAGATGTTGCCTATAGCAACAAATCAGATTCTAGCTCTCACTTTCTTATTACATACTAGAGAACGTCAGCTAGAATCTGATTCCTAGCCAGTTCGAAACTCATGATTGGTTACACAAGGGAGGAAATAATGGCAGAAACAGAGAAGATGTAATGTTACTTCATAGGACATTGATACAGCCTCACTTAGAATACTGTTTTCAGTTCTGGAGGCCATATCTTCAGAAGGACATAAATTTAGCAACCTGGATATTTGGTGGTGATGTGAAACGTCCCTTTTTCAGCTCTTCGGGTCTAATGACCTGGGATTTAGACCTGGGGGAAAAAGAAGGGTTTTCCTAGGTCTCACACGGGACTGGTGGCAATGTGAAAGGTCCCCGATTGTTTTTCAACCCGGGTTCTTCACAAAGACACCTGATTGGACAGATTTTTTTTTTTTACTATTGCTATATTAAACAAATATGTAGGTGGGAGGTAGGAGCTGCGAGCAGGGAAAGGAGACAGGCTGTATTTTTTTTAGTACTTATAGGGTCTCCTTTCTGGTCCATTTGCCTGCAGTTTCACTATTCGCCACTATGAATTTAGTACATGTATGCCCCCTCTCTGGTCCACCTGTGGACGGACTCAAGAATGATTGGTTGTTTACAAAGAAAATTTTCTTGGTGGTCGGGTTGTGTCAAAAGATTTTTGAACCTGCTTAAAAATCTGTTGCGATTCCCCACTGCAAAGGCTCGCATTGCGAATTAGGGACAGCTGAAAGCTGTTTTTCGTCAGTCCCTATTTCGAATGCAAACCCTCTCCTTTTTTTTTTTGTAATGAATGGGTGAGTATGTGATTCGCATACTCACCCATTCACTTTCGGAAGTGCCGCCACTGGGGTCTTAGGGTTAGGCTGCGGGGGTGACTTAGAGTTAGGCTCTGAGAAGGGGGACTTAGGGAGCGGGTTGGGGGAAACTCACTTTTTGGAGCACCATGCACGGTGCTCCAGGGATCGATTGCTATGCCTCATCGAGGCAGAAGCAGTCGATATACCAGCCAGTTTGGAACTGGCTGGGAGCGAACGGCCCTTTCGAAATAGGGACGTTCGCTATGGGGACCCCCACTCTTAAAAATCACGTGACCAATAAAGATGCCCTTATGACCTGTTGCTTAATTCTTCTCCTACAGCTTTATTATCCACTGCATTTCAGTTGCAGATCAGATATTTTCAGTAACATTGAATGGGTGTTATATCTGCAATCTCAGTCTCTAGTAGAAGTGTGTTAACAGTCTGGTCGTGAGTGGAATCCTCAGAAAATTGTACAAGTTTGTATTCAGTTTTAGGCTCAGACACATTTTTTTATTTCTTCATGCATGCGATAATACAAGTACAATCATACATAACCCTATATTATATAACTTTAATACTATCCTGTGTTGCCATATAAACTGTCAATGAGATTGCTACAGTGAAGTCAACAGATTTTTGAAATCTATTTTTATATCAGACTTAGATTGAGATTAAAATGTCTTAAGTACTGTGGTTTAATTAGTATTTTTTTTGAGTACTTACATTTCTTACATTTACTTGTTTATCAGCAGTGTTAGATATTATGCTACTTTTACTCTCACACCGTTACTCCCTCTCTTTCTTTAAGCTTCCTAAACAACAATAAAAAAAAATCTATAAGCAGATGGTGCTTCACACAGAGAAATTCCATATCTACCACTACGCGCTCAGCACTGGTATTTATGTAGTTGCTTCTGTTTTCTGCACATACATCTACATTGTGTGAATCAGAGACTGTCCACAATAATCGCATTTCTTTTTTAAATGTCTGTTAGGGGGGTTTCAACCTTGCTCTCAATATTTTTATTGTACAGTAATGAGTAGTCCACACTAGTGACTTGCCAATAATTCAGATAATGGGCTCCTATTTTGCATCTCACATGTATAAAAGATCTTTACACATTTGTCTGCACTGTACTTTCAGTACTAGGATGAAACTGACATACTATTATCCATCATTAGTAGCAGACAGACTTAGGGCCGTATTCAGACCACCAGATGTATTGCATATACGTCCGATGTTTACAGAAATTGAATACTGCGCATGCGTAGTATTTTTTTAAAGTAATCAACGTATCTTTTCGATACATAGATTGCGTATATGCGGTCTTTAAGTTGTCAATATATGTTCAAGCATGCGTTGACAACTGTCAGAGTGTGGCAGCCCAGACAGCGTTTAGCAATCTTCTTCATTGCCAGCAGCTGTCAGATGCTCCCCTCTCCTCCAGTGCTCATAGCAGCCACACTTCTGCTCCACAGTTATTACAGTACTGCTATTATTGTATCTTACTATTTATATTGGATCTGAAACATTTAAAATTAGTTTCTAGTTGTGTATTGTGATCCTCCATCCTTTTTGTAAATGCTAGATAAACGCAAACTTTTGCTAGAGATGGAGAGATCTAATTAATGCCTCCGAATTCTGTGGGCGGAGCCAAACATCCTAGAGATACACCAAACAGGCTTAATTTCACATTAAGGACTGAAATATGATCTTTATCGAAGTTTCTTTACTGACTGATCTTTTGTCCTTCCTAAAATATATTGGACCCAAGCTACCGATATAACTTGTCTATCTCGGCAGCCTGTTCTCATTAGACTGTAAGAGCCATTATCAGTCACTGCAGTAAAGGACCGTGGCACGGATACCCTTTTCCCTAGCGGAAAATCCTCACGTTTCTGGTCACTTCCTGCTATGATAATCATTGTAGTGTATGACCAGCTTTGAAGGAATGTGTAAAAAATAGTTCGCTAGTTAACAGATACATTAAACACTTTAAAAAAAAAATCTATATTTACCTAGTTTCTAACATGCAATGCTTTCTGGAAACCCATGTACAAATGTATGTATCTCTTTGGTTGGTTTAAAAAGGTTTTTTCTTGTTTGTGATTGCCGTATCCATGTATGGATATGTGCATACTTGTTGGGGGCTTTTTTGGTTTGAGGCTGCTCCAGAACTGAACTGGTAACTGAAGTTGGCCCTCAGGCAAAGAAAGGCATATATGATCTCCATTTGTTATGAATGGCCTGTACATACAGGTCTCCTTGTAATACTGTCCTGCAGAAATGGCAATGTATAATTAGAAGATAAAACAAATGCCAACTTGTGGCATTACTGCTCTACAGTAATAAATTATGACCTGAGTACTACTTTTGTGAGTTTGCATGTTCTCCACATGTTTGCCTTATAGCAATTATGCCACAGGCACATATTCTCTTCTATTTAGGCAGCCTTGTTTACAACACATTGTAATCTATTATAGCATATTTACAATATCACTGTGTAATATAGTTAACCTTTAGAACAAACAGACTTAAAGAAAGTGTCAACAATAGAAAAGCTAATATAACTATCACATTTTGTGATAACATTGGATCTGATCCAGATATATGGGCTTAATCTGTACATTAGCCTCTGTTGTATGGATTTAGATATCTGTTCTTTGGGAGCTACCTTAAGTATTCTGCACACATCTCTATGCATGCAGAATACTGAATCATTCACTAAGCCCTCACTGTATGATTTAAATATCAGTGCCCGGCACCATGTGTATTCCATATGTATGGTGAATATGCGGAGACAGTATGTACTAGACGGATGCAGAATTCTGACAGGAGATTTCCATATGCCTGACATTATAAAATTAGGACACATATACATGGACAGGATTTGATTTGTTTTTAGATATCTTTTTTATTTTATATATAGCTCTTTATTATATATATAGATATATATATATATATAATATATATATACACGATTTGTGGCACAAAATAGAATGTACAAACCTCTGATTACCCTGGGCCTGCTTCCGCTAAGCATGTTAGATTTTTTTTATTGTTTTTATTTTCAATAAAGACATACAGTACATGAAATCATAGTAAGAGTTATGTCCAATTTGTATCTGTTAATGTAAGAACGCCATACCCCCAATACAGAGAGGGGAAACCCTCTATATTACAGCAAATATGATAAATAGTAATGAGTCAGAATATAATCTATTATTTTACATTGTTTGACAGTTGTTATTTATTAAAAGAAAAAATAAGCTGGTTACACAATTGTACAAACCTCTTCAGATCCCACACTGTCCAATACCAGAGCCTACAGCAGACCAATGTAGCAGATTCAACACCCAGTCCACAATTGGTTGGAGTCCACGGTCCGATGGTCTGCCTTTAGAATTAGAGACAGCCGAAAAACAGCTTTTAGAGTTAGGCTGTGGGTAAAAGGAAGGGTAATGTCAGGATGCAGGAAGGGATGGTTAGGGTAATGGAAGGAGAGGGTTAGGGTTGTGTGTGTGTGTGGTAGTACTTCAATGGTAACTTTTTGGCTTAAGGGCCAGACTAGTTGGCCACCCCTGGAATAGTACATGCAATCGGCATACTTACCCATTCATTGTTCGTGGAGTTTTAGGGTTAGGCTGCGGGGAAGGGAATCTTAGAGTTAGGGTAATGGAAGGGGAGGGTTAGGGAAAGGGTTGGGTTTGGGGTTAATTTCATATTTGCCATTCACCATAGGATCTTCTTTCTTTCGTTGATCGATTGCTTCTCCTCTGCGAGGCAGAAGCAATTATTTTATCCCAGCCAGTTGCAAACAGCGGCCACCCACATTCTTTACATGATAGACTATGTAGTATGCTATTTAGTGTAGTGGGATCTGATTCACACTTAAAAAGCTCCTGCTTCTTAAGTGTGAATCTCCTGAAATGACTTGCTGCGCATGCGTATTAGGTCATTTACGCAAT
Organism: Limnodynastes dumerilii; assembly: GCA_011038615.1. Lineage (NCBI taxonomy): Eukaryota > Metazoa > Chordata > Amphibia > Anura > Limnodynastidae > Limnodynastes > Limnodynastes dumerilii. The sequence continues at coordinate 122,133 of WWET01001279.1, read as the reverse complement.
CTATGTACCAGTTAGGTAGTAGATTGCCTCCGTGTGGTCTTTAAAGACCGCATGTAGTAGTTTAGGAAGAAGGAGGTGTGCTAATGTCACTTTGGGGAGGATTCATTTAGAAGTGGGAGGGGGAGGGATTTAGATTAGCCGGGGAGGGTAGGAAGAGGGAATGTCCGTGCGCAGTTTCCTTCTTAAGAAGGAAACTACGCACGGTAAGATAGGGTAGCGCTATGACACTCTTAAGTGCCATAAGGTACCTAAAAACAGGGGGGGAGGCGGGTTAGGGGCAGGACGAGTGAGTTAGGTGCGGTTCTGTCCGCACCTAACTCACTCTTAACTGTGAATACAGTCTGTGATGCTCACTAGTTGAGTCAGGGCACACATATGTCAAAGTACAAGGTATTTATGTTTTAAATACTAGTAGTGTTAAATTTAATTGAAACAGAGGATTACTAATATAGTCTATACTTTTGTGTGTTCCAAGTTTTTCATGCCCATAGTACAATATGTTTGTTCCTTGCTTTTAAAATGTACACTGTTTTATCATAAGGTTGTGGCACAAAAAAGTATTTAAACTTTACAACTCATAAAAATAAATGTAATGACTATGCATAGCTCACATTAACTTTTCATGGTTCCTACTAAGGTCTAGACCCAGTATGTTCGGATAATTAAATTGCCCAATATTATATGTTTCTGCTTACCTGCACAGCAAGCTGGCAGCAAGTTCAGAGAAGTGGCAACTGGTATGGGAGACGGTGTAATAGTGACCACTCAATATGGCATGTAAGAACTGTCTGCAGAGCATAACCTATGATAAACTATAAATATTTAGACTAGCGATTACCTGACTGCAACTGTTTTACTGGCTGTATTATGGTGCAGTAATTACCAAGTTGCTAGACATGGTTCTACATCACATGCCTGTCTGAATGTGCATAATAATATGAACACATTATATCTATTAATACTTTATTAATTATTTTGGAGACTTTAAGGGGTGTCTCCTAGGTAAGTTGGCTCTCAATTTATAAACATATATATGAGACCCAACATTGGGAACTCTCATTGTTAGAGTTAGGACCACCATCTACAGAAAGGCCTTGACGGTGGCTGGTGGCTTATCTCATATTTGTACAAATATGCGTAACAAACATTTCTTTATTTTACAGATAGAACAGTATAGTTTGTTACTGGTTTATGGCAGTGTGCTGGGGCTATTTTTCCCTTTGTTTCTGTGGCAAGCAGATTAACCCCTTGCCTTTCATGCACCTGTTTAACATTTACCTAATAAATTGATTGAGCAACTTCCATTCTGGTTTTAATACTTTATTAATGTTGCACTCTACTGTTGGTTTTCACTTTGCTGTGATCAGTTTTTTTTATCCCTTTTCTTTTTTCCAATGATGAGTTAATAACGTACCACTACTCAGATTTATTTGTACTGCATACAGCACAGAAGGAGGTAGGAGGGAAAGCCCACTGTTAGCATT
>WWET01001279.1:109314-120622 GCA_011038615.1 Limnodynastes dumerilii | reverse complement strand
ACTCCTGCCTAAACTGGAAAAATACAACCGTATTTTTATTCTTCTGTGTTAATGCAGAAAGTTAAGTATTCGCTACAAGAGTAAATAAAGCTGATGTAATAGGAACAAGAGCTAACATGACCTGACTCAACCTTGATTAATAATTGATTTTTTTTTTGTAATATTTACATTTTTGGGCATTTTTTCTTTGCTAAAATGTTTTTCTTTGCTAAAATGCAATTAAACAATATTAATGTAAATGTATTTTTTGTTGATTTTTTTTTATACGTTTCATGTAAGGTCCTCAGCAATAGCTGGGAGGCACTGGTTGACTGGAGTTTGGCAGCTTTTAAGCATTGACAGACTGCCAGCTCCAGCTGCACTGGTACTAGCAGAGCCTTGGACTAGAAAAGTCTTTGATGCGCCCAACACAGTGACCACATTACCAGTTCAGAACAGAGAAGGAGGTAGCTGCAGCCTACCAGGGACAGATTTACAAAGAGGCTAATAGTCCCAGGCCTCCATCTGAAAATAGGTCTTCATACACTGCAGATCTCCAGGCTTCCCACCGCAGTGCATAAGGATGAATGTTAGGGACTGACTTTCTCCTCCAAAGAATACTATATAGTGTGGGCTCTTGATTATGGCCCTCAGTCCAGCCCTACAGCCTACCCTTGCTTTAAACATCTTAGCTCCTAGCTACACCTCTGACCATCCATACTGTGCACTGTATCATGTTGCTATGGTAAGCACAACAATTTCAACAGTGATAGAGCCGACGCCATTATTGACTTATTGTTGCTTATAAGGTGTTTTTTTTAGCATGTTACAGCTATACTTAAAGTATAGTTAAAAAATGAATTCCTCTGCTCTGTATCTCTTCATTCTCCTCTGCTTTCTGTCTTTGCTGCTTCTCCTCTTCTTTGTCTCCTCTGCTATGTGTTCCTTTTGTGTGTCCTCTGTTTTGTCTGCCAGGTGTCTAGGTAATGACCCTGTCAGAGGAATGCTTATCAGCGCTATATTTCTGGCAGGTTAACTGTCATAATTGTAAACATTACAGTTTTGTAATACACCTCTGTGCATTTAAAATAAAAGTAATAAAGACACACAGGTTTTCATATATATAATTTTATTTTCCTTCCTTATGTCTAAAAAGCAAGTTCCCCTCTTTAATTACTGATAGTAACAAAATAAAATAGACCAGATGATAAGTTGCTATCATTCTAGGATGGTAAATATAACCGTGACCTATTGGTTAGAAAATAAAAAAATAAACACAATTGGTCTATTTGTTTGGCTTGTTGCGACTTTGAGTAGTTTATGGATGTGAAGCAACAAGTAATAGAAATTCCACAAGGCAGCTGGACTACTTGAGAAATACTATAAAAGACACATGATTGTGACTGACACTTGCAGTCAGGGTATTATTGCAGCGTTTTGCATTATTCCACTCAGTGAATTGCAGTAAATAGGATACTTTAATTTTTTTTTTTTTGAATGTACTCTTTGCCATCATAAATCTTGATAATAAAAATAAAACAACTTGGTAGCATATAATAATAATTGGTGCAGCTTTATTTTTATTCTGATCAGTAAGCAAAATAGCATGCTGAAATGAGAACGCTTTGGTCAATCAAAGGTTATATAGTAAGTATAAGGAAAATGATGTAATTTCCAATATTTGAAGATCTAAACGATTTGACAACCGGTATGACACAAGGCAAGATGCAGGTTTGGCAGGGATGAATTTGGTGTCTTGCCATGTGCAGGTTACAATGAAGCTCTTTGAGAGCTGAAGCATTTCTTGTGGTAGATAAGCCAGGCGTCATTACAGAAATAGACATTATGATATACCTGTTTGACATTGGCTACAAGTAAAATGAAGAAGGATAGAAAAGTATGTACCTATGAGAATATAAGGGAAAGTAGAGATCTGAACGAATAAGTATAAAAGGCTATTTTATTCTATGCATCTACACAGATCTAGTCAGAGCATTTTACTTGCCATGCTCTTTGGAATTTCTTTGACTGTTAATTTGCATTGTAGTAATAGGGATTTGCTAAAATGCTTTTAGAATTGGCTTGTGTTGCTTAATGGTGGTAGAACAAGATGAACATTTTAAACAATATATCTATATTCACATAATGTTCCTCAATATTAAGAGTAACAGTTCATCTGTACAGTATTACTAAAATGACCTGGCACCTTTTGTTGTTGTTAAAAACTGACTAAAGAGATGTAATGGGAAAGATATGGAGAATGAAAAGAAAACTGATGAGCTAAATGCATGAGATGATATGTGCGTGGGAGGCCACATAAAAAATAGTGAGAGGCAAGCACATGAAATATGAGGGGGAGGTAAAAGATTTAGGTACTGCACCAAATATCTGAAGGAAGCTGTATCTCAGCCGGCCCTGCTGCTTTTGTCACTGTAACCATACACAGCTGCTGAAATGTAGCCAAATGCTTTCTTTTTTGACAGGCTAGGATGATGCTGTGTCTATGTTGTGTTCATACATCCTGTACACTGCTCAGACTCAGCGGCAGAATGTGATATTTTATGAGCTGATTTAATGATGGAAAATCTGAGATGAAATAGATGTTGATGAGAGTGATTATATAGATGGAAGGATGTACCTTGTTGGGTAGCGCCTTTGGTCATAGAGGCAAGAGACTCTGAGCCTCTTGGGAGAGCCATGATGAAGACGACTGGCTGTATGTGGGCGGCACTCTGCAGTAAAGGGTGTTAGAAATTACACTTACATCATGTGTGCAAAAAATACAAAGGCGCACATGGCCTCAAAGCTATTCCATTCCACACTTCTTCTGTATGCTAAGAAAATAGCAGAAATTGCAAGGCTTGAAACATAACAGAGTGGCAGAAGTGATAAAATAACAGATAAATATTTTAATTTCAAAATAAATTGTCTGGTTGTTAGCAAAGGGTTATGAAGGCAAAGCTTTTCTTACAGTTGTGTGGTCCTCCTCTTTAGTATAATGCTTAGATCTATAAAATATAAGCATACAGTTATGTTCTGGTTCTGCAAAACCTAGACATTCACAAATGTTCCAGACCTGCTGTGTAAGCAAATTGACTTGATTAAATACCTACCAAACCTGGCTTCATGTTACAGTATGATATGTTATCCATTTTACCAACTGTTAACATAGTGCTCCTTAATTCAAGTGAGCAGAAGTATGTCTATTTGGCTTAAATACTATCTATCCTGATCATTTTGATTAAACTAGTAGTTCGATTCCATCTCCTGGGTTGACCAAGGCGCTTGGGACAGATCCAGACCTATGACCGCCCGTGACTTTACGCTGGTCGTAAGCGTAAAAACGCCCATTAGTAGTTAATGCGCATGCGCGCTGCAGATGTTACGCAAGGTAACTCTGAGCGTATGGGCCTTGAGCGTAACAGCTTCGTAACAACGCACAAAGGGGCGTGCCAGCCATACAACACCCGTAATTACACTTCGGGGGCGAGGTGAGGCATTTAAGTTGTACAGTATGGGCGTGCTTATTGTCATAACTACGCATGGAGACTATGAACGCCAGAAGTTACGCTCTGAAAAGTTAGGGTAGGGTTTGCTCGGCGTAAGACGGCGAAAGTAAGCACAAGCAAGGGGAGTGCCTTGGGGCGTGCTTCGTAGGTACGCTGGCGTAAATATGCTATGCGCAAGGGCGCATTATTTGCGTAGGTCTGGATCAGGGCCTTAGTCATAAAAATACATGGTGCATCTAGTCTAAAGTAAATAGTACTAGTACTTTTGATGTTGTAGAGGTAATCTTCATTAAAATACATACATTAAATAGTGTGTAAAATAAAAAAATTCTATGGACTGCATCCAGATCGTCACTACTGCTGCACAATCGTAGCAGGGTCTCCGCCAGGCCTCCCCCACCTTAACTTTTCCGCAGCATCCCCATGTAGAATGAAGATGGTGTGGAAGTCTGAATACATAAGGGCTGCAGCTAGCGATTACTGTACTGTTTGCCTCCCCCCTTTCACAGAGTGGAAATGTTTCCGCTTTCTGAAACATCCCGCCTCATTATCAGATTTTTAACCAGGACTTTATTCTGGACCCATAATTGTTTTAATGAAATATAATCTTTAGATTTTCCATAAATCCTTCTTATATATAGGGTGTTTCTTATCCTAAACACACCAGGTCAATGAGACTATTGGCACAAAAGCTTAAATTTTTATTAAAGAAAATTAGAGATTAAGGTCAGAACCTTCTGTGGCGCTCAGAGCAGAGAAAGTGAGTTGGGTGTAGTATGTGAGTGTTGTTGAGACCGAGCAGTATAGTGAGCGTGGAGAGACTGCACAGGAATGAGGACAAGGTAAGGAAATTTTAGATATATTTTCAAATTTCAGCAAGCTCCACTCCCACTGTAAACAAGTTCCAGTTGTTAACACTACACTAATGCCCACAGCGTCTCTTAAAATGTCAAACATAAACTCTCTGTTGTTGCAGAATTGATACACTTAGGGCCATATTCAGACAACTGTTTTTGAGGGAAGTTCCGTGCCTATTTTTAGGATCAGATAAACGGCGCATGCATAGTAACTTTATGTACGTAGCTTACCTTGACTATACGCACGGTATTGCCTAACAGACGTACATGTGAATCGCACTTGGGGACATACGCACGGAAATAAGACGTACAAGAAAATTTGCATAAAGGTGGGTGGGGGGCATTTAAATGAATGCATGGAGGCGCGGTTCTCAAGAATCGCATGGACAGAGCACATACACGCACGTAAGTACACAGGGAAAGAACAGAGTGGTCTATGGACTTGTGAGTCCCAGACAACACGTCCAGGAGAGGGGAGTGTCTGGGTTGTTGGGTGTTTCCTTGCTCCGGCCATGCGTATAATTGCGTACCTTTAAAAAAACAGATCTCTGAATACGCCTCCTAGTCCCAAAATATAGACTGCTGCTCTACTTGCTGGAATTTCTTTAGGCCATGATCTTTAATCCTATTAAAAATATAAGAAAAGGGGGCTCTCCATGGTCATGAAGTCGCTGGTGCCACAAAATTTTGTGGATCAGATAAAAGCCTTTTAAAACCACATTTCAAAATACAGCGCCACTCGTATTGTACATCACCCCGCCAGACTTCGACAACTTCATTCAAGGCATTCCTCTGATATGACTTGGAATGGAACGGCATCCACGAGTAGGCAGACAACTAGACGCTGAATAGCATTGCTTCACCCCTATAAGTTTCATTATCAAACATTTCCCCAGGAGACATGCTTAGAGTCCCATCTGCGGCAGATATATAGGGTCCATATTGAGCTTATGGAATCATTAACTGCCAAAGTATACTTCTGCTGTGCTGTGCCTGGGTCTCTGTGTTTCTTCTCAGTGCAGTGCTACAGCTGCACAATGAACAGGATATGGCAGGCTGACTGCCATACCAATCAGTGCTGGGTTATCTTGCATACTAATTGGTGGATGACTGGCGTTATACACCAATAAAAAGAAAGCAGTTGATCAGCAAATGACAGATAGTAGAAAGGGTGAGTATCCCCAAATAATCTGTAGTCTGATTTTAAAATCTGGGGGAGGGGGAGAATTGTTTGTTATATTCATTTAAAATTTATTGTTTAAATATAATTTATTGTTTCTTTTAGACCGCATATTTGCAATCTACGTATCGAAACGATACGCAGATTACGTACAATAGCTACTACGCATGCGCAGTAGCTATTGTTTATTGAACTACATCCGTCTATGGAAGATGGACGTAGTTCTGGATCCGGCCCTTTGTTACATCTGTGATCTCACCAGGATAAGATGCACTTGCAGGATCAGGATCAGGTGCACTTGCAGGATCAGGATCAGGATCAGGTGCACTTGCCTTGTCACATCCTTGACTTGTCCCTCCACCACTTCCCTGCCTCAATACGCCCCTCAACAAGGGCATAGCTAAAGGTTCATGGGCCCAGGTGCAAAAGGTCAGCTTGGCCCCCCCACATAGAGGCTGTTTGAGCACCACCGTAGTGCCAGTGGAGTGCAGCGCACCTCAAAAAACCTGTATGATCAGGTCCACAGAAGACAGACGAGTGACAGGCTGGTGCCCCCAGTATCCCTCATCGTAGGGAAAGAAATGGCCCATGTAATGTAGCCCACATTCAGTGTGTTCTCTTGTAAATATATTTTACAAAAAGCAGCAAACAAGTAGGAATAATAAATTACTTCAGTAGACGTAAGTAAAATCTTTTCTGTGAGCAAAAGATTTTATGAAAACTTAAGTATATTAACAAACTCAGAAATATGTAATGAATACCATAGTTATATATAGATTTTTTTTTTCATGCTTAGTCATACAAGAAAAATGGTAGAATGTTGTTTGGTTTCTATAGGCAACAGTTTGTTGATTAAGAAAAATGAGGTGTGAAGTGACAATATGCAAATATTCCTTTTGTTTTGTTGAATAAAATAACTGTTGTATGACCCTTGCATGTTGTAATATGTTGTTTACTCACTTCACTGGAATAATACTTCAGTTTTAAAATTCTATCATAGACCTGTTAGACATAGACATGATAGTAGTAATTTAAATAAAAATAAAAATGTCCTTTTGTGACCAAAAGTAAAAAGCCTTATATTCATTTTCTGCCTATTATGTTTTAGTCTAATTTTGGCTTGGTTTATGTTTAAAATTGTCCTCTGCGCCCGACACCATTATCAATGCTTACACCTACTGTAATCCTCGCCACACTTGTTTGTTTTAATTATCAAAAAATATTTAAATCACTTTGTATCAATAAATATAAATTGGCCTTCCTGTTAAATATCAAGTAAAACCCATGATCTATAGTATATTACTTCACTGCTCCACAGCCTTCCATCTGCTGCTTCTGCTATTATACAAGACTATGTCAAATTTGAATTACACAGCTAAATGTGTTTCAGTGTCCTGGCAGCTGTGACTAAGATTGCTGTTTTTTCTAGATAGGGAGATATTATTGTTGTCAAGTCGCAGTATGTGACAGGAATATTGATGTTGACTAAGGCGGCTGAAGGGCACCAAATAGTGGTGAGTGTCTATGCCCAGGGGCAGGGTGAAATGAACTTCAGGAGACACAGGGCCAAAGCACAGATCCTCTTCACATGGCTGTCACAAGAGTGACTTGGAGAACAGAATGAGAACTATTGAGAATGTTAATTCAAATATTTATCATCTTTTTTTTTTTTATTGGAAATGGAAACAAGATTTTTATATGTATAAAACGATGATGGAAAACTTGATGAATGTCTAACCCTTTAAAGAACTTTTTTAAATTTGTTTTATTTAAGTGTTGTAAATGGCAATATAATACAGACAAGAAACAAAATTTTACATTATCTTAATTATTAAAGAGCAGTTCTAATACAAGAAAAAAACAAATGTTTGCTTGCAATAATCTCTTGAGTAGTTTAGAATGAATCTTTGGGGGGAGCATAAAAGGATAGGGATTCCATTTTGGGGTTCCCAACCTAATTGTGTAGTCCTGCATGTAATGCTGTGTCTCATGCCACATGGTGTTTCTAAAACTAGTGCTCCTTTATATCTTAATACTGTCTGAAATTATGCTGTTGAAGCTTTTCCATGTGTGGAAGAAAGTGGAAGTTGGATCTTCTTCTTGTAATGTGAACTTCAGCCAGTACATGCAAAAAATATAGTATAATTTGACTGAAAGAGAGACATAGGGGGATGCAATTTGGATCCTGACCTCAAGGATACTCTTTTGTGCAGCCGCTGAAACCTCAAAAAGGAGTTTTACCAAAAATCGCCCACTCCGGAGTGAGTGGGAAGGGGCCTACAAAGAAATCAACCGCAAATTTTGGGACAGTCCCAAAAATCTGCTCTGGGTAAGCTGCACTTTGAAACATAGAAAGTGACGGCAGATAAGAGCCACATGGCCCATTTGTTTATTTAAAACTAAACTGACCCTAGACCCTAATTACCCTCAGTTTGGTTTACAATTTAGGATACCCTTATATTTAGGGCATGAATGGCAAGACCTGTTTGGAAACTCCTCAAGGGAGACTTATGCTCTTTGATAAATGTTCATAGACCTTTTAGAATATGTTACTGCTGGAAGTAATCTAGATAACCTAAAAAGTTCCTTGTGAGGGAAAATCTATGACTTAAGCTGGGTAGCAGCTCCTAAAAATCACAGATCAACGATGTTATGATGTGTGGTTTTCTATGTGTGTGTCTGTTTAGCAGAAAGGACTTCTAGGAACGATCCAGCGTGAAATCGTTCCAGTACAGCTGCAGGATCTTCAAATAAACGTGAATTTATATTTTTTTTATTAAAAGATTGTTTTTATTTTGTCAGTGTGTACCCAGCTTTCACGGACCAATGGCTAGATTTACTAAGCTGCAGGTTTGGAAAAGTGGAGATGTTGCCTATAGCAACCGATCAGATTCTAGCTTCTTTTTACATACTAGAATGGCATCTTAAATCTGACTGGTTGCTATGGGCAACATCTCCACTTTTCCAAACCCGCTGCTTAGTAAATCTGGCCCCAAGCTCGTTGAGGTGAGCTGGTAATCAAAAGGCACTTAAAGGAATAAATAGAGAAATGATATTGCCCTATGTATGGAAAGGTCAGTAAATAGCAATCTATTTAAGGGGTTGTTCCAATCTAAGGGAGACAATTTGCGTATAACGGTGTAATCATAATATTGGACTTGTAAAAATGTATTTAACTTAGTAATTGAGAATGAATGGGAAAGAATAATGGAAAAGTGGGATCCCATTATGTAGTAGCCTAAGTTGATATACAGAGAAAAAGAGTACAAGTACAATTGCATCAGTGAACATAACAATTTAATGTATGTAATGCCAATGTAAAAAAAAAAGTAAGAAAACGTAAAACATTTTCTAAACTTTCCTAAACCAAACATCAAAGAGCTTTTTAATCTTCAATATAAAAATCATCTAGAAGATGACTAGACTTTAAAATGCCCCACACAGAAGGCTGGATTCTGCAGGAGCTCCTAACGTGGTGGCATTGAATGTCTGGATCTGTTCCAAAGTCTACAGCTGCAAATGCATGAAGCAGTAAAACTGAATGCCTCAAGTTCTGGCATGTTTCTCGGCTGTACCCTGCTCAAATGAGTCTAGAGACTGCATATCCAGTTACCTGGTGTACTCTCCGGCACTGACTCATTCTGGACAACAGGTCCTTATTTCTGGTGCCATAGCCCTGACCTATAATACCCCTATATGCTTTCTGTGCACCATTTCTACAAAAATCTTCTATGTGTGGAGCTTGGAGGGACATGAAGCAGATATTATGTTAGAATGGAGGTATTAAACTGGAATGACAGGGTGCATTTTTTCGTGCCTGTCCAATGTTTTTTAAGTGGTTACCTGTTTGGGCATGATTTTGGAGTTTTGTTCCAACATTGTGTCCAAAAGTACTGCAATTGACTCGCACTCAACATCACGATCTATTGAATTGCGGCCTATGTGCCATGAATATACTAATCAAAATCAAATACTTCTACTAGATTGATTTGTGATAATTTGTTCTCATATACAGGCGAAACTAGAAAAATTAGAATATCGTGCAAAAGTTCATTTATTTCAGTAATTCAGCTTAAAAAGTGAAACTAGTATATTATATAGACTCGTTACATGCAAAGTGAGATATTTCAAGCCTTTATTTGTTTTCATTTTGTTGATTATGGCTTACAGCTTATGAAAACCCCAAAATCAAAATCTCACAAAATTAAAATATTGCATGAAATCAATAAAAAAAAGTTTTTAAATACAGAAATGTCAGCCCTGTCAATGATGCTTTTCTGCACAACTGTCGGGTCAGCAGTCTTCCTCATGATTGTGAATTCTACTGATCGAGGCTGAGAGACCATTTAAAGGCTCGGGAACCCTTTGCAGGTGTTTGGAATATATTGCTGATTAGAGTGTGACACTTTGAGCCAAAAATATAGAACCTTGTCACATTATTACGACCTCACCTAGAAAATACTGTGTTCAGTTCTGGAAGCCATATCTCAAGAAAGACATAAATACATTAGAGACTGCGCAAAGAAGAGCAACTAAAATGGTATATGGCCTGTGTCAGAGACCATACCAAGAAAGGCTAGAGGAACTTAACATGCTTAGCTTGGAGCAGAGAGGGGAGATATGATAGCAACTTTAAAATATATCTGTTACGGAGTCGGCTGCCGGAACACGGGGTCTTTGCTATCAGGTGGATTTCACCAGAGCCCCTGATGGTGGGGATGGTCGTGCCCTGTTGAACCGGACTCATGAGAGAAGGAAAAGAAACCCTAGATGGATTTGAGGGAAGGCAAAAATAAGGAAGCGGGAAACAGACCGAACCGGAAGGGACCGGCGGGTAACAAACGACACTGAACACGTAACCAGGGACGACGGACGGAAGGGAAGTCACAGGACTGGACAAGACGGACTAGGGCTCGCATACACACAGACATACGGCAGGACCCTGAAGCCTGAAGGGGCGACACAGACAAGCACTCCAGGGAAGATGAGGATCAATGGGAAGGTGGGTACACGAAGGAGAGAGAATCGGGAATGGAAACACAAGATTAAACAAATCAGGAACAAGGCAAGGATTATGGGCAAACAACGATCAGATCACTAGGCAAAAGCACTAGGCACACGATATAGCAGATTACAGCACTGACCGGTCAGAAGCTATATAATCGGCGCCAGGGACTGGAAGAGAGAGATTCAAAATAGATTCAAATAGAGGCTGCTGGTTACTGATTGGCCAGCAGCCAGAACAGGAGAATGCTTTCCTACCAACGGGGAAACAGCAGGGAATAAAGAGCGCGCGCCCGACAGCCGCCTGGATGCACGCGGTATCGTTTACATGTCCGAGGCATGTGAAGAAGCGCCTGCAGGGAGAACAGCTGCGTCCGGGACAGGAAGTAAGCTGTATGTGTCGGCAGTGCGGGAGCACTGGCGGGGCAAGGCAGACGGCATGTTGCAATATCGAGGATTGTGACTGGCTAGAGGAGGATGGCATTTTTCAAATAAAGAGGTATAATAGAACACGGGGTCATGCATTTAAACTTAAGGGTGGTAGATTCAAAGGAAATGTGCGGAAAAATTACTTCACTGAAAGGGTGATAGATAAGTGGAATAGCCTCCCATCTGAGGTGGATGAGGCCAATACACTAGAACAGTTTAAACATGCTTGGGATAAATATAAGGATATCCTAAATCTCAAACTAAATTGAGGGTAAATAGAGTCTAGGATCAGTATAGTGTGAAATAAACTGGGCAGACTGTATGGGCCTGTGGGCACTGATCGGCCGTCA
>WWET01001279.1:89653-106839 GCA_011038615.1 Limnodynastes dumerilii | reverse complement strand
TGCTGCAGTGTCTCTGGGGATCACATTGCCAGAAAAAGCCGGGGTTTTCATGAAAGCCGGCAATTTCATGAAAACCCCGGCTTTTTCATGGTAATCTGAACGGGGTATAACACTCTCCGGGGAGTTTTAGGGTTAGGCAGCAGGGAAAGGAGGGTTAGGGTAATTAATTGGGGGTCTAAGGTTCAAGCTGCATGGAAGGGAGTCTAAGGGTTAGGCTGCAGGGAAGGGAGGGTTAGGGTAATAGAAGGGGAAGGGTATGGTTAGGGTAAGGGTTGGGGTTTAGTGTATACTTACCATTTGAACCAGCATCCTATTTCTTGAGGGGATAGATTGCTTTGCCTCAGTTTGGAACTGGCCAGGACAGCTGGGAAGAGCCAAATTGCTGGTGTTTTAAAGGTTCTGGTTATGAAGGTAATCACAGCGGTACCAAAATGAAAGTTTATTTTTATTTTAGCTCTAACCTTCAGCAATCTAGTGTACTGGTATGGTAACTGTTAAGAGTTTTCTGCCAACAATTACACCTGTAAATGCTCCTATAGTTCCCATAGCAACACATTAAGAATAACTTACTTTCTTTCTTGCTTCTTCGTCTGTTTGTTGTCATCAAAGATTAAATGATCTGAAGGAGTGAGTAACTAGGGACACCAAAAGGAGGGTCTGTGTTTTACTGCTTTAATTGGAGCCCTTTGGCTCCAATTCTATATAGTAAAACTGGATTTAATAAATATGCATTCATTACACACGTCATATAAAATTAAGTTGAAACTAGCCAAAATATATATTTTCCATAGGGTTGACACTTTGCAGGGAATGTTTTCTTTTCTCTCCCTCTCCTATATCTCTGTATATTTCCGCTCTCTTTCTCTAAATCTTCATTCGGCTTTTGTGATTTGCACATGTATTTCGCAGCTCTGATTTGTACTTGCTGTAAAAAAACGTTCTACTTCGCCTGAAACTCGCCTTCTTCTCTGCAGTTGTAATACTTACAGTATTAAGGGCCAGTATTAAGGGCCAGATTTACTAAGCTGCGGTTTGAAAAACGGGAGATGTTGCCCCTAGCAACCAATCAGATTCTAGCTCTTGCTTTCCTATTACATACTAGAGAATGTCAGCTAGAATCTGTTTGGTTGCTATGGGCAACATCTCCACTTTTCCAAACCCGCAGCTTAGTAAATCTGGACCTAAGTCTTAATTGAGAACTGAGTGAGGATTCTGTTTTCTTGCAGGATATTTTCATATACTGATAATCCAGGCTGTACAACAGTATATTACTTTTTTCTCAAAATTTGAGAGCTTGGAACCTTCTCTGTCATGTTGTTGTTTCAATTGTCTTTGCATATCTCCAAGATAAACACTCTTATCTCAGCTACCAAATTTCCCTGTCTGTGTATAGATTCCACTAGGCTATTTCATGATTGCCGACTCTCTCAGAATATCTGGGAGAAATTCAGGTATTTCTCCTGGTATTCCGAGAGAGCAGGCATATCTTCCGCAATCGGCTTGAGGCCATGTGTCTATGCAAGTCACGGCCTCAAGCCCCGCCACGCATATCAGTACTGTATTTCTTAGTGTTACCAGAGATTGGGTGGGATTTGATAACGTAATTTGTGTCCTCATGCCCTGCCCCATCCTGCAGTAACACTGAGAAAAGTAGTGTTGATGTACAGTGTGCAGGGCTTCAGGACACTTCAGGACTTCAGGGTTCTCAACCAGTGGTAAGGCACAATACAGGACTGCAAAAGTGCCTTTGTGGCATAAAGCACTGTTGTCAAAATACAGAGACCTAAATGAAATAGGAAGTGGAAACCGTTTGGGAAATGTTTCCAGTTCCTGTCTAGTTCCTTTCCCTGTATTCTGATACACTGTTCAGCTTCATTACCCCTCTTCAAAGTCCAGAGTGAGTGCCTTAACTGGTGCCTTGCTAGAAATTTTAGCGCCGTGGCAAAAATGAAAAACTGCATCTTCCTAAAATAAATTAGTAGAAAATTCAATCTTTAAATATAAACTCGTACCTCCCTCCAGCTTTGAGCCCTGGGTAACCGCCTCTATCGCACACCCATATATATGGCCCTGCATGTATATCCACACATTTTGATGCCAAGTTAGCAGACAAAGCAACCACAGTGCATATACCGGAAGCTTTAATACTGCAATGGCACTTCACACGTGTGTCTTCATGTCTTCTCCTTGTGTTTCTCTCTAACCCCCTACTCCCTCTCCAACCTCTCCATTAGTCCATCACATATTTTTTTACCTGTGCCTTGCCCTCCCTGTGAGGGAGTCTTTGTCTGCCAGAGGCATACTACAGATGCTGCAGCAGGTCGGGCAATGGGACACAGTGTCTGCTTATGACTAGACAGTGGGAGGTTGTGAAACCCTCCGTGTTGAGAGAGGCTGCTCTAATCTCAAATCTCTACATTCATATGTTTATCTTCCAATTATTTTACAACTGATGGAAGAATTCACACTGTATATATACAAAGCCTAAACTGTGTGTGTCTGACTGATTACTAAAGCCAATTTGGATGTGACAACATCTGTTTGTTACTTTTTTCACACTACTGTCTCCTTTGAATCTTTGGAAGCAGGGCTTGTGCTACTTACATGTATGTTTTTCAAGTCTTCCATACTTTTTATGTAATAGCTATTTGAACAGCTATTGGGAAAGTTTTAAGGTGAGTTTAGTTTTTATTTTTAATTTGGAGACACAGGACCAAATCCAGACTGGAAAATGCACACATTTTGCAAGTGTGCACTGTGCTTCCAGTATGCAGTGATTTGTAGACATTGCACATGCTAAGTGGTAGGTGGAAGTATGTAAATACGGACGGTGCAGAGTTTTTAAGTAAGGTGTCAGGTAGCGTATCTCCATGTTAGCAAGGGGAGTGGATCTGGTCCCTTGTCGTTACTTTACTTTGCATATGTCAGCTTTCTGCATTGTACAAAACAACCAATATTGTATATTATAGAAATCTCCCCTCGCCGCCACAAAATGCTGGCGAGGATCTGGCATCGGAAGTCAGGATCCAGTTCACAAAGGCTTTATTTGTTAACCTGCATGATCAGCCTAGCATCATGGAATACATTTTCTACTGGATTTTATCACGGTTGCTTTTCTGTACCTGGCTATGCCTCCTATCAAAAAAAACCTTGGCATTAAACCACAAAGCAAGCTATTGTATTAAAGGTTTTTTTTGCTAAGATTGACAGAGTTCTGAAAGAAAGTGAAGCAATTATGGTAAAGGAATTATGTATTCAGATTTATTAAGTGTCTCAAAGAAATAATACTTTATAACCTAGTTATTCCTACATTGTCAAGTAGCTTTAATTAGAAAAATGTATATCATTCCTCAATCTAAATCTGTCATAATGCTCCACTGTGGACATTGTCTAGTGGCCTAAATTCAGCTGCAGTCTCAGGGAAGACTCCAACGGTGACATGTAAGTTTACTTAATCTTAACCCTAATCATCCCCTTCCCAAAACCTAATTTTAACCCTCCCCTTACTATCCTCATCTCACAAGCTATCCTTAACCATCCCCTCTCCACAGCCTAACTCTAACCATCTCTGTCCCACTGTCTAAGCTTAGCCCTCACTTCTCTGCAGGCTTGTCAGAATAAGAACATACCATATTAAAAGGGTTTACTAAAAATGAGATGTGCCAGGTAGATGCTAAAAGAATAACTTACATCTTACATGCATAACACAATATATTTCTTTGGTGACCTGGTTGATTTTTTTCCATTGTAGGTTTGTCAGGTAATCTTGCAGACTTGGAAAAAAGAAGACAAACATTTGGCAAAAACTTCATTCCCCCAAAGAAAGCCAAAACTTTTTTGCAGCTTGTGTGGGAAGCATTGCAAGATGTTACCTTAATCATTCTGGAAATTGCAGCCATAATTTCACTTGGTCTTTCCTTCTATCATCCTCCAGGTGGAGATAATGAAGGTAAGCTATTAATGTCTCCTCTCCTGTCTACAATTCCCCTAAACCAACTTTAATCCTTTAGAATAGAGTTTGACTCTAACTTCTGGTTCCATGAACATATACATGTCCATACATATTCTAAGCTTGATGCAAATGTAAACCAATCTTCTTTTTTTTGTTTGGTTGCTGCCTTTGTAGTTTATCCTTTTCGACTACCTAATATACGCTTATTTGTTGTTGCTCTACCTTGTTCCATGGTCCATGCTATTGAAAATATCATTACTGTCTAAGACATTAGTAGTATAATTTTAATATTCCTCCATGTCATAAGATGCTTTGGTTTGGTGGATCAATTAAAAAGTATCTAATTTTCAAATATCTGTTCACTTTAGGAGCATTGGGCTGGATCCAGACCTTGTTAAGTGCATGAACTTAGTTACACCTGGGCTAAACCATGTTTATTTCAGGGGAATCATATTTCATCTGCTGCAAACAGTATTAGTGTTGAGAGGTGATGTTTCCTATCCCAAGTCTAAATAACAGTGTCATAGTAAAGCTGGCCAGTGTTTGTGTGCAGTAAGCAATTTAAAGATATATCCCTCCATGCAAAGAATACAATTAACTTGGCTCCCCCTGAAATCAACATGGTTTAGCCCAGGAGTAACTAAGTTCATGCACTTAACAAGGTCTGGATCTAGCCCATTGTCAGCTATGATTTGTAGATGTCATTACACATTACATTATAAAATTCATACTTTGTTTTCACCTCATTATAAACTTATTGTACAATAGCGGGACTTATGTGTCTATGACTTTTAGCATGTGGAGAAGCTGGAGCAGGAGTGGAGGATGAGGGAGAAGCACAAGCTGGCTGGATTGAGGGAGCTGCCATCCTGTTCTCTGTCATCATTGTGGTGTTGGTAACAGCCTTCAATGACTGGAGTAAGGAAAAGCAATTTCGGGGCCTTCAGAGTCGTATTGAACAGGAGCAGAAGTTTACTGTTATCCGAAAGGGTCAAGTCATCCAGATTCCTGTTGCAGAACTGGTTGTTGGAGACATTGCCCAAATTAAATATGGTATGTATTGAACAATTCATATAAATCCATCATTTTTAACATTATTTATACAAATTATGCTTTGCTTTTAGTTCCTTTTCACCATTTAATTTACCATGCTTTACAGTTTTGTACATTTTTGTTATATTTCATCAGGTGATCTTCTACCTGCTGATGGCGTCTTGATTCAGGGTAATGACCTTAAAATTGATGAAAGTTCATTAACTGGAGAAAGTGACCAGGTGAAAAAATCCCTTGAAAAGGACCCCATGTTGCTCTCTGGTAAGGATATATTTTATTTTATTTTGGGGTTGTTGTTTTTTAAAGAAAATAACATAACTGCACTAAAAACTAGAAAACACGGGACCGTAACTTATCTTTTTGTAGGTACCCATGTTATGGAGGGTTCTGGACGTATGCTTGTCTCTGCTGTCGGCATTAACTCTCAGACTGGCATCATATTCACCCTTTTGGGAGCAAATGAAGGAGAGGAAGAGAAGAAATCTAAGAAAGGTAAATAGGTGTCATAACATAATGGTGGAAAAAGAGGGCTTAGTATCTCCTCATAGGATCATGGAAGTGTGGCTGTCCCCACAGTGAATAGATCACTAACTGTTGTAAGCATGGAGACCTTGATATGGATGCTGTGCTAAATGTACCTTCAGTGACACCAGAGTTTTACAAAAACCCATCTATAATTATTAAGACTAAATGTAATAAAGTATTTAAGCAACTCTGTTCAGTCACAGGTACAGAAACAGAACATAATAGTTGTAAAACAGGGAATGCAGTACCAAGATCCTGAGATAAGAATGTATTAAAAAGTATTTCTGCACTCTGCATTTTTCCTTCACTTTTTATTGATGATCATTTTCTCAATAACTCATCTATTCAGGCATTCTCATTTTCTATTGCCCTATTATCTGTCTTTTTGCTGTCTTGATATGGTCTTGTCATCAAATTCTTTTTGTATGTTTGTTTGTTTTACTTGAACTCTTCATGTGTCTGACTACTCTTGGCCCATTTTTATTTTGTCAAGTTTAGAGGTCAAAATACTGTAACACAAATTGTTTGAAATTAAATACTGTGCTTGCATGATTTTAAAACATTGTCCTACTTTAGACTGGTATCTTGCTACTAAATATAGATATATTTTTCTCTTGTTTACAAACCCCATACAGTGATCCCTCTCACCCTAGTCACATGTCTTTCTTTAACTCTTATGGTTGTCTCATTTTCCTTTAACCTTAAGACAGTTACACTTTATATAATGTCTCTGGCTATTAGAGCAAGATGTCTATCGCTTGGGACATCTCATAGTGACAACATACCACCTGATAGTTGTGGCTATTTACCCATCTGCTTGCACTGGTCCTGATATTAATGACAAAAATTGGCCTATGACACCCTGCATAATAGTAGTAGTAGCATAGTGAGTGACTAGCCTTGGCTTTCTTTCACATTTTCTTATTACTTTCAACCTCTCTGTCTCTCTCTCTCTGTTTGTGTTGCTACTTCTCTTTTGCTGTCTGTTGCGCTCTTTTTTTTCTTCTCCACTCGCAAATTGGTTAACAAATATATATATTAAAAATTTTCGTAACACTGATGTCGCACTTTTTTTTACATTCGTGTCTAACCTTTTGGACCATATATCTTTCCTCCATTCTTATATTTTTGTATTGCTTTCTTTCTTCTGCTCCTAACACATATGCCATAGTCCTGAAAAGTGTAGGGTTAGTTATTCCATTTCTTCCATCACAGTGGGGGGTATCCTCCTCTCCTTCATGCAGTCAAAGTGACCAGAATCCCCCCTCCTTGTTTTTTCTTTTCTTTTCTTTCTTTTTTTTTTTTTTTTTTTTTTTTTTTTTTTTTTTTTTTTTTTTATATATCTGAACAGGTAAAAAACAAGGACCTCCAGAAAATCGCAACAAAGGTAACCACTTCATCTCTTCACAACCTCCTTCCCTCTCACAGGGACAACTGATCCTCAGTTCTCACATTCTGTTCACTTCATGTGGGCTCCTTCACCTTTACTTACCTTCACAGCTGAGTCTGATCTCTGCTGCATGATTGGATGTTTCTAATCTCTGAATGGGCTGCCTGGACACACCATACTCTAAGCAGGTTTATCTTAAACCAAACTTGTTTTTGTTGCTACATCAAAAATTCAAAATATGGTTTATTTGTAAAACAAATATTTGCCATTTGAACAGAAACATATAATGAAATACGGATTTAATGTATAACAGATGGCCACAATAAGACTAAATGTTATGACTAAAAAGTGATTTTTGCGCAAACTAATTTAACTTTTTAAAAAGTTTCATACTAAGAAAGAAATGGCTACTGCAACAGTGGCATTTTTATTTAAATGCTCTTTTTTTTTTTATTGAATGTTCGTTAAACCTGTATTTTTCAATGGTTTTGTTTTCTTGAAATATACTTTTTTTGTTTTATGTTCACAGTTTGAACTCATTGATGTAACAACCAATTAGTTAAATTCCAGCAATCTCAGCAGTAATGCCTGTGACATTGCTTGGTAGTTTAAGGAGATGATATGGCTTCTCCATGGTGGGTTGGGAATTTTCTAAGCATTTTGATGGATGTCAGCTGCTCAAAGGAGCCAAACTTCTCCTCATGCTCCACAACTCTTGCAGATCTGGCTTGCAGCACCTTTCTTGTATGTAGTACATGGTTCATAGTAGAAGTTTTTAGCAGACATTTGTGTCTGTCCTTGAATGTGTTACTACATTTTGTGTGTGTCCTGTCTGCTTTTCACACGTTCTATTCAGGTCTTTTCACATTAGGTGTATTCTGTAACTATCCCATTACTTCTAATAGTGGTGACACTCTAATTCTGTTATGCTTCCTTTTTCTTCTCTGTTTAAATGCCTTGTTCTTTTGCCTCTGAAATACTTCTCTTATAATAATGTGGTTTGACTTGGTCTTTTCTATGGGTTGTACAGATAACAGACCATCTGCAGAGACCACCACCTTGATAAGTGTTTCAGTTATATCTCAGTTGTGGAATTATAGGGAAATTAAAAAAAATTTCTGAATAGAGAGTTTTATATTTGTTCTGTCATATAAAACCTGCTGTGATACAGAGTAAGGTTACCCTCTAAAGTGAACTAGATATTTAATCTCTGCACGTTTTTAACAAATCCGTTTTTATTTTATATGTTGCTAAAAAAATTTGTTACATATTCATTAGTTTTAATTTTGATTATTTCCTTTTTCACTTCCTTAATGTTGGAGGTTGAATAGTGAACGGATTTGGGGATTTGTTTATAAAACACAATTAAACTATTTAATTTCTGTCTTGTTTCAAAAACTTTTTTAAAGATTGTTACCTGCCCTTAACATTTTGGTACACAGGAGGATACAAGCCGTACCCAAAATGGACTTTCTACTAACTTAATGTTTTGTCTGGCTCCTTTGTTTATTTTTATTTTTATTATTATTATTATTATTATTATTATTACTTCTACTATTATTTTTTTTATTTCCTTCCACATTTTCCAGCGTTTGTGTTTTCCTATCCTTCTGTTGTGAAGTTTTTTTGGCTGTCTGTTTTTCTACTGTAATTGCCTCCTTTACTTGTATCTTAATACTCTGAGCTCTCAATTGGTTGTGGTATGTTGTCTAGTGGCATCATGATTCTGTGTACCATTCTTTGTCTACGTCCCAGATATAAATGTTGTCCTCTAAGTTTGATTCTGTCATTGCCTCACCATCTTCGTTTTTCAGCCAAAGCTCAGGATGGTGTGGCCTTGGAGATACAACCACTAAAGAGTGAAGAAGCAGTGGAAAGTGAGGAAAAAGAGAAGAAAGTGGTCAAAGTGCCAAAGAAGGAGAAGTCTGTCTTGCAGGGGAAGCTTACCCGACTAGCAGTACAGATTGGAAAAGCAGGTGCTGACTTTTGATGATAATGTTTATGGTTTCACACTTATCTCGATGCAGAGCCCTATTTATTATTTGCAATAGTTTTTTTGTCTTCCTATTGTATAAAACCCTATTTACAAGAATTATCCCAAAAATGTCCATTTAGTTTACAGGAAAAACAGATATTTTTTTTTTTACTTTATTTCATCTGTGTACCCCCCCCACATAAGACTGGGCAAATTGTACTCCGATTGCGTTCAGCTTCCAGAGTGATCAGCAGATTCACATTAAGTATGGTCATCTGTGCTTCCTTTCCTTTTGATGTAGACAACTTTTTTATTCTTCCTGATTTAGAAATGATGTTCTAACTTTCACCTGCAGGTCTTATTATGTCTGCCATTACCGTCATCATCCTGGTGCTGTACTTTGTCATTTATACCTTTGGAGTTTTGGGGCGCCCATGGCTTGCAGAGTGTACCCCCATCTACATCCAGTACTTTGTAAAATTTTTTATCATCGGTGTCACAGTGCTTGTGGTTGCTGTTCCTGAAGGTCTGCCTCTTGCAGTAACTATCTCCCTTGCATACTCTGTGAAGGTGAGAGAATTAGGTCAATCACAAAAAGTGTGAACAAGTTGTATTGTAACCAGTTTTAACTCTAAGAGCAATGTATTACTGTGTAAAATGTAGAAAATATGATTATTGATAAGTAAATAGAAGCTTGGATTGTTTTGTTACCTTACATCTGTACAAGGGGACAATTCCTAGATTTCTGCTTATTTGGAGAAACTTTTTCAGTTGACTCAATAATAAAACATGTGTTTAGTGGCACATTAGAAGTGCTTATGTAAAACAAATTTGAAATAAGAATTCTTGTATAGTACAAAGAAAATGTAGGTATGCTTGTTACATCCAGTAAAGAGGTAAACTATTTGAAGACCAAAAAACTCTTATGGCAATTGCTGTGACATACACCAATCAGCCAAAATGTTAAAACAACTTGGCTAATAAAGTGTAGGTCCCCCTTGTGGCACCAGAAAAACAATAATCCATAGAGGAATGAACTCCACATTTCCTGTAGTATCTGGCTCCAAGGTGTTACCAGTAGACACTTTAAGTCCCCTGAGATCTGGGTAATCTGGAGACCAAGTCAACACCTTGAACGCTTTGTTTTGTTCTTCAAAAAAATCCTGAACAGTGTGGCAGGTCAAATTATCCCGATGAAAGAGCTCACAGTTTGTGGAATATAAATGACATGAAGGGGTCTGCAACAATGTTTGTGTAGGTGGTACATGTCAAAGTAACATTCTTATGAATGCCAGGAACCACAGTTTCCCACCATAAAGTTGCTCAGACCATCACATGGTCTCTGCCAACTTGTCTTCTTCCCAAAGGGCATCATTCACCTATCACTGGTTTTGATTAATCAGTGTACCTTCTCATCTATCGAAAATAAAATAAAAACTACAAGAATTGAAAACATTGTTATTTCTAGTAATATTCCAAGTAGTGCTGACTGCAGGAGGGAACAAACTACGGAATGTAGTGATAGTGCAGAGGGCTCGAATTACCATGTAATGTAATTCCATGATTAGAGATGTAAGGAGCAATCGGCAGAGCACATTCTGCACATCCAAAATGGACTCCCCTGGTAATATAAATGCCACATATGAAGTTTCATCTGTTTTGCAGACAGCTATACACTCACAATATCTTTTGAGAGCAAATCTGTTTCCATAGCAATAACAATATTTGAAAATGATTATTAAAAAACAAGACTAGTAAACTAGTTACATATGCAACACTGCTTTTGGTTGCTAGGCATCCAGCCACAGTGTGTATATAAATTCTTAAAAAGGCCATCACACATCATTATATTGTACTATCAGAGCTACATCCATTTAGGGGAGAGGGGAGATAATGACATTTCCTTAGGAGTACATTTGTGTTAATGTTGTATATGGTAATCACAATCTGCAGCAAACTAATATTAAATGTATTTGTTTCTCAGAAAATGATGAAAGACAATAACCTTGTACGTCACTTGGATGCTTGTGAAACCATGGGCAATGCAACTGCCATCTGCTCTGACAAAACAGGCACATTAACCATGAATCGCATGACTGTTGTTCAAGCATATGTTGGAGGGACCCATTACCGGCAAATTCCTGATCCTGAGGCATTGAACCCAAAAATGCTGGAACTGGTTGTCAATGGAATCTCAATTAATTCTGCATACACATCAAAGATCTTGGTAAGACAACAGAAGTCTAGCTGTGATTGGGTGGGCATGGGGACTCAAATATAGAAAGTTTATAGTATATGAAACCAAAATAATGAAAACACAGTGTAGAGCACACTTAGAGAATTTGTCGTGTTACTTTATACAACCCCAAACAGTTAATAAAACTGAAGGCTTTTATTCCATCAATAATAATTTTTGTTTATTTTATATTAAATATGCTGTATGTGTTTCATTCTTATCTTATCCATTAAGTATATGAAGTGTCATATAGCTTTTTAAAGGGACATCTGCCTCAAAAATTTATGTTTAATTGGACTATTTGTTTTGTGCCCATGTTGGTAGATTCTCTAGCTACTTTGGCCTTCTATCATGTTTATAGATCTATTAAGACCTAAACACAATCATAAAATTGTTTATTTCTCAGTAAATGGTCATGTGACTGTAAAATATATGGAATATAGGAAAGTAAATAATGAACTAAACAAAATGGTGAATTCAGTATCTTATTAGCTTTAGTTGTAGCTATTTAATGTCCTTGATATAGGATTCGTAATTACTCTAAGTTTGGAGTTTTCCTCTTTGCATCCTCATATAGCTGTATAATATTTTCAATTCTAGCCCCCTGAGAAAGAAGGTGGCCTCCCTAGGCAGGTTGGTAACAAGACGGAATGTGCTTTGCTTGGATTTGTATTGGACCTGAAGCAAGATTACCAAGCTGTTCGTAATGAGATTCCAGAGGAGAAATTGTACAAAGTTTATACATTCAACTCTGTGCGTAAATCCATGAGCACTGTACTGAGTGAACCTGGAGGAGGATTTCGCATGTACAGCAAAGGCGCATCTGAAATCATTATGCGCAAGTAAGAACTAGAGGAGGGGAATGTACTATGACATGATATTACATGAATCAATGAAGCATATGAATAGTGTCTGTTAAAGATACATTTTTAAGGGTAGAATGAGAATGTCTGAGCATATAATGGATACAAATATTGGTTGACACTCAGAAATGTCATGTAAGATGTTTCTTAAGATATATTGTTAAGATATATTTGTTCACACAGATGTACAAAGATTTTGGACCAAGGTGGTGAAGTATGCCCATTTAAGGCTAGAGACCGGGATGAGATGGTAAAAAAGGTAATAGAACCAATGGCATGTGATGGACTGCGAACAATCTGTTTGGCATATCGTGACTTCCCAGCTGGCACAGAACCTGACTGGGATAATGAAGGGGACATCCTATCTGACCTCACGTGTATCACTGTGGTGGGCATTGAAGACCCTGTTCGTCCAGAGGTAACCTTATTATATTCTAGAATTCTTTCTTCATTTATATTTGCATATGAATATGATTTCTTCTACAAGTGGCAACTCCATTTCCTTTTTCCATACACTGCTTCATAAGCTCTTTTTATCAGATTCTGTCCTGTCTTTTACTTGTAGGTGCCTGAGGCTATTCAGAAGTGCCAGCGAGCAGGGATCACAGTACGCATGGTTACTGGTGACAATATAAATACAGCTCGTGCCATTGCTACAAAGTGTGGCATCCTGCAACCTGGTGAAGACTTCCTGTGCCTTGAAGTGAAATAGTTCAACACGCTGATTCGAAATGAAAAGGGGGAGGTAAGCAGGAAAGTGAGCGTGTCATGATCCCAGAGTAGAAGATTATCTCTGCTAATCTGTGCTTTACAGCAGGGATTTAAACCGAAACCTTAAATAAAAGCCAGATTTAACCACAATTTTTTACAAACTGAAATAAAGATTTATTTCACACAAGAATTATTTAAGAATAACCTGTTTTGCTTTCCAGTCTATTTAAACCAGATATGACTCAATTAACAGAAATGTTAAGTTATTCATTTGATTTCTACATTCTTTCAATTTTGTTTTTAGTAGAAACTACTAACAATTTATTTTTTTAATCAGGCAATTCCAAAATATTTATTATAAACCCCTTACTCTCCTGTCTGTTTCTTCTAGTGTTACACTTGTAACCATATCCCACATTTTAGACATAAACTCACACATACCTGCATCACACATCAATATCTGATTAATTTGTAGTCAAGTGTTTAACTGTAAGCATCGAATTTATAAATATAATAATAAAAAAAGTAGTTACAAATACATTAAGGGTCAATATAAAGAACTTTTACGGGATCTTTTAACACCAAGGACTGTACACAGGACATGTGGTCACCCACTAAGGTTTGAGGAGAGGAAGTTTCACAACCAGCAAAGGAAAGGATCTTTATAGTTAGGGAGGTCAAAATATGGAATTCACTGCCAGATAAATGTTTCCGGGAAAGGGTATACAGGATTATGACCGTAATTAAAATTAATTATAGTAGTGGATCCAGGGAAAAATAGAACTGCCATCTTGGGTCAGGATGGATTTTTCCAGATTGAAACAGGTTGGCAGTTGGATCATCTGGATCAATTTCTATTATAAGGATTGCATAAGTTCATAATAGTTTGAACTCGATGAGCTGGTGTCTTTTTTTTCAGCCTCATCAGCTGTGTTACTATATATGTAGTTTGCAGGATTGGCACATCCATAGTATGTTCTGAACACTTGATGATTTATGTATGATCTCTATCCTTTTCCTTCATCTGATATCAACTCTTTTAGCAATTGTGTGTTTGGTGAATTTTAACAGCATTGTAGGCTGCAATGAATTACCAAAGGGGCTATAAAAAGCCTATTTTACCCACTTCCATATGACTAAAACTGCACTGCAAGATTTCCGTCTGTGTGGAAAAAATTTTAAAAAGCTTTTTCTTAGAGCTACCAAAACAGTTAGCACGGTCTCTCCTGATTGCTGTCATTTACACTGTGCTCTTGAAAAATCTTAGTAGCATGTGGGCCAAAATGTATTGCATTGAGATGCTGGGGGGTGGCTCTTTAATCAGCAAACTTTAAATTATTTTGGATCTTGCTCCTCACTAAGCATTATGCTCTAAATACCTGTAAAAGAAAAAACAGAAAAAAATTTCAAGACCCTTTGTATGTGCTCATGTCATGTTTCTTTTAGAATAAAACCAGAATGGAAGCTGCTCAATCAATTTATTAAGTAAATGTTAAACAGGTGCATGAAAGGCAGGGGGTTAACCTGCTAGCCACAGAAACAAAGGTAAAAATTGCCCCAGCACTCTGCCATAAACCAGTAACAAACTATACTGTTCTATCTGTAAAATAAAACACAGAAATGTTCGTTACGCATATTTGTACAAATATGAGATAAGCCACCAGCCACCGTCAAGGCCTTTCTGTAGATGGTGGTCCTAACTTTAAGAACCTAGTATAGGTGGTTGATATGAAATTTGTGTTGGACATTACAGTATCCCCAGCCCTGAGCCTAATTTTTACCCTGTACACAACCTTAACCATTAACAACAGCTCATTACTTACTTGTGAATGATGGAACTGAAGCAGCAAGACACTTGTTTTGGTTGTTGGTAAGCGGTGGATAAAGCAGGGCATAGCATAGGAGCTGGTCATGAAACGGGGCAGAGGTGCGGGACTCTGAGATGGTACATGTTGGAGGCTTGGGGTACTGACATGGGACAGGTTGGAGGCACGGAACAGGGCATAGTTGCAGGACACTAACATGGGACAGGAAGGTGGTGTGGGGCACTAACATTGGACAAGACAGTGGTGTGGGGTAAATGTTGTCATACTTAACATGTAATACCATGTTGATGTCTGCACTAACCAAGCTTTTTTTTTTACTCGCTCCCAGGTGGAACAAGAAAAGTTGGACAAAGTGTGGCCTTGTCTACGAGTCCTGGCCCGATCATCCCCAACAGACAAGCATACGCTGGTAAAAGGTAATACGTCTTTGTTTATAAAAGTGTAGTCCGTTATGTTTTGCTACATGAGGAAAAGGAGGTGGAGGGAATGGAAAATGGGAAAGGTTGTAATGGAAAATGGGAAAGGTTAGTGCAGAACAATTAGAGAGCAGACAGACAGTGGTGGTCCCCAGTTACGCAGTAGTGTCACATGGTCTTTATGCCTTCTCAGAAAGTAACATGCTCAGGATTCATCCAGAGTTGACGTTGTTGCTTGGAAATAATACAGATAATATATCTTGTGGCCATTTTCTGAATATGATAAAAACTTTATATGCCTGCAGCCTACTCAGTTTGGAAGCAGTCTGACATTTTACCTCATTTAGAATGTAGGTAGAATGAAGGTAGTAGCCGCGCCTTAGACACCAAATAATTAAAGAGCAGATTGATATATTGGAGGGAAACTTATAAAATAAAAATGAAATACGGTATTTCCCCAAGTATAAGACGCGCTCATGTTTAAGACGCACCTTAATTTTGGGGCCCGAAATTTTTTTAAAAAATGATTACATAAAGTTAAGTTGCCCCCTCCTTCTGTGTCCATTCAGCCTTATTGCACCCTCCTTCTGTGTCCATCCACCCTTATTGCCCCCTCTTTGTGTCTGTACACCCTTATTGCCCCCTCCTTCTGTGTCAATTCAGCCTTATTGTTTCCTCTTTGTGTCCGTCCACCCTTATTGCCCCCTCCTGCTGTGTCCATTCAGACTTATTGCCCCCTCCTTCTGTGTCCATTCAGCCTTATTGCCCCCTCCTTCTGTGTCCATTCAGCCTTATTGCCCCTTCTATTTGTGTCCAGCCAGTCTTATTGCCTCCTCTTTTAGTGTCCAGACAGTCTTACTGCCCCTCTCCATGTCCCTTCACATCCCCAGCAGTACATTTACCAGTACCTTGGCTCTCCCTCCAGCTCTCTCCTCCGCGGCGCGTTCTGCAGAAAACTCTGGTGTGACCTTAGGTCACACTAGTGTCATTCAATAGAGCCAGCTCATTTACTCTGCGATATGCGGTTCACAGTCACGGCTCTATTGAGTGACGCTAGCGTGACCTAAGGTCAGCAGCGTCTTCTGCAGAGCGCGTCGCAGAGGGGAGAGCCAAGGTACTGGTAAGTGTGCTGCTGGGGATGTGAAGGGATCCACCGGAAATTTTCCCAGCTCCCTGGCAGGCTGCATCCCCTATATAAGACGCACCCAGGTTTTAGACCCAAAATTTTTAAAAAGAAGGTGCGTCTTATACATGGGGAAATATGGTAATATATGAATAAAAAATAATAAAATATAAATAAATATGAAAGATAAATCTAAATAGAGAGATGAGTATCTCTACATATTGAATACAGTGGATGATGCTACCATATAAAACAACTTATTTATTCAAAAATAGAAAACATGTATTTAAAAAAAAGTTGATCTACAACTCTATAAGAGTTGTAGATCAACTTTAAGACAGGATATATGCAATCTACGTAAGAAAAAGATACGAAGATTACGTAAATGCGCAGTAGTAAAAACTGGTAAACTACGGACGTATATGCTATACGTCTGGTAGTCTGAATCCGGTCCTAGGTGTGGATATCATAAAGAAACATTGGGCTTCAAATGAATGTGCTGGTTATGGCCCACATTCAGTCATGATTTTGACTTTATTTTTACCTTTGTGCCCTTCTTGCAGGCATCATTGACAGCACAGTGTTGGAGACGAGACAGGTGGTAGCTGTGACAGGAGATGGAACCAATGATGGACCAGCATTAAAAAAGGCTGACGTGGGATTTGCCATGGTATATTTTAATTGTGGCTTTTTACTGGACTGGGTATTCATGCAACCCATCTAATGCATTCTCTCACTACATATACTACCTCTAGTACCTCAAGCTAATCTCTCCATTGATATCATTCTATTTCCAGACTGACATTTTTCTCTTATAGGGGATAGCTGGTACAGATGTGGCTAAGGAAGCATCAGACATTATCCTAACAGATGATAATTTTACCAGCATTGTGAAAGCAGTCATGTGGGGTCGGAACGTTTATGACAGTATTTCCAAATTTCTGCAATTCCAGCTCACTGTTAATGTGGTTGCAGTTATTGTGGCTTTCACTGGAGCTTGTATCACCCAGGTAAAGATGTGTGTGTAGAAAAAATAGAAAAAATATACAAATATGTGTGTTAAAGTGTGTGTGTGTGTATGTATGTATGTATGTATGTGTATGTATATATATATAT
>WWET01001279.1:70133-86226 GCA_011038615.1 Limnodynastes dumerilii | reverse complement strand
ATGTATGTATATGTGTATATGTATGTATGTATGTATATATATATATAAAACCACTCAAAAATATATTACAAATAGAACTTGCTCGTTTCTTTACACTCTTTTTATATCTCCTCTTCCCCACATGTAAAATGAGATTACTGTCAACTCTGAGGGAGTGTTACAAATATTCAGGCTGTATCTTTCTGCTCCAAAAATGGGGGAGGGCTAATGAGAAAACAGTTTTTAAAAAATGATTATTTCAATAGATATAAAGTATGAGAATATTACCAGTGCATTAACTATCCAAACTTAAAATTTAATTTCAATAAAGTAACTTATTAGACCTCAGATGAGCAGTGTCATTAAGCCTGGCTAAATAATGAAATATTATATAAATACTTTATTGATAAACATTAAGGGCCAGATTCACAACCCCGTATTTTTTTTTTACATATGTGCCTAATTTTGCGATTCTAGCTACTATGCATGCGTACTATTTTACGCTATCTACGCAGCATTTCATTACATAAATAGTGTACATGCAGTCTTTAAAGATAACGCTACGTAGATGGCGTAATATAGTTAGCTAGAATCACACAATTAGGCACGTATGTAAAAAAAAATATGGAGTTGTGAATACGGCCATAACACCTTAATTTTTTTCTCTTTTATCTACAGGACTCTCCATTAAAAGCCGTGCAAATGTTGTGGGTCAATTTGATTATGGACACTTTTGCATCTCTTGCATTGGCAACAGAGCCACCCACTGATTCACTACTTTTGCGCAGACCTTATGGGCGTAACAAGCCACTAATTTCACGCACCATGATGAAAAACATATTGGGACATGCTGTGTATCAACTGACTATCATCTTCACTTTGCTTTTTGCAGGTTAGAGATGTGGTTTATTGGCAGGCACTAATCATTTGCAAGTATATAAACTTTCATTGTTCCTAATCTTGTCCATTATTTTACATAGGTGCTTTGCAGAATACGCCATTTTTAGAATACTAAGGAAAGCAAAATATATGCCTGGCTCATTGCCTTGTGGTTATGCTGTAAGAGTATATAATATAGTATCACTTCTTGTGCTGTTATTTTGATAGATGTAAATATACTCATCATTTCCTTGGACTTCATACCTGAAATAAAATAAATGAATGTATTATTTGTTAATTTTTTAGCCGAATAACCTTGTTTTTTATTTCTGCGAGAGGCAATTTTTAGCAATGTATTTTAAAATTACACTTCATCTGAATTTCACATCTCATTAAACAAAGACTATCTAGCAACTAACTGCCTTCAATAATGCTATAAATATGTTGGCTAAATTACCTTCCTGCTGTGTCCTCTATTAGCCATAGAGGAACAATATCAATACTGTATCATTTTATTTATGTTTTAACCTATTATTTATAAGAATTAATGGAGCATTAGCAGTTTTTTGCTGTTGTTTTTGCATGATGTTGCAGACAGTTGCTTTTGGAGACGACCACATTAGAATATACCTTCATAGTTCTATATCCATTGTACACGCGACATGAATATAGCGGGATCACTAGCGGTAACTGTTCTCTGCATAGCAGGACCCAGTGTGTCTAGCAATTGCGCATAAATTATTGTGTTGTCTGACAGGTTTATATCATGTACATCCTCCCTAATCACGATGCCTCGTGTAAGAGGTGTTGTCCAAAAGTATTCATTCGTTTAAGGGATTACCTATACCTTAGTATACTGGCTCTGATGTTATAAATATTCCAAATTGGAAACATACAATTCATATGTAGGCCTAGTATGTTTATTGTAGTATATTTGCCATCACATAGCTATCTTTATTGCATCCAGATTTGATATTCTTTTAATAAAAATGAGATTCCATGTACTTGTTATACAACTGAAAAAAATGTGCATAAACAGAAAACAAAACATTTAGGCATATGTCACCCCCTCAGTGATTGACTGCTTTAAGAGTTAAACTGCAAAATTTAACAATATGAACCTTGCACCTGAGCCCTATATATGAAAGACATATTTGTGTTTTCAGTGTTATTCTTTATGCAAAGAATTTACATTTTTTTATTCAGAGACATGTTGAAAATGAGAAAAAAAAAGCAGCCAATGGAGGCTGAAACTTTGTGGATTAAACAGTTTTTGGGGTAATTGTGGTTTGACGACTTACTCAAAAACCGGCATAAGCAATATATATGGAGAAAAAGGATAGGCCAGATCATTACAAACAATGGAAAAGTCCACGAAGGTGTGATAAGAGTATGTGCTTAGTTCTTACTGCATAAAATCAAATAAAAAACAGAATGGAAGTTGCTCAATCAATTTATAGGTAAATGTTAAACAAGTGCGTGAAAGGCAGGGGTTAATCTGCTTGCCACAGAAACAAAGGGTAAAATAGCCTCAGCACACTGCCATAAACCAGTAACAAACTCTACTTTTCTATCTGTAAAATAAAACACAGAAATGTTTTACACATATTTGTACAAATATGCGACCAGCCACCGTCAAGGCCTTTCTGTATATGGTGGTCCTAACTCTAACAATGAGAGTCCCAATGTTGGGTCACATATATATGTTTATAAATTGAGAGCCAACTTACCTAGGAGACACCCCTTAAGGTCTCCAAAATGGCTGCTGTGGACCAGCCCCTCGCAGCTGCTGCTCCCAAACATGCCCACAAACAGATAAAAAAAAGAACATAAAATCAAATTAGTTTTAAAAACTCCGTTAAGGGATTATTAGTTATGTATTTATATAATGAATAACATAGGGTAGCATAATAATTCCTGCCACTGTTCTTCACCTATTTGTACAAATACTAGTAAATATATAGCACTAGAATTTGAATATTTCTTTAGTTTGTCTTTTCTTTTTTTTTTTCTTTTCAACAGGCGAGACATTTTTCGATATCGACAGTGGGAGAAATTCTCCACTGCACTCCCCTCCATCAGAGCATTACACTATTGTTTTTAATACCTTTGTTATGATGCAGCTTTTCAATGAGATCAATGCCCGAAAGATCCATGGAGAGCGTAATGTGTTTGAGAACATCTTCCGAAACCCCATCTTTTGTGCAGTTGTTGTGGGAACCTTTGCTGCTCAGGTATTTCAATGTTAAATCTTTATTATTTCCATTTACACTCCTCTTTCACTAATACTTTGGAGTAGATTTATGAAGGAAATGTGTAGGAGGCATTTCCTGTAGCAGCCAGTCTTATAGCTATCGCTTTCACAGGATGTTCAGTATGGCAAACTTCTTCTTTACCTTTATTCATTTTGGTGAGTGAGTGATCTCACATAAGAATGTCCATGTGACATGACCACTGATGTTTCATGCATTGTAGCACATTTGTTTTTTTCTTTCACTTATATAGTGTTTTAACAGTAAATAAAAAAAACACAAACCAACAACTTGGCGCTAGGGACAAGTAAATCCTTATTAAGTTGTATAGCCACACTGGATGCTGCTACGTAAAGGGTTGGTAAGACCTTATTATATAAATATAGCAAAAAAGAACCGCACAACCCCTTAATTCAGAATGGATACTCCCAATAGTGGAGGTGCTTGGTATGGATTAAAGTAATAACATTGTTAAAGAAAAAGAAAGGAGAGCCATATAGACATGGATCCCTGGAAAATAACCACTATAACCAGCACTAAGGGCCGGATCCAGAATTACGGCCGTCTTACAACCCCTTAATTCAGAATGGATACTCCCAATAGTGGAGGTGCTTGGTATGGATTAAAGTAATAACATTGTTAAAGAAAAAGAAAGGAGAGCCATATAGACATGGATCCCTGGAAAATAACCACTATAACTAGCACTATTTCCGATTGCAGTTAAAGAACCAGGAAAAATCTTTAAATCTTCAAATTTTTAATGCAACATATTTAAAAAATACATATCAAATTACCAATCAAGCGAAAAAATACCATATGATATTATAGGAGAACCACAAATTGAGTCATACATAGATAATGTTGATCCCGACTAATTAAAGACACCTATGTTGCTCAAATTCCTTCATAATATAAACATTGCATGGTAAACCTAGGGATCCATGTCTATATGTCTCTCCTTTCTTTTTCTTTAACAAGACCCTATTATATAAAAAAACATATAGCTGAAAAGAGAACAACCAGCGCTGTCCTATGGGGCCATTTTTTTCAATAGTTGTATCGGGCCACATAGGACAGCGCTGGTTGTTCTCCTTTCAACTATATGTTACTTATATAGTGTTGTATGTTTACATGTGCTTTGTTATTAAAGTGTTAAGAGGAAAAAATAACAATAGTAGGAGGAAAAACTAAATCGTATTTCTATAAAAGTACATACCCAGCTTCCAAAAATAAATAAAATACTTTTGCTTGGTGTTCAAGTTAAAGCAAGAATTTGTCAAATACAAGAATAAGTTTGTGGTGAATTCATTTTATGAAAATGTATTTTATTTTATTTTTTTACTTGGAAGTCACTGTGATCTGTTTTTGCTTTGCATTTATGCATATATTAATTATGGTGTGATTGCAGACATTTCCCCAGCTACTTACTATAAACATGTATGGTATGTTATTGCCGTTCCCACAGTCATAATTTTCATAATGATGCAGCCCCACAACCTAATGTTGGCTGTGTCATTTTAGACTGGAGTCTTCTTTAGAATAAATATATTTTGGCACGGGTAAAAGTTCAACAGCTGTACCCATGCTCTGCGCTCTTCTCTCTGCTTCCAGGAAGCTCTCCTCTCTTCCGGTGCTCTGCGGTCTGCTCTTCTTTCTCCAGGTTTGCTGCTTCCCAGATTAGTGGTTAGGGATATTGGGCCTAATCCAGAACTACGCATTTCCGCGAATTTATGTGTGGTGGAGACGCACATTCACGTAGCGTATTTTCAAACGTATGGGTGATTCACGTATGTCTCACGTAAATACTTACGTGTGGGCGTGACAAATTTACGTTAGTGAACAATACGTGCGTTTTACGTGAAGTAGGCGGGGGGTTGTATTTAAAGTGTACAGTATGGGCGTGCTAAGCTGCGTGCGTTCGCGTAGTCAGTACGTCCGTTAGCGAACGTATGCTGTTACGTTAGGAAAAGTTAAGGTAGGGTTTGGGTCGCGTAATTTGACAAAATACGTCCATGCAAGGGGTGTGCCGTGGGGAGTGTAGCGAAAATACGTACGCACACACGTAGTTCTGGATCTACCCCATTGTAACTAATTACAATTAGTTATTGTAATGCCGAACAAACACTTCTGAATTGCAGTATTTGATTAGACAGGAGACGACTCGGCCTAATAGTGGAATGGAACGGCAAGCCACATCCATATGTGTGACTGCAGTACACAATGCTTGAGCAAGTAGATATGTACCCATAAAATGACATTGATTAAGTTATTTTATGGATACTTGTTACTCTCCATCAATGTTTAGTCGAGTCTTGGACTGCTTTATCAATAATATGAATTTTAGTACAGCTGCTCGCCGCATACAGTCAAGAGAAGTGATTTGAAGAGATGACACGATAACTGGGTACATCCCACATACATTTTTACCAATTAAATGATCTTATAAACAGATGAAAGTCCTGATGAGCATGCTTATTCATGCAAGCACACTCCTTTTTCTTTTTACTGTCTTGTTCCTCTGACATTGTTTGGATGGTTAAATTAGGAGGTTTAAAAGATATAGTTAAACAATGCAATTAACAAGATAAAGTATTATAATTGCAGTGTCCACATGAACACAATATCATTTCAAATACTTGTTTATTGTCTGATTGAAATGATAATCGCATGAAAAGTTGTAGTTTGTACCCAGCTAAAGACACTGTTTTTTCCAGTAGTGAGAAGTGTTCACAGATACTGCTCCCTATTAAAAACATGCAGAGTAGTGTCTTGTGATATGAGAAAGCAAAGATGGAGGTAGCTTGAGACATAAGCACTTTAGACCAGAAATCTGACAAATAACTATTTTTATAATCTGTGAAAAAGTGCAATCCAATCGGTACACTATCCGCTCAGTCTAGATTTACAACAGATTACATTTTTGGCGGTGGCCAGGTTGTGCATTAAAGTGGGCAGGGATCAGTATTACATTGTATAGTTTAGCTTAGCTAACAGACTTATCCTCAAGTCGGATATTTTAAGCTAGGACACGTGAGAAGAGTGGTTAACGGCGTCTTCACACGGATGCATAGATCCATAGTGGATGTTTGGGTCTAGTCCTTTATGCTTGTCCGTACCTAACTGAATAAAACCCAATTAGCTGTGTAAGTGCTGCAGAATTCCTGGCAATATATTTTGATTTCTAATATGTGTTTCTTTCCCAACCTGCAGATTGTGATTGTGGAATTTGGAGGAAAACCGTTTAGTTGTTCTGGTCTTACCCTATCCCAGTGGTTCTGGTGTATCTTTATTGGAGTTGGCGAATTGTTATGGGGCCAGGTTAGGTTACAGTTATTATACATTTCTATGATTGTATCTACTATGATATCTTCTTGATATAGTTGTCATAAGTATTTTTTAATTTCTGTATTCTTCACTTGACTATACAGTTAATATGCACAGTTCCAACAAGCCGTCTTAAATTCTTGAAAGAGGCCGGCCACGGGCCAATGAAAGAAGACATTACACATGAGGAACTCCAAGAAGATGTTGATGAGATTGACCATGCAGAAATGGAGCTCAGGAGAGGACAGATCCTGTGGTTCAGAGGCTTGAACCGTATACAAACTCAGGTACTAGAGCAATACCCCGGGGGCCGTGTTCAAAACCTGTCCCTTTTGATGTCCTCTTCAGTCAGTCATGAAAACAGATGCACAAAAAATGTGACGCACAATTAATGACTAGACAGTATGTCTTATTGCCAAATCATATTGCCAGTAGTACATCATTGTAGCAGATAGACCTAAATAGGTAACAGAGAAAAAATTTTTTTTTATTATATTAATAATAATTCATATTTATATCACAGTTTTCACTCTGTGAAATTCAATGTACTGTATATTTTTACACATGGTGAGGCAGCCATATTTTCAGCATTCTGAGAAATGCTTATATTAGTTTCTTAGCTTACAGTCTAAAATACCTATGACACACCCTCTACGTTGCCTTATCCAATTCTTTTTATATGAGGAATATTTGCTAATCAGGGAACACAATCAGACACAGGGACAAATTCCATACAGATAGGGCTGTTGCAGTAATGTTTTTTATTCTAGTATTAATTGAGCCTAAGTAAACAATTTCAGTCTTTACACTTTTAGTATTTCACAAAGGCTCTTATTTTGGAAAGGATTTTATTCTAAAACATTGTAATATGTTTTCTAAAAGTCAACGTTTCCCCCCACAAACTGTATAAGCACGCTTATTTGTCCCTAAACTAATAATATTCTAGTATCAATCATTTTTTTCTCTTATGTAAATATTGACATTTGAATTCAGCTTTTAAAAAAAATGTTTCTTTCATTCGTTTACTTTTTATACACTTGGAGCTTTATAAAGCAATATGTATTGCAGAGGTATCTTTAAAACGTGGCCTTATACCTTTGCTGTGCATATATTCATATCTGCCAAAAGACCCTATAAACAATGCAGAAGGGTATGAAAATATAAGTGATTCACATTTTATAATAGCTATTTAGGCTAACTGAGGTAGATCCAGACCTGCACGCTTGATACGTTACATAGCGTAGCGTATTTTCGCTAGCGTACCTTCTAAGCACTCTCCTAGGCACTCCCCTTGCATGTACATACTTTGGCCGTTTTACACGTACCGAACCTACCTTAACTTTACACAGCGTAAGTACTGATGTACGTATAGGCCTCACGTACTTACGAGCCTAAGCATGCCCATACTGTGCGATTTAAATGCCTCACCCCGCGTCCGAAGTGTAATTACGGGTTTCATATGACTGGTACGCCGCCCCTTCGTCCATTGTTACGCTGTTGATACGTGACTGACCCTTACGCTCTGAGTTACATGGCGTAACATCTGCTTGCGCAGTAAGTACTAATGTGCGATTTTACGTTAGCGGCTAGCGTAAAATCGGTCATGTACGTAGTTCTGGATCTGGCCCATTATTCTTAATTTATTTTTGTAATGTGTAACATAATATGGGGTGTGGGTCGCCGCTACGAATGGCCAGAACTGTCTGGGAAATCGTTTGCTTTGGCCTCGTAGACGCTGCTACGAATGGTGTGTATGACTTTAACCCCAACCCTTACCCTAATTCTTCCTTCCCTGCAGCCTGACCCTAAGACTCCCCCCCCACAGCCTAACCTAACCCTCCCCTTCCATTTCTCTAACCCTAACCCTCCCTTTCCTGTAACTTAACCATAAAACTTTCCAGAGAGTGTTACTCACCTCTGCGGCGGGTCTGTTTGCCAGTTGCGGTGGGTCTTTTTTATGAAGGGGTGAACATACTTGCCCATTCATAAAAAATAAAAATAAAATGGCGGTATTTCAAAATAGAGACAGACAAAAAATAGCTTTCGGCTTTTTCTTCTTCTAAAAAAAGCAGTTTTACAGCGGTGACTCCCACCGCTTAATATGATTTGTACTTTTAAATTTATTCATAAAGTCCAGTTAGGAAAAATTGTTTGCATCCACTGTACAACTGAGAAGGTTAATTAATGGAAAGGGGCAATGATGAAAGCCAAAGGCAAATGATCTTACATTTTTGCAAATACACATATGAAGTAGCACATGAATTTGCAGCGGAACATAACTGTATCTTCTTGGAGTGCAAGCATTTGCATGTTTTCATGGTAAGGAGCTCAAAGTGGGACATTCCATAAAGTGTTTAGACTGGGCACACTAGTGTGCAGTCCTATATACACTGCAAACATACCTAATGTGGCATCTTTGAAACTCAATCTCTAGTGTTGCTCACTGACCGTGTTGGTTCCATCTCTTTATTTCTATACCAATTAAGAAGGGATATTTTTCATCAATATCTAGAACAGTAAACATGGCCATACAGATAATGTATAAGGTTATATCATTTTACATATATATGATTCTATGTATTACACATAATGTATGATTAAACTTGAAATGTGGTTCTTGATTATTGCATCTTAGTTAGATTAAAATCGAGCTTCAAATTAGAATCAGTTTGTAGAAATTAGTCATTGGAGTACTGTATTTTTTCATTATCATCTTAGCAGACTCAGTCTGCTGACTAGAGATAAGGTCATTAAGCAGCTTAGTATCATACAACTTGGGATCTTTTCTTGCTCTTATATCTGCTATTGTCTTGAAATGCTTATTTTTACTTGTCAAATAACAGTTTTCCTTATTCTATTTCTGATGTTTGTTAATAAAATTATAATTATTCTCCAAAATTAATTCTTCTTCTCTGGCATTTCTTTTTTTCCCACTTAAAATCTCTTTCTAAATGACCCATTTTCGTTTCTTTTGTCTCCTTCTGTTCTAATAGCCAAGGGTTAATGATGTACCAAGTAGATGCAAACCTACGGCCTTTAACTACTTGATTGTAACCCATAGCAACAGATCATATTTTGCTCTAATGATTCAATCTAATAAAAGCAAACATTTATTGTTGCCTATGAATTACAACAGTGAATGTATTTTTATCTTCATGTTGTTTACACTTTATTAATATTTGCTGAGATTTGGCACATCACCCTCTTGTTTTTATTTTATTCAGCTTCTCTTGATTTTACTAAGATTTTTTGTTATATTTACCTCCTTTCTGTTTTGTACAGATATCTTTGTCTCTGACTTTTAAAATTTAACTCCCCCTCCTCTCTTTCTCTTTGTCTCTTTCTGTCTGTTATTCTTGCTTTATAAATCTATCTTTCTCTCTCTTTCTCCTTCTTCCTCTGACTTTGGTGTGTCTCCCTCTGATTCCTTACAGATGGACGTAGTTTATACATTCCAGACGGGCGGTACCTCTTTACAAGGGGCTCTGAGGCGCCAGCCTTCCACCATTAGCCAGCACATCGATGCTAAACATGTCTCTAGCCCAACACATGTAGCTCTGTCCTCTGCTACCTCTCCCCCAGCCACTTCTGCTGCTGCTGCTGCTTCTGTGGGCAGTGAGTTCAACACTATTACAATGCATGCTGTGCACTTCGGCTGCTGGTCACTGCTCTCACTGTCTCTAACACTATCCAAATAACACAGTCATCTAATCCAGGGATTGATGGGATATGAATTGTCCTTTCCTTTTGAATTTTTTATTTTAGTTAGCTTTTTTTACTCGTTCCTTTTTATTATTTATTTTTATTTTTATTTTATTTTTTTACCTTTTTCGTGATGCTTTTCTCCCCGCAGGTGGCAGACTGATTTTTAAAACTTAAACCAAGTAGAGGAGAGGTATCTTGGTACTCTCGCTTGTTTT
The DNA here is from genome assembly GCA_011038615.1 of Limnodynastes dumerilii. NCBI lineage: Eukaryota > Metazoa > Chordata > Amphibia > Anura > Limnodynastidae > Limnodynastes > Limnodynastes dumerilii. Next base: position 75,872 of record WWET01001279.1, on the reverse strand, counting down.
ATAATTTACTAGACAGTGTGCCAGATTTAGAGTTGTGAGCAATTAAGTCAATTTTTCACATCAACACACATCTCTTTCTGTGCTTGAGCAGATTATAGTGGACAGATGCAAATCAGTGTGCATAAAGCTGTGTACATCTGACCATAGTGTATATTTCATAATCACATTAACTTGGTTCATGTCTTGAAGTCGATCAAGTGGTTATATAGGGCGTAATCCAGCATTACTAGTGGATTGCATGTGTTAGTCTTCGTTGTAGAAGCTGATGTATGCAGAACCATACCTTAAATACTCCACATGTTGAAGGGCATGTACGGAATGGTAGATCGTACGCAAGACTTTTGGAAAACCTTTATTGTACGATTACAACTCCGGATACCACCCACCATCCGAAGCTAGTTTTCCACACTGAACACAGCATCTATCAGCTGCGTTCTGTTTCAGAAGTATAGGTACTGCACATGCACAATACCTATACAGAGCTGACTTATGTACATTGCGATCCAGCCCATAGGGACTTTTCCAGAGTCTAGCAGACATTCTAGAAGAAATCTCCTCCGTTTTACCAGTGATTTTTTTTTTTACACTAATTTCCTGATTGTGATTTTTCCACAAATATTTAAAATGACAATTTTCTTAAAGGCAAAGCATGTCAGACTTTGCAGTTAAGGACATTGGTGTTTAAACACTGATGACCAATAAACCGTGTTTGTTACGCATACACACACAAACCCCTTTACGTGCTACATGCTTAAGCACTGCCTATTTTCTCTTGCAACCTTTTATCTGAATTTACTTATAATTCTAAACAAAGGCCATTGCATCCAACACACACTAAGGGCAGTCTGTATATAGAATTTGGTGTAACACTTTTACTAATAAATGTAGTACCTCTTTCAGCATTAATTTGACATCCACATTTACAGGAATCCTGGATTTTATTGTTATCTCATACGAGGGACTATAACTTGCTGAATTTGATTATTCCTTTTGTATTGAGCTGCTTTTGATTTTTCAGCAGAATGTGCATGGGGTTCCTGATGCCTGCAGCATATGCATGGGTGTGCATGCTAACCCGTTCTCTGGATTATGCAGTGAAAGGCTCAGATTAATGTGTGGTATAGGTATTAAAGTTGCACACCCTCTTAGAACCATCTTTGGTCAGTTATAAAAACTTGTTTTTAATGTAAAAACAAAACAATCTTATTCCTTTATAAACATCATTTTAATGTGTGTACAAATCTGCCTGTTTTATTCTTTAACTTATTGTCTTTGGTTCTTGTTAGTAACCATTTTAAAATGCACTTTTGATATATGGGTCAGAATGGCTTATTTAGTGCATGTTGAATTTATGTCATTACCAAGCTCTTTACAAAGATTTTTTTTAGTTTTAGATTGTTTTTCTCATTAAGGTTGGTCATTCTAAAATGTTTAACATTTTTAATTAGGAGAAAAATGTATACATTGGCCACCTTGACTAAATATTTTTCCTTCTTTGATTCTTGAGTGGGGCTGCAACTTTAAAGATGCTTGACTGTGGTATACTGAATCATGACAAACTGTCTGTACCAAAGATCACTGTGGTATGCCTTGATTTTAGTGTACTCAAACTATGCCTGGACATTGGGCTTAATAGGGAGAATCATTATCATTTCTTTTATTTGTTTTGTTGTGCTTTATCAAAGTCTTGTTCTCACAATTCTGATTTTTGGGGGCGATTTTAGTTCTGTTAAAGATTTGCTTAATTGATGTATTTTGTCAAGATTTCTCTGAAACAATAATTTCAATTAATTCCAGTCAGATATTACAATAAAAATGCCTCCAAACTTTCAGAAGGATTTCAGACACTTTTAACTTATGTTATTATATATGCTTTATAGTGGTACATTTTTTTTTTTTTACTTTTTCATCATGAGTTTTCTTGTTCTTATATATTCTTGACCGTATACATTCTCATTCTATGCATATGATTTCATATTCTCTAATTTCTTTCTTTTCTCTCATTTAATCTTTGTTTCCTTTGCACTATCTTAATTCTTCTCCTTTCTCAAATCTTTTTATATTGTTCTTGTTATGGTTAGTAACTTTTTTTCTTCTTTTTGTGAAACAGATTAAAGTGGTTAATGCGTTCCGCAGCTCCCTGTATGAGGGGCTTTTGAGGCCACAAACCCACAGTGCCATCCATAGCTTCATGACCAATCCGGAGTTCACTCCTCAAGAGGCAAGGCCTGACCCCCAGCTAACAGACAGTGACAGTGAGGGCGAGGAATCTCGGGGTCTTTTGAAGGAACACATTGTACAGACGCACAACCACAATAATAACTCCTCTGCTGACCCCCGCCCATTGGACATCATCGTGTCCCCATCTGAAAGCCCTGTGCACAGCATGGAGACCTCCATTTAACACCAAAAAGTCCAACTCAGCTGGATATCTGGTTGAGGTCATCGCTTTCCCTTGCTGTTCTGTCTTTTCACTCTGTTACCTAACATGTCCCTACTACCCATTTTCACCATTCTGACGCCAAGATTTATTCATACAGTAAAACACACTAGGGTCTATACGTCTCATAAATATATTATCAGCATCATAAAAAGTATCCATGAAACCATAAGTACAGAGAGTCCATGTAACAACACAAAACGTTTAGATGTAGCCTCAGTCTATGATAAGCAATAGATTTATAGACTGCCGCTAAAATTTTATTCAATAATAATAATAAATTCCATTAAAAGCTTTATCCATCACTACATCAGCATGGGCTGAGCAATTATAATTGTACACTGGACCTGTTGTTTGTCCGCAGCATTCATTTGTGGTCATTGTGTTGTTGTTCACAACGGTCATGAACACTACTATAGAGCCATAAACTTATTTAAAAAAAAAATGTATGTATAAACTTCATATAGTGTCTTAAGTGCATACTCCAGGTATTCACACATTGGCAAATCCATGTGTAAGCCATGTAAATGTATGTTTGTTTGTTTTTTTTGTTGTTTTTTTGTTACATTTATACAAAAAAAATTGGTCATATACTTCACATCTAATTACACGCTTAATTATATGGTCATATACACAACGCATGTATGTTTACGCTTTGCCTTTTAACCTCCTCTGTTTGTTCCCCTTTGTCTTGTGTGTTGCATGTTTAATGTCACAATTCCCTGTCCTGTTGCATCCTTATACCCTATATACCCTGCTTGTTCTCCTCCTCCCAGTCTATATCCTTTGCCTTTACCCAAAAGTGACACTGAAAATGGAGCTGGGCAAAGGTTCCTATTTCCAACCAAAGTGTGCCATCACCTATTGTTTCACCCAGGCACAGCACCTGTTGCACCTGTCTTCCATCTGTAGGACTGCACCACCCCACAGCTTCCCTCCCCAAGACTGTGAAGCTGTGAACTTGTGCAACACCCCAACTGTTGGATATCTCCCAATACCAAGGAGTAAAACTGTGCCATTTTGCCAGCATAGCTGGAGTTTGTACCCCCTAAAACTCTGATCCTTTAACCTGCAGGAGACCAATACCAGGTTTAAGGGTCCAGGGTGTGTTTAATGGAAGGAGGGCTACACTGCCATATTAAATTTTTGTGTGTATTGTAAGTATATACAAATGTATATTGATTATACACACTGAATACATTGGTACGTTTACAATCATTGTTCCCAAATGAGGGCTAATGAATTTGTGGGGATGTTCTGCACTGCTGCTGACCTTGCTCTGCTGCCTGTAAATGAAAGCTTTGATGGGGCTCACCATGTGTAATGTGGATGATGACATTGCATGCTTTGCCCAGTCTGTAAACTGACACTGAATACAGCAGGGCAATGTGTTGATGAGACTGGCACTGCTCTTTATGAGAATTAGTAAAATAGGTTTTGAAAACCAGGCCTGTTGTGCATTGAGTGAACATGTGTTGTAAGATTTAAAGCATTGCTACTGCATTACTTACACCTGTAGCAGTCATAGTCTTTATATTTAAACACCCCATGCTGTAATCAAGCATAGCAGCAAACCATACTGTCCAAATTACAAAACTGTTTCTCTGTCTTCTAGAAGTAACAAGTGATGTTGAAACCAGTTTATCAATTCATTTAAGCATTACCTGATTCAACCAATGAGGGGGATTTCTTAGTTCATAAACACTGCATATAGTTTAATTTGGTATTTATCAGATGCTAATTTCTGTATTACGACTAACTTTCAATATACATTGGAACACTACAGATAATTTCAGTCTTGAGCGTTCAGTTCCTGTTGCTCAGAGAATAGATTTGTGAAACGTCTACATAAGAATTTACAATGATAAATCTGTTATTAGAAAAGGAAATCAACTACTATAATTTTTTGCTTTAGTCTGCACAGTTTCTGACATATGACCAGATCCAGACTTAAGGGCATATTCTGTACGTTAGCCTCCATTGCCTTCTTACTGTACAATTTAAATACCTATGGCAACCCACCATGTATATCTTTGAGTTCCACACAGAACTCTGCTTCTGTCGGTTGCATTCCAATGTGGAATTATTCATTTACAGCTGACTTGCGTATTAAGTGTATGAAAGTAAGTTGATTTTATTAATACCCCGTTCAGATTACCTGAAAACACCGACTTTTTTGATGAAAAAGCCGGCTGCAGTGAAAAAGCCGGCTTCTAAACTCAGTGTGAACGCTCAACCCGGCTAATGAAAGAGCTACTCAGCTACTCAGAGCCGCCTTAACCCCTTCTTTTTAGCCGACTCTAAACACCGGCTTTCAGTAGCCGGCTTGAGCGTTCACACTGTGTTTAGAAGCCGGCTTTTTGATCAAAAAAAGCCGGTGTTTTCAGCTAAATCTGAACGGTCCTTTTTTCACAGCCCCACCAATTTCCCCGGCTCTACACCCTGGCTCTAAACCCAGCTTTTTTAAGGGCTGGTAATCTGAACGTGGTATAAGTTTGGATCTGGAGCATAGTTTTCAGCAGTTTATAAGAAAACTATAAATTTGGACAATATTCTTCAGAGGAGGAAGTAATGCTATTACCCCCACTGAACTTGACTTCTTGATGTTAATGCACTTCCCATTTATACTGTGTTAATTGTAATTAACAATCCTTAAACTAGCTATCAGACAGTGAACTAAATATAAGCATTGTAATGCATTATAAGTTGTCTTGGAGCTGCTGAGTTAGATATAAAACAATTGTTGACACTATAATGCGCTATCATTTGGTTTATTTGTTATAAATGTTATGCTTTTAGGTGAAAAAAAATGTAGTCTTTCTAAATAGTAAGGCAAATTGTTCTTTTGTTCATTTAGAGAACTAGACAGCTTCAGGGCTATGAGCACAGTCGTTTGGAAACAGACCAATCGCAGATGGTGCAATGCTAGTCTCATGACCAGCAGTTAGTGCAAACTGTAGAAAAGCCAACATTATTAACAGTATTTTTCATTTTTCAAACCACTGCCAGCTCAGTGCTTTATATGCATGGAGCTGTCATACAAAAATGTTTTTATACATGCATATAAATATATATATATATATATATAGAGAGAGAGATATATACATTATGTTCTTATATGCAGGTCATCCTGCAGTGTACGCTTTTTATGTTCTTAAATTTTTTTTAATGTAAAATAGTTTTTTCTATTTTGTCCTGTCAGTGCGTACACAAAAGAAATCCTGAATGTTTAGTTTTATTGTTTGATTGGGGAGACTGTATGAGATAAATGTTGAAGGAATTTTTATTTATATATATAT
>WWET01001279.1:28452-56514 GCA_011038615.1 Limnodynastes dumerilii | reverse complement strand
TTCACCCCTGCATAAATGTGCGTTACACAGGGAGTCCGTTCACATGAACGGGCCCGTGATGGCAGGAGAAGGAGTCCTGCATCGTCATGGAAACTATAGTGTCCACTGGTGATGCAGGCTTTTTAAATATGAGAAATGTCATTTTGAAGTGATAGGGGCAGTTTTCTATTAAAAACTGCCCCTATCACTCCAAAATGAACTCTATAAATAGAGCCCTTTGTATGAAACCACAGTCTCTGAATCACATAGAAAATGTCTGAGGGGTGCAAATACGCAGCTCTTTTGCCCTGTTCTCTCCGCTGTGCTCTGAATAGTACAGAGTGGTGGTGTTTACTCTGAATGCACAGTAAGCCGCACACACTAAAATAGCCACTGATCTGTTTTCAGTGCACATCGCTGAGGCCTGGCTGGAGACAACATAACTTTAATGGAGGTTGCGGCCATCTTGGGTCTCCCTCCCATCCGGGTCCTGTACCAGTTGTCCACATTGTTGCATAACTTTTGCATATGAATATCAGAGATATTGTGACCTTTAAGGCGTTGCACCAAAGGTGTGTGTCCTATACCACCAAAGGGGTATTGACGGTGAATAAATACTTTCAGTAATTATTGTGAAGACTGTGACTGGAGAATGGAGATCTGGTGACTTCTTTATCAGTATAGAAAAGATAAAACGAGGCAATATTGCAGCTAAATACCAAAGAGTATTTTTTATTTATGTCTCCTTTACTGAAGTCATATTTGGCCAGATAGGAACAGTGGAGATGTTGCCTATAGCAACCAATCAGATTCTAGCTGACATTTTCTAGTATGTAATAAGAGAGTGAGAGCTAAAATCTGATTGGTTCCTATGGGCAACATCTCCACTTTTCCTTTCCCCGCAGCTTAGTAAAACTGGTCCCAGAACTACTTATGATGACATGTACGTCACAGAATTCTTGGGAAATGTAAATAACGGTGGCAGCTTTGCATACTATTATGTAATTCATTCAAAGCATCTCCTGTCTATGCTAACATTGTTTTTATGCTGTTATTGCCAATTTCTGTACTTTCAAGTCTAGATCTGGCCATACACTAGAGCGATTATTGATCCAATCATATAATTATTGGGTGATTGAGGCAAAACGCGCTGTAGTTTATGACCAGTATCTTTTTTCATAACACTGGTAAAATACCCAAAAAGTCCTTTTACCCAATGTTTGCGATATACCTATCGGGACACCTTGTGGTGCCTTATAAATAAACAATAATAATAAATAATAATATCGGACCCAAGCTGCCAATATCACCTGCATTCCGCCTCCTAGGTGGAGTTATACTCTCTGGGCTGGATGCAAACTCAAATAAGTGCTTTAACTTAGTTGCTCCTGGGCTAAACCATGTTGATTGCAGGGGAGTCATATTCATCTGTTGCAAACAGTATTAGAGTTAAGAGGTGATGTTTCCTATCGCAAGTCTAAATAACAGTGTGATAGTAAAGCTGGTCAATATCTGTGTGCAGTAATCAATTCCAAGATATATCCCTGAATGCAAAGAATACAATTAACTTGACTCCCCCTGCAATCAACATGGTTTAGCCCAGGAGCAACTAAGTTAAAGCACTTATTTGAGTTTGCATCCAGCCCAGAGAGTATAACTCCACCTAGGAGGCGGAATGCAGGTGATATTGGCAGCTTGGGTCCGATATTATTATTTATTATTATTGTTTATTTATAAGGCACCACAAGGTGTCCCGATAGGTATATCGCAAACATTGGGTAAAAGGACTTTTTGGGTATTTTACCAGTGTTATGAAAAAAGATACTGGTCATAAACTACAGCGCGTTTTGCCTCAATCACCCAATAATTATATGATTGGATCAATAATCGCTCTAGTGTATGGCCAGATCTAGACTTGAAAGTACAGAAATTGGCAATAACAGCATAAAAACAATGTTAGCATAGACAGGAGATGCTTTGAATGAATTACATAATAGTATGCAAAGCTGCCACCGTTATTTACATTTCCCAAGAATTCTGTGACGTACATGTCATCATAAGTAGTTCTGGGACCAGTTTTACTAAGCTGCGGGGAAAGGAAAAGTGGAGATGTTGCCCATAGGAACCAATCAGATTTTAGCTCTCACTCTCTTATTACATACTAGAAAATGTCAGCTAGAATCTGATTGGTTGCTATTGGCAACATCTCCACTTTTCCTTTCCCACAGCTTAGTAAATCTGGCCCCAAGTTTTCTAGTGCTGTTTTTTTTTTTTATTAATTCTGCTTCAGTAAGTTCAAAGAGCTGTCTGTCTGTTATGGTTGTCTGCTATGGTTGGCTTTTATTTTATGCAACCTTGCAATTGCAGAAGGTGAGTAGATAAAGTGAAGAAGGAAACGTCTTGCTGCTGATGCCCGTTGGTCCAGACTGGCATGGGAAAGAGGCACTCTCTGTCTTCATAAAGTCTTTGGTGTCCATGAAGTTACAGGATGAAGCTAAAGTACACTGTCAGTCTGCTGCTGATAAGCTCAGCAATTGTAGAGGTAACCACTTCTGAACCACCAGACATAACCACCATGGTCAATACAAACAAATGATTTTGTTATTGGTAAATACACTTGATAATGAAAGATTGTGGAAAATCATTTATAATTTATATATTTGCAAAATGACAGGACTTTACAGAATATGCAGTTCCCAACATTAAATTGTCCAGTACCAAAGTGCTACTCTCTGTATTAAAACACCCACAAGGAATTTATTAAAAAAATTATTATAAAGAATTGCAGTCGAAAAGTGCACTCTGTCAGTGATTTAATCCTGCTCGTACTACTGGAAGTCAGATGATTGGGGCAGCATGTTGCCTCTTAACTCCTTCAGCAGCCACAGTGCATTCATCCTTTTACTAATACAGGGACCGTTATTTCCTAAAGTCTGTGGGCCACTTAGTAAAGAAAATCAGGCCTCATTGATATGCCCCCTGCAACTATTAGTTCATTAAAATACTATATCTATCGGGGTGCATCATCGCTACTCATGCAAGATTACTACATTCACATTCAGGACAGTAAGGAAAGACTAAAATGAGCCCAACCAACATTGGGTAGTAACTATTTTACGTAATCTACGTATCGTTTTGTTACGTAGATTGCGTATATGCGGTCTTAAAGTTCAGCTTCCACTCGATTCTATTGGACTTCTTGGACCATATTCACACTTAAGTAAGTGTAGATTCTACAAGTGTATTTTTTCAATCAGATAAACTGCATATGCTCAGAACCCAAATATACGCACGGAAACCATGGCTGACTGATTAAAGACCCAAATGTCAGACTTAAGACTGATGCACACATTGGCACAGAATACGTCCTCCTTGTGTAGATACAGCGGCAAGACTGTTAATGTAAATGAGCTGCACACAGGCTACTAATGTACAGTATGGGCGTTCCATTAAAGTAAGGACTGATTCACATACACAGACGTCAGACTTAGGACTGATGCACACATTGGCACGTAACGAGTCCCGCATGCGTGGCTAGAGGGGCAAGACTCTTAATGCAAATGAGCTGCATACGGGCTACTAATGTACAGTATGGGCATTCCAATAAAGGGCTGATTCACACATAGGAGTGCCTTGCGTAAACTAACACACGCATGGAAAAAGTTAAGGTAGCCCTCGACCACTCGTAAGTTGAGGCACTCAAAGAGGCATAGCAATCGATCGCCGAAGCACCGAACACGGTGCTCCAAAAGGTTAGTGGCTAAACTGACCCCAACCATTCCCCTAATTCTAACCCTAACCCTCCCCTTCCATTACCCTAACTCTCCCTTCCCCACAGCCTGACCCGTACCCTCCCTTCTCTCTAACCTGACCTAATACTTCCTTCTCTATGGCCTAACCCTAAGCCGCCCCCCCCCCTGCAGCCTGGCCCTAACCCTCCCCTTCTATGGTCTTAACCCTAACCTCCCCCTAAAACTAAAATGCTTCAAGCTTTCAGCGGCAGTGCGTCGAGTCCTCTGCGAAAATGAATGGACGAGTATGCCGATCGGCACACTCACCAATTCATAAAAAAAAATTCTAAAATGGCCCTCTATTCGAAAGTAACTTTCGGCTGTCTCTATTTCGCAAAGCGGGCCATCGGACTATAGACTGCAACCGCACACTTGCTGTGAGGCTATACATCTTCTATTACTTAATTTAGCTCACACCTGCTGTGTGCTTATAATCAATGGATGCGTGTTTATAAATTAAACCAATCAAGGCCCACTTTTTTCTTGATTTCACATTTTTTGCAAGACTTTAACCTTGTTAAATTCCCATTATTTTGGTATATTTTGTGGAGGTTTATTTTCAATATTTATTTACTTTAAATTGTGTGAACAAAAACCATTACATTTACTTATATTTAACTGTATTGGTTGTTTGTTATACTTTGATACCACGTTCAGATTACTAGCCCTTGAAAAAGCTGGGTTTAAAGCCAGGGGAAATTGGTGGGGTTGTGATCAGATTTAGCTGAAAACACCGGCTTGTTTGATGAAAAAGCCAGCTGGAGTGAAAAAGCCGGCTTCTAAACTCAGTGTGAACGCTGAGTTCTTTCGTTTCTCTGAAGCGGTTTTGTTGATTTATCACATGCGTATATTTAGGTAAGTTTGCAATTTTACTCTGTGAATGAGGTCCCTTAACTCTCTTCATGGATGCTTGGTATCAGGAGAGATTATGGTGAGTTATCCTTTGGATCTGGCGTCCTCTCACTTATACCCCTTTCACATTACCACCAAAAACCCTGCATTTTGCAAAAACCCGGGTTTTTGGTGGTGATGTGAAACCGCCACTTCCGGGAGACCCGGGTCAAGAGACCCGGGACTTGAACACGGGACATGGGGTGTACTTAGGGTGTATTTATACCCTTGGACAGGCTGTTTCCATGGTGATCTCACAGCAGAGCAGAGCTGTCATTAGCGTCGGGATGTCCTGCGGTGCAGGACATGAGTTGCGTCGGTCCACAGGGTTTTTTATTTTTCTAATACCTCCTCCACGGATTACAAGCTTAGAAGATGAGATCGTTATCAAGATGGTAAGTAACTATTTTTAATTATTAATTTTATGCTATTTTTTTTTACATGTATTTTTAACATTTTACAATTAGCGGTACTTTTTTTTTTTACATTTCACAATTAGCGGTCATTTTTTTTAACATTATTTGGGGGTATTAAATGTAATTTATTCTTTGTAGGGGGGTTCTCCAAGCGCTAGCATGCCCTGTCATCCTTGGGCATGCTGATGATTGTAGCACTACAAGCATCAGCATGCTCTTCAGTGCTAAAATTGCACTAAAACCCAGGAAATACCTGGTAATCTGAAAGGGTCAGACCCGGGAATTTCCCGGATTTTTGGTGGATTTATAACGCGGTTTTAAAAATGACACGGCACTGCTCCCAGAAAAGACCCGGGTACAAAATACCGGGTTTTTCTGGGAGGGTGATGTGAAAGCGGTATTATAGTGTCGATTCACTCGTTAATTAGTCTTCAATTTGCAGTCTTAAAACTGCAACTGAATCAAAAAAAGGAGGATTCTAGACACTAATCATATAATAAACACTAAGCACACAATGAGAGAGGCCAGATGATGAGAAAGTAAGACATAACAGAAGTACCTTGAAAAATGAATAAAAAATATAGGGCTCTATTTATATAGGACTTAATTTTTAAATGAATAAGGCTGATCCAGGCTCTCTTCTCCTCGCAGCGAGCCTGGCAGCTTCCTTCATTTCATTAACTCAAACTTACCTGCCCTGTGAGGTCCCGCAATGACCTCTGTGCTCATCGCAGGACATTTCGTGCGCAGAGACTCCATTGCAGCATTCAGAAAATTTCAGAGTGCCAATATGAAAAACACTGCACATGTGCAAAGTCTTGTTATCAGGGACTCGTGTCTCCCGGAGGTAAGTTTTGCTTTTTTAACAATTTTCTTTTTTTTTTACGTTAGTTTTACGCCGGGAGTGGAGTATAAAACTCAGCATCCAAGCTTTGTAAACATAACGAACCGCCGGCCTGCTCTAAAAAGAACGTGCTGGCAGGGTGATGCGTTGCTGACATGCATCGCCATGAAAGCTGTAGTTTTCCATGGCAATCCATGGTTTGAAAATATCAAAAACTTCATTTTCCTCTGATAATTTCCATTTTCACATGAAAACAGCCATTATCACAAGAAAATGATCTTTATAAATAGAGCACATAGTCAAAATATCCAATAAATAAAATGAAAGACACTTTAAACGTTAGTTATCCAACTAGATATAATTGTGTTAAAATAACGGGTGTTGCATACAAAGATAACGTAAGCCTCGTGTAACGCTGGTGTCCCGGACAAAACGTTGGTAAAGACGCACAAGTGTAACAAACGTCCAGCATTCACTGGGCACGTGACAAGGCAGTCATCGCAGCGGCAGCAGCTCTGTAACGACGAAACCACTTCCTATTAGCCATAATAACTATTGGCAGAGCTATACACAAGCTCGGAGTCTATGCCCGGCCCACTTTACATCACACTTCCGTTTAAGAAATAGGGTCCTTCCTTCGGTGACGGTCTGGAGTAAGGTAAAGAGCTTCATATGGGCGAGAATGAGGATTTTTATTTTGGTCGGTTGGGGGTGGGGGAAGGCGGCTGGAATTCCTTAAATATAGGCAAAAAGTACCTATCACTGTTATGGGTCTCAGTGTATAAATACAGTCCGGATTGAGGTTCGCTTTGGTCGGCGATGATCTGTATAGGCCCGAGTTATTTTCACCTCTATGCTGTGCACTTAAGTCCAAAGTATATATTGCACGAGTTAAGTTTTTGATCCGATTTGAAGCGTTGACTTCAATAGTGTCGTGTGAGTAAATCATTCCGGGAAAATTTCTGAAACTGAGCTTTCGGTACTTTTTTATTTGCCATGACTTAACTTATGTCCCCACCTGCTTGTTGTGTGAAGCACTGAACCACATTTATAAAGAAATGTCATTTCGAAATAAGAGTTTACATTTATTTCTTAACATGCTGGCTGTAGCACTCAATTTCTAGAAACAGTCAAAAATTAAAAGCTCTGAATGCAATTTTTACATAATTTCTTCTCCTGTATACAAGATACTGTTGCTTAGTTGGATAACTGTCTTTTGCAGCTAAAACTAATGTAATCTGTACAGCATAAAACATGCTGATTTTTCTACGGGTCAACCTAAAGCACACAATGGCAGGTTTTCACTTTTTTCCAACATGGTGCAGTGTTCTCCCCCTGGGCTTTTACCCGGGTGCTCCACTAAAATGTTGATTGTGATTTAGAGCTTTCAGCCCTGGCTTTCCTCCGATGGGCTATAAAGGATTTCTGGCACTGCTGCACCGTTGCCCAGTAAAAGCAGCAGAAAGTTTGTACAGCCCATTCGAGGAGTAAAGCAATTATGGGGTCTATTTAGTTACCTTTTTTTTTATTATAAACGATGCACTTCTCCTCGCAGTGGGCCTTTCAGCTTTGTTAATAAAATGTACTAATACCCCTCAGCCGAGGTCCCGTGATGATCTGTGAGGTCATTGCAGGACTTCTCATTCATCCGAGGCTTGATTGAAGTCACATGCGCAGTGACTGTCACTCAGGACTTAGAAAATTTTAAGTCCCTACATAAGAAACGCTGCGCATGTGCAGGGTCTTCATGTCAGGACTGGTATCTGTAGGCAGATGCGTCTCTTGGACAGGAAAATTTAAAGTTCATTTCTATTTTTTTTTTTTACTTGTTTTTTCTTTTTAGCAAAGATTCTACTTGCATATATTTAAGCGGTCTCACTGTATATACACCCCCCTTTAATAACAGCTATTAGGGGGAGAAAAAGGGGGTTATATGGGGAGCTTGCTGTAATAGAATCACTAACCCAGCCTAAGCAAGGTCATGCAGTATTTACATGGATTGCCATGGAAATTGCAGTTTTTCATGGCGAACCATGCTCTGTAAATAAAATGAACTTAAATTTCATGCGCTAATGCTCGTTTTCACATGAAAACGGGCATTAACATATGAAAATTACCTTTTGTAAATAGAGCCCTAAATGAGAGGTTTTAAAGCGATAAGTTGGGGATTGGATGTTTGGATACACTCAAGGGAGGGGGAGATTTCATGACTAGATGAACAAAGGAGGGGACACCAGGGGAAGAAACTGGATAGTTCTATCATGCTGCCAACACCCAGCGCCAGCTACTATTTAATACCACCCAGCTGGCAAAATTTTCTGGAGAGAACACTGATGGTTGTATAAATGGGCATTAGTTTGACAATTAGAGACAATTTGGATTGTTTTGAAGACCAACATGATCTGCTTGCCTCATGAGCTCAAGTGTATTCTATCTAACAGCATTATATTGCATTGTGTACACAAAAATCTGAAGACTGCATAGACCAATATTGCATACCCTCCAACTGTACCTATTTAGCCGGTACAGTACTATTTTTTTTTAACAGTCTGTATCGGATAAAAGAGCTCCTGTACTCGGTTCTTGCCTGCAATTCCCTCCTTCCTATACTCACCTTCCACTCGAACAAGCATCTGATTATTATAGCAGAGCTGCGGAGACAGACTCCTGTAGTTCTTCTAAAGAGACATGGAACTCTCCTGTGAGTTCTTAGCTCATATGATAATGTATAAAATCTCATTGTACACCTTATCATACAGGCAAATGAGAGCGAAGGAAAGCCAAATCCCCTTCACAGAACAAGTAGACGTGCCCTCCGGTGTACCGATTTTTCATACAAAATTTTTTGTAGGATATGATGTTCTACAAAAAAAACCACTTTCACAGGACAAGCCATGCTCCTTTGCAGAAACGCCCACTGGTGTACCAGTTTTTCATAAAAAAAATGTTGGAGGGTATGATATTGTACAAAATAGAGATCTTGCCATGCATACATGGATAAAGTTGTGTGCACACTACAGTGTTTACATATAATTATTGTGCTGATCACATGCTAAATGTAAGATATTGTGTGTACATTGCTCTGATCTTGTTATATTGTACCAAAGCATGTCGCATCATTTGATTTGGTTTTCTAAACCCCCTAAGATTCATGATCAACAAATTCTGAAGTGTGTATGCATTCACAACCGTTTTTCCAACAATTCTGCAGATATTATTTTTCAACGGGGATGCCTTTGTAGGTGTATTTATTCAAATCCATGATATCACAATCATTCGAGCAGAGTGTTATGGAAAATAAAAATTTACAATGAATAGGCCTGATCATCAGGACTTTCAGTTGTTTGTAAAATGGTTGCAGGTATTGCATCTGATGAAACTTTGGGTAATTTGTACCCAATTTGCCACAATCATTACTGCCAGTACTGATTAATAATCTGGAGGGCATTTCCACTGTAATTATAAGTGAAGTACCAACAGTGCTGACATTCTTCATTCTGGTGTGGAGATTACTGGTTAATAAATAGGTATGATGTTTTTGTTGGGCTACATCATACAGAGACCTCTTCAATTGCAGTTGTCTGTACATTGTGTGTTTTGCATTTAGTAATAAATAGCCTTCATTCCAGGCTATTTCAGAAACCTACTATTTGATCTAATTATCATGGCAGGGTAGGTTAAGGTTCTTGGGTAGCAACCAGAGAATTACTTTGTAATAAGTATTACACACCCCATCTAGGGATTATATGACTTCCTATAGATAGTTCCTCATTGAAGAGCAGATAACATTTTGATTTATTGATTGTTGATTGACAGCACATAGCAGCTTTTGTCATGTCAGAAGGATCAAATATTTATGGTGCTGAAAACACCTTAAAAAAAGTAAATCTGTTCAGTGTCCAACGAACAGCTTATAGCCCTCTCCAGCCCCACACACACACAAAAATGGTGGGAAACATTAAAGGTGAAAGAATTAACCTGCTAGGCACAGTAGCACCCTAGAATCCCTGTGCTTCCTCTAAAATCTTGCACTATCTCAAGATTTTGTAACTGTAAGATGTAGGTAGATCATTTTCTATTAATAATTATTTATAATATTATAAAAAAATGCCCCTATTATAAATAGCGTCCTACAAATGTAAAAAAAAAAAATGTAGAAACTAGAATTTGATGATGATTTCAGAAATTAAAAAAACAACTCTTGACATCCACTACACTAGTTTAGAAAAAATAAATAAAAAAAAGTAATGCCTGAATAGCAGTATATTCTAACAGAGTAGACTCAGGTAATTTTAAAACTAGGGATATATATTTTAAGGGGTGCTAACTATAATTTTTTTTTTTTTAAAAGACATGCAAACTTGTCTAGGCAGCTGCATTACACCCCGCAGCCTCTGTATATATGAATCTGTTTACATGTTTTAAACGAGTGCCCTTTTCCACTATACCCTGCCAGAGATGCACGTTTTAGTGGAAACATGAAACTCTGGATCGAACGTATAACGCTTCTGCATTTTGATCAATTTCAAACTCTTGCTAATTGAAATGTTAATAAAAAATAAAGTGGGAAAGTTTACATTGTAAGCAATTGTCTTAGTTGCAGTTAATTTTCAATGGTGTTAAAAAAAAATTCAAGTATGTATGAAGCATATTCCTTTTTACAAACTGTAAAATTTTGTATGTTACAAATATAATAAATAGACCATAGACTGAGAAACTCGGTTGCTACTTAAATACTAGTTTGCTATAATATTGAGAGTATGTGTGGTAATTTGCGTTGTTGAATTGGTTGCCCTTTTTCTTTTGAGTAAACTAAAATCACATTTTAGGGTAAAGGTCGGGTATTTCATTTGGAGTAGGGTCTGTGCGGAATCTTCTTCATACCATCATTTGTGGTATGTTATTAAGAGTTGACCCACAGGGACAAAAGTTGGATTAAGCAATATTCACTTCACGCCTTACCCTTGTTTTTCTAACCTCTTTATTTATATAAAGTAGACATAGGGGCTATGGTTGCTATGGGCAACATCTCAAGTTTTCCTTTTTAGTAAATCTAGCTCCAGGTATTTATAAGCCTCATTATGCTTTGTCAGGTATTCGCTATACTTATGCTGTTGGACAATGCTGGAGTACTGACGTTTGCCTATGCATGTTATATAGTATTGCAATAGTGGAATTTGTGATTAATTTCTTTGTAAAGAATTCATAAGGCAATTTTAAGGGAAACAAATCTGATTTAAGATTTCTGTGGATAGATTAATGTAGACCTCATAAGAGTCATTTTCTCACTACAAAAGCAAAAACTAGCTCTATATTTAAAGATTCCTCAACATTTGTTCTTTTTCAGGCAATTCGTGGATAAAGAGCGACTGAGTTGGTGTGAGTATAGGATTATAACTTGACTAGAATGGCATTACATAGACAATACATGATTCCATCTTATTCAGGTTGGCAGAAAATATGGAAGCAACATATATGTACAAATTCCTCTAGTGTGATATATTTTAAACAGTTAAAGCTTATATCTTACATAAAGAACATTTAATTTGTTCAGCAGCACAAAACCATGTAAACCAGCAAACAATTTTCTGTAGTTTAAGGTTGGATTTATCAAAGTGATGACAAATTAAATGATAATACTTTATGGCATAGAGCAGTGGTTCCCAAACTTTCTCAGTTCGAGGCACCCTTAGGGTCTCCATATTTTTTTTCAAGGCACCCCTAAGACAAAAATACAATAGAATACAATAGGAAATAGAAACATTCCGAGGCACCCCAGTGAGAGCGTCGCGGCACCCCTGGGAGCTGCGGCGCACAGTTTGGGAATCACTGGCATAGAGCGTTTGCTACACACTTGTGATTATTTAAAGCATATTCTAAGTTAGCACTAGAATAGTTAAGGGCATAGATACATTTAACAGCTAGGATATCTCTTAGAATTAATTGTACATTTGGATCTTGGTTTTTCTATTTTAATAGAATTTGCCAGCAAGTTTGATTAAGGTTTTAGCAAACATAATAACACAATGCTTGTTATTTACCTCCATATGTCTTTAAGAAAGGGGGAGTGGTTTTTCCCCCCTTCTGTTTTTTTTTTAGCAGGTGAAGAAAGTGGAAGATTTGGAATTGACATTTTTGAAACTTTTTCACGATCTTTCAAAATCCCTTTTACTCACAAATTAAAAAATCAATTTTTTGGAATTTCATGAGATCAATGTAACAGACTGATTTTCTTTTGCCTTAGATATTTTCTCTTTTTTTTCTATTCACATACATGTGTGGATTTTTTCTTTCTCTTTTTATTTTTTTATTTTTCTTTTTTTAAATAAAAATTTTTTTGGGGTGTAAACATTTTTCCCTACGGACTACCTTTTGTTGTCTAAACGCCACTGGTTATACAAGGCAACGTGCAATTGCATCCTCTCTCCCATTCTTCCCACAAATTAACTTTTGGATTGATGGTTCGTTCGACCTACAGGATAAATGCAACTGGTTGAGGACTAACTGAAATCTTCACGTTTTGCTCGGTGAGTTTAACAGGAGTTGAAATGTAAATGTGTTTATGGGCATTACAGAGGAACCTACCCTTTCTGCATAAAACTGCATTTCTATACCTGGCACAGGATTTGAATCATTTTATGATTATGAAAACTGTAACTTATGGCTGCAGGTGGCAATTATAGTGAAAAGATGGAAAATAAATGTTCACTGTCTGTGAATCATTTGAACATTTTGCCTTTTACCACTGCTAGGTAATGCATTGCCTTTGTTGTGCTGGATTTGTAGGTGTACATTGCTAGTCCTGATATCTTTTAAAAATGATGCAGTTAGAACTAAATTGATTGTTAACTCCAAGGATGAAATTAGTAACCAGTGTCATTTTACATAAGTAGTTTCAAGTAATGCATAGATGTAATGGATTTGGGAGGATATGTTTTCTCTAGGAGCTCCATAAGAAACTACGTAATACATCTGTCTCAATTCCTGTGGACATGCTGGGCTTTTATAGCAATGCAATGCCAATACCATCTTTTGCCTAACATATCCTTTTGTCATTCATTTGCCCAAGTGGATTTCATTTTGTTATTAATTTCATCATTCAGAATTTATTTATTTTGTTTAATTGAAATATGTCTAATAATTATGCTGTAAGGTTGTGGTTTCTTCATAAGATGTATTTACTTTTTACTTATGTCTTTATATGCAGAAAGCTACCCTTATAACCAGCTCATTCACTGCACTTTACTTGCGTGTCCAGATGTCTAACCAAGGAGATGACTGCTATTTCTATTTCTACTCTACCTGCACAAAGGTATCAGTCAATATTTCAGTCAGTATTTCAAAACTTTAAAGTACTGTAAACCTTTTAACACAAAAATTTAAATATAGACTACTGTCTAGGCATAAATAAAAATGTAAGGAGAGCAGTAGCACAGAGAGTAAAACAAAAATTTTAAATAATGTCATTTCAAGTTTTTCAATATTATTGAAAAGTGAATTTGTAGATATATAAAAGTAATTTTGTAAAATCACTGAATTTCTGTAATACAGGGGGACAGCTGTGCTTTCCGACACTGCGAAGCTGCTGTAGGAAATGAGACCGTTTGTGACTTATGGCAGGAAGGATGTTGTTTCCGTCAGTCTTGCAAGTTTCGTCACATGGCAATAGAGGTAAGTGCTCGTTCTTCGTGCTCTGTAAATCATTTTCCAATGGCTTCATTTTATGAGCTTTCTGGTGGTGTACTGGTCACTAGGTGGGAGCCACATTCAAAACATTATTTCACAAGCCTGGAAATATGATTTCAGTGTAAAATGTGCAAATGTTTATGTACATTGTTATACTTTCCGTTGGTCTGCAGAAAAAACGAAGTTCGATGCCCTGTTACTGGGAAAACCAGATTTCTGGATGTCAGAAAGGAAACTGTGCGTTTCATCACTCAAAAGGAAGATTTGTGGGTGGTGTTTATTTACCCCCAAGTAAAAGTAAGTGGTATTAGAAATGGTCATTTTCGGTTAGGCTCTCTCCAAGGTAATTTTGCACATCATATTTAGCTTTGCTACTGATCTTGTGTTTTTTCGCTACTTTCCATTAGTACAATTGCCAAAGTTTGAACCATGTGAGGCAGATCCGCAGACCTCTCAACAATCTCAGGTTCCGAGCAAGCTCTCTCTGGTCCCTGCACCACAGCTACGAGGAGTAAAAAAAATTGAGGCTACAGAAAATGTCCCCAGTCCTACACATCCACCTGTTGTGATTAATGCAGCTGATGATGACGAAGATGACGATGGTAAGGATTGTAAATATACACTTTTGTCTTATGGGTCACATTTCAGATCTTGCATCACCATATAGATATAAATGTGAAAGCGTTTGCCCTGTTTAACTGTATAGAAGGGGCAGCTTTAATATGCATAGACATATTGGACATGCTGGGGGACATACCTCTTCACCTGCCATTGTAAAAATGAAAGTGCTCCTAAACATTTAATCCCTAATCCTGATCCTTTGTATCTAATATATGTGCTTTCCTGATTGTTCTGTCTTGATTAAAGACCTGTTTTCAGAAGAGTGCGATGACTGGAAGAACTCAACACAGCATCATCCATCCCCAGGTGGACAACAGGGGTCACGTGTTGTGTCTACCCGCAAGTCGGCTACACCCAAAAAGGGTATGTTACTAAGAGTGCATAATATGGTAGAATGTTGAAGCCCATTAATAAGTGTGGACCAGATCTAGAGATTGAAAATAGGAGAGGAGAGCTGGGCAAAATCATGTTGATTTCAGTAGGGGTGAAATAAATTAAATTCTTTGCATGCAGGGATATATCTTTGCTTATTACACACATATAGTAACCAGCTTTTCTTTTACACTGTTATTTAGACTTGGGCTAAGAAACACCACCTCTAAACTTTAGTAATGATGAGTTAATAGATGAGTGAATAGTTTAATTATTACAGTTTTTGTTATTGATCAATCAGTACTTCATTAGATTTTTTTTAAATTCTCTGCAGGTGTCACCATGTATTCAAATGCTCTCGGTTCCTCTGACAAGCCACAAGTTTCAGATTCAAACATACCAGTTATCCGAACAATAACCTTTTCAAATGATGGTAAACTGGCAATATAGTAATTTAATTTATTACTATGGATCCAGCCTTCCATACGAGCACATGGAGGCCAGTCCCCCTCCCTTGCATGGACTTTCAATCCAAGACCCCTACCATAAGATTTCTGATCTGTCCTCACTTAAAATGGACAGTGTATATAAAACACGTCCATGTTTAACTTGAATACTTAGTGTTCTGCTTTACTTGCCAAAATCTCTAAAGAAATGGAAGTCTTGATTTTGCAGAGCGGTGTAATCGCAAACCGTTGGCACTTACTGATCCTAGCAGAAACTACCCTCTTTTTGAAAAGATGGAGAGGGTCCTGTGATACTTACGTGAAAAATGTGAACTCTGACGATCCCTTAGTGGCGCTCTGTGTCTAAAAAGTATACCAAGAGCAATCTAAATAAATACGAACTATATAAAGTACTAAATATAAATACCACAAATCATATAGAGGAAAATTCATATGCAAAAAATGTTCATATTAAAAAGTCCATAAAAAATGTATAAGGTTATGGCTGGTGTGATATTAGGGATATGTAAATTTTCCACAAATCTCCAAAAACATAAAAGCATATATGTAATATTAAGTATTTAATAATTCCAGAAATTTATAAAAAAAAAACACATTAAAACATAGAAGAGCAGAAATTGGGGACAATCCTACCGAATGTCAGATGTAAATAGTTGTCGCTCGATCCACAAGGTATAATGACACGGGTCCTGGGAAGCGTCCGATGGTATGAGCCAAGCAGGGTCGTCTTTCCCGCTTTGAGAAAGAGGATTGCATCCTCGAAACGCATCAGTGGTGACACCTGAATCAGCAGCTAATTTGATGACCATCCTCCGGAGTTCCTGCCCAGACGACCCTGCTTGGCTCATACCATCGAACACTTTCCATGACCCGTGATTATACCTTGTGGATTGTGCAACAACTATTGACATCTGACACTCTGTAGGATCGTCCCCAATTTCTGCTCTTCTATGTTTTAATGTGTGGGTTTTTTTTTATAAATTTTGGGAATTATTAAATGCTTGATATTACATTTATGCTTTTATCTCCTTCTTTTTCTATATGATGGACATGATGGAAGAGGCATTTATCGTTTAATCAAGTTTTTGGAGATTTGTGGAAGATTTACATATCCCTAATATCACACCAACCATAACCTTATAAACTTTTTATGGACTTTTTAATATGAAAATTTTTTGTATATGAACTTTCCTCTATATGATTTGTGGTATTTATATTTAGTACTTTATATAGTTCTTGTATTTATTTAGATTGTTCTTGGTATACTTTTTAATCACAGAGCGCCACTTAGGGATCGTTAGTTTACCTTTTTCACGTCAGTTTAATTTAAGGGGTGTAGGACCCCTATTTTGTCAATCTGATAGCTGCTAACTTAGGTGTCTACAGCACAGGTGGTTTCTCTTATATATTTTTATATTTGTTCTCCTGTGATACTTAAGATTGTCACTTAAAACTATGGCTTATCAGGAAATTATACTTATAGTATCTTCGTAAGCGGTACTTAGATCTGATCCAGAAATCCATATGGACAGGAGGAGGAGAGGCCACTTACCTCACTCCTAAAGATTTCTGCCAGGTGACCCTACCCTACATTAAGATTTCTCTACAGTCCCCATGTAAAATGTTTTCATGCCTCGTACCGAGTGGAAGCACTTCCACTCTGAGTCATCACGCCCCACCATTGGATAATGAGACAGAACATGATTCTGGATCCACAGGACACAGGTACATCCTGGAGAGCCAGCACAAGTGCTGGTTTCCAATCCTAGTTTTTAAATAATGCCCCCTTGTAGGAAGTCTGGATCCGGTCCATTGTGCTGGTCTTAGTGCCTTCTGTTGTTTCTGATCTGACTTTCTCTCTAACAACAGATTCTCCCGTAAAACAACGAAGTCTGGCTCAAAGATTGGGGAAGCGTGAAAATTATGCTCAGGACAGCCCATTAGGTAAAATATTCTATCCAAGAGTCTTTTTTTCATCTCACTCACATGAATAACTATTACTACATTTATTGGTGGACAAATGTACACATGTTCTATGACTAATATTTCCTTTTTTTTTATTAAGCTGCGTCTGGTGAAGAAAACAACAACCTTATGAAAAAAAAAACACTATCTGAAAGACTTGGGAAAAAATTCACTCAAGCAACTGATGACCTCGATGCTCCTCTAAAGAAAGGTGTTATATATGACTTAAAATTAAAGTTGTAAACAAGTAATATCCATTTGAGGTTTTCCTATTTTAGTAAGATTTTAAAATGTATGTCTCTGTGATTGCAGCTGCATTGTCTTGCAGTGAATTGTCTTCTATGGAGACACCATAATTATGCATTCTTTATATACAGTAACTTGGTGACTTATTTATAAGAAAAATTCTATTTTTCATTAACTATTTAAGGTTTTCAGATATTTACTGTACTCTCAATAAAAGGGTGTTGTGTAAGGTGTTTTGATTATTTTAGATTAGTAATACAAATACTTCGCTGTTATCTTGTCTTTTCTACAGAGAGAGCTACCACCCAGTCTACAGACTTTCATATTAAAACACTTGAAGAAATTCGTCAGGAAAAAGCTAATCAGAAAAAAGATGCCACAAGTTTAGCATCTAAAAGTGAAGACAATGGCAGTGTTAACAGCAAATGTATCTCCAAACCTCAGCTACCCATTCATTTGCGACCATTCACTAATGTCCAGTCAGAAAATAAGCTAAGGCTACTGAGAGATGATGTTGAGAAGGATAAAACTAAGGCCGATGTAAAAGATGGGAAGACGGATGAAGATCTGGACAGTGGAGTTTGTAAAGAAGAAGCACAGGTTAAGAATATATTTGAGACAACACAGAAACTGGAAAGCCAATCCACCTTCAACTTGAGTGTTCAAGGAGAAAAAGGAATAAAGAGAATCATGCGTGATACGAATACCATCAGTGTGGACACCAAAAAACACGTATCTGTCAGTTTAAAGTCAACAAAAGTTAGTTCTCAGTCAATAGAACAAGTTCGAGTGAAAACCCTTGAAGAAATCAGACAGGAGAAAGCTCTTCGGCGCCAACAAGCTTTGAAATCAGAGAGTGCTGAGTGTATTCCTGAACCACAGGCTCCTTCCAAAAATAAAAAGATCCTGAGGCTTTTCAAGCCCACAGGTAATATGCATAATTTGATAAAAGACGCTGATTGAGTTATTTATATATTCGTCAGTGTTTGCCTTGGATTCTAGTATTATTGTCGTAGTTACGGATTATACAATCACTGTTTGCAGAATTCAGAGTATTAGAGTAGGCAGAGTATTATGGGGAGCCTAGACTTACACACGGCGTACTGAATATCTTGTGACTCCACCATCAGGATGTCAGGAGTGTCCTACAGTGTGGTGGAACTCTTTTGCAGGCACAAGAAGCAGTCACCGATGTGAAAATGCAATTTACGCATTAGAGACAGACGAAAGCTAATTATTGTCTGTCTCTATTTTGAAAATAGCTCTATTTTGAAAATCTGTTTAATGAATGGATAAGAATGACAATTCATTCATTATGAAACACTGCGGCAGACCTATCGCACCGCCACAGTGACCGGACAGGTGAATGGGAGTCTTAGGGTTAGGATGCGGAGAGGAGAGAGTTAGCGTTATGAAGGGGGAGGGTTCAGGTAACGATAAGGGATACTTTCCATTCACCGCAGTGTCTTCATCCTGGAAATCATTTATTGCTTTTCATCAGCGAGGAGACACTTCTCAGTGAATTGGTAGAAAACCACCCATTCAAAAAAGGGCGTTCAAGGTGGCGACCTACACCTGACAAGATCACTTGAAAATACATAAAGAAAGCACTAATAAAAATTTGTAACATGTTGGTGGGTTTCCAGGCATTGTACTTTTGTTTCCAACTAAAATAAGGAAATTTTACGTATGTATGAAATACATAGGATATGACAATCGTGCTAAGATGGGATTGTGGCATAGAAGTCCAAGAGCCAGATTTACTAAGCTGCGGTTTTGGAAAAGTGGAGATGTTGCCCATAGCAACCAATCAAATTTTAGCTCTCACTTTCATATTACATACTAGAGAATGTCGGCTAGAATCTGATTGGTTGCTATGGGCAACATCTCCACTTTTCCAAACCCGCACATTAGTAAATCTGGCCTCATCTCAGTTTAACCGAAACATAACAGAGCCATGATATGTGGCCTGTTTTTATTGTTATTTGGCCTCTGACATAAAGGTGTTAAGCAGTTTTTGGTATATCTACTTGATGGAGGCACTGTATGAGAATATTGGTATTTTTTCCATAAATATTCTATATTACAATAAACAAACTACATTTTTTTTGTTAAAAAATACAGTTGGGGACCAAGCAACAAAAGAAGCAAACCAACCAACCCATAAAACTGACATAGAAGGGGACGCTAAGGTACGTTGTGCATTTATTCCCTGTGGTTTTGGTGAAACCTCAACAAACCTAGTTCATATAAAAATTAAGCTGCTTGTTTCTGCTTTATGTAGGCTTCAGTGATTTCTAGACCTGTCGTCTCTTTACCTGAGAAACCTGCTGAAACCCCAGCGAAGGAAAAAGGCACATCACAATCTTTGTGCAACACAGGGTGCCCAGAAACTCAAGATACACAGATCCAAGATGGAAACAATATTGAATCTGTGAAGCCAACTATGTTACAGCTTAAACAGAAAATAAAAGGTACTTCTTTCCAGCTATGCAAACATATGGTACTCTGATTTCTGGGACCACATTACGAATACTTCAACTATAATTGTGATTGTTAAACTTTAGTGACCTGAAAAGGACTTCTGTGTATGAGACTTCGTAAGAATCAGAGCAACATTTCCCCAAGTCCTTTCAAATAGGCTCCAGTTGTTTACATACAATGATCCTCTTTTACTAAAGTTAGGAGCCCCTAAAAGTAACTTCTGTGCATATGGGGGGGGGGGGGNCACGATGTTTGTGTGGCGGTGGGGGGGGGGGGGGGGGGGGGTTGTCTACTGCATGCCCAGGCAGGCGGGATAGGCATTCTAATTATGTGCCAGGCCGGCAAGCAGCAGTTTTTGCATGGATCTGTGTTCGGATGGGTACAGATCCGTGTGGAAAACTTAAATTAGGATTGTGAACACATATGCGAGAGAGGAGCGCACTCCCTGCACTTCCCCTTTTCCATGCGGACGCCAGATCTATGTGCATAAGGAAAATGCGTGGAGATCAGGCCCTTTGTCTTTAATATGCCCTTAAAATGTCTGTCATTTTTCACTGATATTTACTGGATGTGTCTTTATAATAGATTTATTATATCGAATGTGTGATAAAAATACATTTTCATTATGTAGTTTGTCACATTATTTTCAGAAAAGCCACTTTAATATCTCCATATATAATAGGAAATTGTTTATGAATACTTACCCTGGTAAAAAAAAAAGCACATTTTTGTCACACTAATGTGTTCTTGGCTATGTAAGGACAAATATGCAATATGGGGCATGTTTGCAAAATATCTACTAGCTGCATGTAGTAGTGCAGTTGGATGATTCTATTTGGCAGACTGACTGTGTGGGACATTGAGGAGGTTGTTTTCCTTGTGTAAAACAGTTTAAATCTTGTTACAGGCAAAAAGAAGTTAAGTGAGGAAGCTTCTGTAGAGGAAAAGAGATCACCAATCAAATCTTCAATAAAGCGTAAAGCACAAGAAAACACTATAGTGGCTGAAGTGAGACCCCTTAGCTCTGCTGTTAGTTGCACTGAAACAGCAGGCGTGCCAATTGTAAGTATATGTGAATATACAAAGACCTTGTATTACTGCGCTTCTGTGAGACCATAGACCAGAGGATTGTTGTTTTTGTTGTTTATTTTTTATCTGTTACTGCCTTTTAAATATGTTCTTATACTTTATTTCTGCAGATTTCAGTTATTGAAGAGCCTCTTGTGTCCATTCAGTCTCCAAAGATTCTTACAGACAGGTAGGTATTTGTAGGATATAATCATTCTTGCTTAAAGTCTTGTTCTTCTTGCTTCACATAGCTAAAGTTGTTTTTGTTCTGCTTTGCAGTTTATTGCAAGTGTCTTCATTTTTCTGTGTTTGGCAGGATAGACCCAGGGTCAAGGCCCTGTGTTATAAAGTATTGATGGCCATAATTTAGTAATAGGTTAATACATTTTTCAGCATTGCAACAAGTGGCAGCAAATACATAAAATCTGTCTATTTTCCCAGAATCTGTAGTGTTCAAAAATAGGATTTATGATGGGGCTATGTGTTCTGATATTCACAGCATTTCATACTGTAATTCTCTATACCTTGGGTTCTCAACTAGTGGTACTAGGACCACTATCAGGTATATAACTGAGAAGATAATTGATGATAAAATATCTTGGGGGATAAATGTCATATGTAGCAAACAACAACAAGATAAGGCCTAAAAATATATACATGGGTTGTGTGTATGTGTCTACATGATCTGCAAAGTAGTCCTTGACATGACTCCATAGTAGTAAGTTGGTACTCCCCAAAATAAAGGTTTAGAACCTCTGCTCTAACTTTCGTACAGAGAAACCATAAATAGATGCATTTACATCTCAAAATGTTATTTAGTGATTTTATAACTTTCTTTTCTCTTTTAGGCCCCAACTTAGTGAACCAGTATCCAATAGCCCTTCCACAATACAACATCCTGCAAAGCTCAGAAGAATCAGTACAACATCAGTGGGAAAGCCTTCAATGGCTACAGAGGACATCTTTGATGATCTGATCTGGGGAATTTCGGATGGAAAACTGGAAGCAGAGATTGAGTTGGACCCCAATAAAGATGAAGATGATCTACTTATGGAGCTGTCTGAGATGATAGACAACTAACCCAGGGCTTGGAAGGAAACCATGCGCTTGGCATCCAGCACTTTTAAAATGGGCTCTTAGCAACATAAAAATTGTAATGTAATAAAAAAAAAACCCCAACCCATTGTTGCCAGGTTGTCCAAGTGGAAAAGCCTTCATTCTACTTGATTTAGACTGTGAACTATTTTTACAAATCTTTCATGACTGCTCCTTGATAGTCAGAACAGATAATGTTTATTTTTGTTTATAGGCTATTTCACCTTATCAAAGTTTTATAAAGTTGTTTTATGTACATGGTTTTTTATAGATAATAGGTTTCAAACAGACTGTTCCTGAAATGCAGGTGTTTTCTGCTTAGTTTTTTTCCCCCTCTTTCTCTGGGGGAGCTGGCCTCCACTATAGAAATTTATCAGGGGAACATCTGAGAAATGACATGCTGTATTCCATTGTATAATACATATGTCTTATTTAAAGACACTTATGATGCTGCATGCATTATCACTTGTTTAGGCAAAGCCCTAGGTTTATTTTGGTTTTGTGTTTTTGCTTTTTCCACAGCCTAATTGCAGGTTGACCTCAAATTTCCAGCATACTATTTGTTTATGTTCATCAGACTTAATGCATATATGAAAAAAAAACTATTTTTAGTTGGTAGCTACTAAATCTATACATTTGTTTAAATTTTAATGTTCCAAAAAGCAACATATATTTTGTTTTAAAATATTGTTTAAGTAAATACTCTAGTACTCGCCAAGAGGAAATCATCTCAAGAGATGTGTTCTTCCTATGTGCAAATTCTATTGATATCAGGTGTCAAATGATTAGTAGGCATTTGTCTACAGGATGGATAATTGATCTGGTTGTTCCAGCATAATGTCTAGTTTTGCACTGTATTTCCTATTTGCGTTCTTGTGTGGGGTTTTTTTTTCTAATCCCAGTTAGAAAAGCTCAGTAATTGGATATTTGTGGGAATTTGTTTTCCCTGCAGTTTATTGTACTTCAGAAGTTTTATTTCTGTGTTATATTTGGAAACCCTTGAATAAGAAGTAAATGTGTTATCTCATTGTGGAAGGTTGCTTTAACTTAATGATTGTTCCAAATAAAGAACTGCAGCATTGTGTATGTGTATGGTTTGCATGCTTCCTCAGTACTAAAGGATTTAAGGAAAAGTATTATTATTGGAACAGAGATATCTGAAATAGTATGTGTAGTCTAGCAGCATACAAATTGTGCAATATGCTTTTTATATCATGTACACTAATGTATTGCAAGATATGTTTAATGACACTGAAACGATAATCATACGATCTTTGTGTAGATCACGTAACCGATGCATAACCACTAAATGTAAACACTGGTATGTTCCTGGTCCAGAATAGAATAACTACATAGGCATACAGTAGGTTTCTAACAAGGTGAAGCTGGTAAAAAGAAAAAGAAAACACCAATCAAATGCTGGAAATTCAATATGTAATTTGGACAAGATTGTTTTCTACAAGTGCTTAACATGGCACAAAGTGAACAGTTACTCAGTAAACGCAAAAATCTGATTGTGTGAAAAAAGCCTGCGCATTTTTATCTTGTAGAAAGAAACAACATATTAGAAGACATGTATAATCATTCAAAATGATAAAATCAACAAAATGCAAAATGGAAGAAGTATATCTTATAAAAACTGGAAACATTTGTACTTTTGGTTGATGTATTATACTTTTTTTTTTTTTAACAAGATATTTAGCACACAAAGTACAGTGTTGGTTATACATTCATTATGCATTATGTCCGCACATTCACATTTTATGTATAATACTGAAATGTATTAAGTTTTTTACGTTTAAATTCGTAAAAAAAAATATCTGTAAATCTTATTTACGTAGCACAAAATGTATACTGGTTAATACAATGGTATATGCTTATAATTTTGTTAGTCAACTAATGGGTATGTGTATAACTACACTGTGGTCATATTTTCATCTAATGTTCCCTATTGTGGTTTCTAGCTGGCATGCCTTTGCATAAGTCAGTGGTTCCCAAACTTTCTCAGTTCGAGGCACCCTTAGGGTCTCCATATTTTTTTTCAAGGCACCCCTAAGACAAAAATACAATAGAATACAATAGGAAATAGAAACATTCCGAGGCACCCCAGTGAGAGCGTCACGGCACCGCTGGGAGCCGCGGCACACAGTTTGGGAATCACTGGCATAAGTTAAGATATAACGGTTATGCATTCATTAATGTCATGGTGTTCCTTTCTCATCCATTTTTTTTTATTTTTTATTGAGCCATAATGTTAAGTTGAAGGATAACAATGTCACATTTTAAAATTAGAATCTTCCTTTTCACTTTTGGTAACTCGCTAACATAAAATAGCCCTTATTTTCATGTAGCTTCAAATTACATAATAGCAATAATGCGTATGCTATGGCTGTTTTTAATATGCAGTAAGCATTTTTGAAAATCTGGTTTTGTTTTTTTTACATGTTATGTGTATATTCTTGTCCAGTTATAACCATTCTTCTGAAATGATAGACTTGAACCATTAATCACAACCAGTCCCACTCTTCCTAGAGTTGGGATGCCAAAAGATGTGTATATGTATTTTAATAATATAAAATCTGGTCATTATCTTGTAGTGAGTAATAAGAGTTTACATTTTTACCCTTTTGGTTGCAGAATACCTGCCTGAATAGCCAACATTCCTACCCTTTGCCATGACATATCGTAGCAGTTAAGGTAACAGCCAGGCACCTATTACATTGTATTTACTTGTTTTATAGAACTTTAAACTCTTTTACTAAACTTATCTTTATTTAAAATGTCCAAAACTGCCCTTCTTGGTAAGTATTACTAGTGAGGAGGCAACAACATAGATATGCTAATGCCATATCAACATGGACTTTTAATCTTACGATAGAGAAAGCTCTTCATGGATCATTGTGTGTGTGTGTGTGTGTGTGTGTGTGTGTGTGTGTGTGTGCGTGCGCGCGCGCATGCGTGCGTGTCACTTAGGACCTTTCTGGTTATCTGCCCTCCACATTCCTCTACCAGAAGAAAGGTTTTGATTGCCTAGAACCAGTTAGCTCCAGCGATGAATTAAATTTTTTTTTTTTTTAAAAGCAACAGTTCTGAGGCAACTGACTAAGACAGGTAGAGGTTGAACCTTTCCTGATATCTGTCCTCCAATTCTATGGACCTTTCCTGTTCCTCCGCTGCCATTGTGTTTGTGTTTTCATTATGTCTGACTCTGGGGCCTGATGCGATTACATCTGTGTCTGACTGGGTGCCAATGCACTACGATGTCTTCAAGAACTTTTAGTAATGGGTCATCACCAGTCACCCTTTTCTGCCATATAAATTGATAAAGGTACAAATACATCATGCTCCTATAAGTGCCCCAGCAGGTTTCATACTTAAACTTCGCTTTTCTCCACATGGATTCCATTTATTGCATGTGGGCGCCTATCTTCAGATTTAAAAGGTTCAGTGAAAGATTTACTCACAAATGTTGATAATATTCAGCGGACAGTCAGTTGTACGCTTGCCATTCATCAGATATTATCGTAGTGCCATTCTGAATATACTGTTTATTGACGGATATTAAAATACAGCTACTTTGATCCGGAGCAGCAACGAGAAGCACTTTGGCAATATAAAGCCAATGTCGTTTTTGCTTTTAGAAAAGAAACTTTCTGCAGTCAGTCCTGGTTCTATCAACAAAGGATTCCTTAGTAAAGCAGCGGCATAAACCTCTCTTGTGTAATTATTCCAGTCCACATGAGTGTTCTTGTATATAAGCAGATCATGATTACAAAACGAAACGGTCATGTATTCACATGAAAAATATAGACATTTTGACATATAGACATTTAGAAGCTGTGACCCACATAATGGAACAGAATTTTTTTATTTTTTTTTGGCATCCTTGTTAGTAACAAGAAACTAAAATAAACAAATAAGCGCTTAGGAAAATACATTTTAAACATAAATAAATTGCAGTTACAAAATGTATGACAAAATAGCCATTAATAGGCAGCCTCCAACTCCATTTGAGTTATATTCTGTAAAAATGAAGTGGTGTCTTTAACGTAGGGTTTCAAAGGAGTGACTAGTGGCTGCAAACAAACGGTCAACAAAATGTGATAAATTAGATATGAAGAACTGGACACCAGAAATAATAGGGCGACGCGGTGGATTGGAAAGCGATTTGTGGATTTTTGGAAGGTAGTAAAAGGTGGGTGTTAAGGGAAAGCTGCTACGCAGAAACTCATAGGTGTCTTTTGAGATAAGATTTAACATTTTTGCTGTTGTAATCATATCCATATATTCAGTCTGGTAACAGGCTAGGGTTTTTATTTAATACTTTGTAGAAAAAATTTATTCTCTAGTTGTCTATTGGCTTCTTTAAGGAAATCTGATTTGGATAACAACCCTCCCACCCTTATCTGCCGGCTGTGTGCACACACTGATAAATAAATCCCTGCAGGGTTTAAATTTGTGGCCATTCTCTGTATATTATACATTTTATATTTCATTTTATACTGTGCTGTTATTATTTGTTTAATAAATTAGGATTGCTTAAAACTACTGAGACTATATAATATATGAATTTGGAAAATGTTCTATCCTTTATTAAACTATATATCAATCTTTGTAGAGACAAACTAACCTCAGTAGGGTTCAGCACTATACTATTGGAGGCTGCCTATTAATGACTATTTTCTCATACATTTTGTAACTACAATTTATTTACGTTTAAAATGTATTTTCCTTAGCGCTTATTTGTCTATTTTTGTTTCTGGTTTCTTTGAAGGACTATGTCCTCCTTTAGTTTTAAGCTGGGATATATATTTTTGTATTTTTTATCTGTTTATTTTATTGTATATTATATCTATAAGTGAAGATATTGTGTTTTCTTTTCTTGGTAGTAACAACACCATCTCAATCGCTCTGTTAACATTTTTTTGCACATGTAAAACTCCTTTGTCTTGTTGGAAACTTACAGCCATTTCTTGGCCTTTAACCACTGACAATAAAATCAAGAAAATTCATTGCTTAAGCATACCTCGCAACTGTCCCGATTTCGGCGAACTGTCCCGCCCGCCCCAGAACATGTCCCGAGAGATCAGACTCTCGGGACAAATTTTCTTCTCTTTTTTTATTTTTATTTTTATTTTTTTTAAAGCCCTCTGACTCAGCAGAGTACAGGACACGTAATACAGGGCTCCAACGGGAGCCCTGTAGGAGTTTAGGCAATTGGGGGCATAAGGAGACTGGCACTAGCAATTAATTTGGGGGCAGGCACAGACAATAGGGGCAGATATGGAGGCAGGTACTGGCATATGGGGCGGCAGATGAAGGCTGGCACTGGGATATGTGGGCAAATGGAGGCTGGCATTAAGGGTGGATGCTGGCAAATAGTGGGCAAATGGAGGCTGGCATTAAGAGGGCAGACATGGAGGCTGGCACTGGCAATAGGAGGCAGATGGAGTCTGGCTCTAGCAATTTGGGACAGACATGGAGGCTGGCAATAATAATAAGGGGCAGAGATATGGAGGCTGGACATATAAACAGGGGCAGACATATGGATGTTGGCCATAATAACAAGGGGCAGACATGGATGCTCGACATAATAATAAGGGGCAGACATGGAGGCTGGCAATAATAATAAGAAACAGGCATGGAGGCTGGCCATATTAACAAGGGGCAGACATGGATGCTGGACAAATAATAAAGGAGCAGACATATGGATGCTGGACAAATAAACGGGAAAGACATATGGATGCTGAACATAATAATAAGGGGCAATCATGGATGCTGGACAAATAATAAAGGGGCAGATATGGAGGCTGGACATATAAACGGGCTGACATTTGGAGGCTGGACAAATAATAAGGGGCAGACATACTGCCTATTTTTGAAAAATAATTTCAGGGAGAAAACCGCATAACCGGGGGCGGTCCCTACGTCACTGGGGGGCGGTCCCTGCGTTGCCAGGGTTTGTGTATGGGTGTCCTGCAAAGTATCCAGCCCCCCCTCAGTGTCTCCCATAATGTGCCTCCAGCCCCCCCTCAGTATCTCCCAGCTATAACCTCACATTACCCCCACCCTGCATGCTATAACCTCACATTACCCCCACATCCCATGCTATAACCTTACATTACCCCCCCTCGCAT
>WWET01001278.1:334878-348353 GCA_011038615.1 Limnodynastes dumerilii | reverse complement strand
GGTTTTTTTGGGCTGACTGGGGAGGGGGGGGTGGGGTCTGCGCTTTTGTCTTTTCCAAAAAATCCCAGATAAATGGCAATATTCCGAGTGCACGTATATTCAGGATTATTATTATTATTTATGTAAAAGGCGTCCGCAGCGCTGTTCAAAATACAGCTATAGCTAGATGCTCCGTAGTACAGTACTATTCATCTATAGACTGGGGGCTGGGATTAAGACCAGGGGCCAGATTTACTAATCTGCAGGTTTGGAAAAGTGGAGATGTTGCCCATAGCAACCAATCAGATTTTAGCTGACCTGGTCTGGTATGTAAAAAGAAACTGAGAGCTAGAATCTGATTGGTTGCTATAGGCAACATCTCCACTTTTCCAAACTCACAGCTTAGTTAATCTGATTCAGAAAGTGCGGTTATGATGGGATCGGATACCTGAGCCATAGGGCTGGATCCAGAAGTTGGTTGCAATCGGAACTCCATCCACAGCAGCAGCGAAGGGGAAGTATTGGGTGGCCAAGACGTCCTAATTTCCATATTCCTCTCACACCTACCGACTTCTAGGACCCTTTTCTGTGGCACCGGTGCATTAATGTTAAGGGAACTGTGTGTGTGTGTGTGTGTGTTGTCAGGATGGGTATTCTACAATTAGCACCCCCCCCCCTCCTCATTCATGCCCGCTGTACCGATGGCGCAAATATCCTGCTATGAGGCGCTCGCTCTATGCGGCAAACGTCTGCGGTGTCCTATAAATGTGGGGTAATATATAAAATACTCTGATGAGCAGAGGCTGATCCCCGAGCTTAATAATGATGCATACAGCTCATAAACAAAACCTAGAGCTACAAATAATATTGTATTTCTCCTTCATGTTTACACGGCGCAGAGGTTTGGAGATCCTCAGTAACTGTAGCCGCCTTTGTGGCTTTGTATTTTTACTGTGTGAGGTAAGGATCGGAGCCACGTTTTTCCTACTAAATTAGGCTTTGGAAACACAGACTATATTCTTGGCACGGTCTGTGTACACACCGTCTGCCAGGCTCTTGGCTCTTTATAGGAAGCACAGTCCTGTATTTAGAAGCTAAAAATATCTCATGTCTTCGTCCTGCAAGTAAAAGAAACTTTTTTTTCCTTCCAGTAAGGATGGAAAACGTCTATTAATTCTCTCTCAGGGGTCATTTCAGCTGCACATTTGGGTCTTTGTCCTTAACTTGCGTTTTATTAGATTCTGGCAGGTTTCCATCAATAATAATTAAGCAATAAGCAATTATAGTTCCCATGCTCTATTAATGAAAGCAGTATTTATGAAGGTTATTTATTATATGGTCACTGGGAGCTGAAATCAAACTTCTGTGGCCTAATTTTCTGATTTTTCTGCCATTTTTCACACAAACTAAAATCTATAAAAAAAAATAAACCCCAGAGGACGGAGAGCGCCAAGAGGCAGAACCATAACATTCTTCTACCACACGTGAGCTCCGATGTTTGCTTATGGCTATGGAACTTAAATCATCCCTGCGACCACCTCAGGGATTGCTGAGCCATAAAAGAAATAGTACAATTTTTTATTTACATTGACAATAGGTGGTTATCTAAAATGGCTCCTTACATCTGGCACAAGATGGCTCCTTAAGCCAGCGCAGAGCCCAATTGAGCATGGCCGTCTTAGCATAGAAAAACCTAGCAGACTCCTTGGCACTGTCTACACTGACACACCTTGAATGTGTCCTGAGGGGGATCAGCAGACTGTGAGGAGATAGAGGGGTTGATCCACAGTATGGAAATACACAGAAATACAGGTGGAAATGAACGTAACCATACTCTAGGCTAAATCATGTTGAATTGCAAGAGAAACAAATGTAAAATGCGATAAGAGAATTTGTTATGAGGTGAAGTTTAAAGTTTTAATCATGACGTCAAAATTCAGTGAGGATTTTAAGCCCTGACCTGCTCAATGATGCCCCTGTACAGACCGTTCTCCATTATACTGTGGATCGTTTAGACTCTTCCCATAATCCTTTGCTGCAGTGATATGCATGCCTATGGTGGCCCTATGCAGAAATATGGTTTGCTGTGAAGATCGTGTGCTAGTATACAAACATTAGGCGCTCCTGAAATCCAATCACACGGTGCAATGCTGTTTGATGGTTCTGCAGCATTGTGGGACAGTGCACACTGATAAGATGTCAGAGCTATGTGACGGTTATCATGTGACCTGCGCAATAATCGTCCCATAACCCTCCAGTGTGTACCTAGCTCAACTCAAAGCACTGGATCAGCCACATAGCGTGACGTTAAATCCACCACAAAACATCCTCTATCGCTTACCAACCCTCCACGTTCTGACAAATGTATGTGGAACAGATTTGGAGAATTATTCGTTACTCTTCCACATATTCTCTGTATCTGGACCGACTTTAAATCAACACAACTGCGCTCACAAGGAGCGGATCTAAAAATAGCAGAACTTCCAGAGTGTGAGGGGTGCAAATGAGTTTATATTTTAATGTATGCAGCGTAAATACTTGACGTCTGCTTGTTACATGCAAATACTGAGCAGTTGCCATATAAAACTATCATTTAGAGGCTGGCGAAGAACAGGACGGGACTTAAAATCCCCCGGAGCCCACACTAATCCGCATGCTTTGGAGAAGGTTGTCAGCCCCTGACATTCATTCTAATGCACTGCAGGGAGAGGCCTGGAGATCGGCAGGATGTGGGGGGCCTGTTTTCGGATGGAGGCCTGGGACATTAACCCTGGCTGGGAACCATCAACTCTGAACTGTAATTTAGTCTGCATAGTGTAAATTAGCCTCCCTTGAAGATTCACTTGGGTTTGCTATAGAAGGTGTATCATTGCGAATGTATTGGAATATATTATAAGACATGAAAGTGAACAATGGCGTAAGAAATAGTTACTCTGCTGGCAATCAGCCCCTGTTCTGTACAAACCCCATAGATGCATTTTATGACTTAAACTTCAGATCATTAGAAGATCGGACGCACGTTTTATAGATGGCTAAACGTGTGTTACGGAATATGAAAACTATATTTGGAAAATCCCCCCAGAAATGTAGGACAGTATTCAAAGTTAAGGTATGGAAGGACGCAGGTCTTTGCTGCACATATTTTGGTTGGTGCTGACTTATTTAGCTGTGGATCAGCCGTGCTTTTAGTTGCTTAAAATTGGTTATAATTAAAAGATAAATAACTAAAATACACAGATTGTGATTCTGAAATGAAAATATATTTATTGTTTTAAAAACCGTAAATACTCATTACCATATATAAACAAAAGTAGCATTAAAAATACAATATATAAAATATAAAAAATCATGACATAACAAAACACATAAAGGCATACTGCATGAATCAATACAATGATCCACTACATACAGAGACTTTCATTAAACCTTTCAAAAAAATTAAATATAAAGAATTTAAACACAAACAACCAAACGGTTAAATATGTAAATCTGATGGTGTTTGGTAACAAAATTTTAATAAAAAAAAAAAAAAAACTGAAAAAAAACAAAAAGACAAAATTTTAATAAAAAAAAAAAAAAAACTGAAAAAAAACAAAAAGAAAGGGTAAAGTCATGCACAAAATATAAAATCCGCATAGAATTTTAAAAACCAGCCTTTATTTGGTTCATTTATAAACACATGTCCATTGATTATAAACACACAAATCCATTGATTATATACACACACGTCCGTTGATTATATACACACCCCTCCATTGATTATATACACACACGTCCATTGATTATAAACACGAAGCAGGTGTGGCCTCAGCTAAGTAAGAGAGGACGCGCGGTCCCACAGCAAACAATACGGTTCATCAGTTTGAGTGGGCGAGGGCTCCTGTAACGTTTCCCGTGTGTGTGAGTTTCTGCCAGGCTCTTACCTGTGAATCAGTCCTAGCTCTGTTGGCACACCCGTACTGTACATTAGTAGCCCGTACTGTACATTAGTAGCCCGTACTGTACATTAGTAGCCCGTACTGTACATTAGTAGCCCGTACTGTACATTAGTAGCCCGTGTGCAGCTCATTTGCATCGAGTCTCGCCCCTCTAGCCCCTCATGTGCGACTCGTTATGTACTGATGTGTGTATCCGTCCTAAGTCAGACGTCTGTGTTTGTGAGTCAGTCGGCCATGATTTCTGTGCGTAAATTTGGTTTCTGGGATTGCGCAAATTAACTGATTGTAAAAATACGGCCGGAGATTCTGCACATAAGCGTGAACGCGGTCCGTAATGATTACGTTTATGAAATGATTCAGGTATAGTCAGATATCTTGTGTATAAATGACAGGATCTGGAGTGACTTCAATGGCCAGGACCTGGTCTTGTTCCATGGCACTGGCTTGAATGTAGTTAGATAGGTCGGGTTATGGCTCATGTCTTAATGGATCAGGATATTGGGGGGAGGGACAGACCTGTCACTTTTCACAGGTGGGGGTGATTGAAGAGGGACAGTTTTTGCCTTTAAAAATGTAGCCCAGATACATAACGTTGTTCACTTCATGGGATCTTTGAAGGAATATTCTGCTAATCCCAGGCAGGGAAGATCTTTGCGTAAGTCTTTTTTTATTTTATAAGAAGCTGTTTTGCGTGTTGTGTGTTCATTTTGTTGTTCTTCTCATATTATATATCAATTAAGAAGTTCATGTGTCTATGTTCTTACGGATTCACGTGTCAGACCAGCTCAGTTATTAAACTTAATGGTAACAGAGGGGATCATTCTGAGTTCATAATAATTCTCATGAAGCATAATTGTGTTTAGCTTTGTGTACAGGAGAACCTAAGACATACATAGAAAGTGACGGCAGATAAGAGCCACAGGGCCCATGCAGTGCAGATATGCAGTTACTTTGTCAGGGCGGGACTTCAGTCAGTGATTTACGTAAAACACGCAATTCAGCCCACCCCTCATATTATCATCTCCCGAGATCTCCCGGAGGGGAGAAAGTAAAAGTCTGCAAATAAGAGCTTAATGTAACTGTATTACATATATAACATATTCGTGATTATGATTTCTATGGCTCCTGATACAAACTATCAGGATGAGCTCCCGATTGCGCTGTTCGGTTCATATAAGCGTCCCAGCCAATTTAATTGGACGAGTGTTTCTGATTACTTCCTCCAGCAAACACACTGCATGATGACCCATTCCATTAGGTACAAAATACTCTGCTTCTCAGTTTTCAACCGTCCGTTACTATGGTAACCATCTTTGTTAAAGAGACAAATAGTTTTTTTAATTATCAGTTAAGTCATTTCACCAGGTGAGTGACAGTGGGAAGCTCAGGAGCAGAGTATATTGTACCTAATGGAATGGGTCATGTTGGAGGGTCTGCGATAAGTGTATAGCCTGTACCCAAGCAGTCGATTCATGGATGTTGTAACCGTTATTGCTGATATTGTTCAATAAAGTTATGTTGAAAAAAAAAAACCCCCAAACAAATAAGTGTCCATTTTGCTGTTTTGGTACAAAACCCGTAGATGCTAACTGGACGTTTTGATGTTAATGGAATGTAAATCCTTAGGAATGGTTTATTGGCAAATTACCTCTTTTTGTTACAATCAGTAATTAGGCTTAATTTATTTTTATTGATTGGGTTCCTGTACAATTCAGTGGCTCCAGTCTATAAACTTTTATTGCACCTTAATTATTGACATCTTTCAGTTTTATAGCGGAGAGCAGATTGTTGCTGATCATCTTATCAAACTATACACAAAGCTTGGCAGTGCCTTCGCCTCTTGCTGCAATCAAAGTGCCTAACGCAATGACTGTATGCAGTAAATAGATAGACGAGTAGCGCCAAATCAGCCTCTGTCCAGTGGTGGGTGGGGAGTACTGTGCTTATATCCAGTTTATGCGCCTCATGTGGAGCATAGCAACCAGATAGAAGCTCTCACTTCCCCATTACATGCTAGAGACTGTCAGCTCGCATTTGATTGGTTCCTTTTCCACAGTTTAGTAAATTTAGCCGTTGGTGTAAACATAGGAGGACTGTTGTGATGTGGTGAATCGAAGGGGTGTAATCAGGACGTTATGCCATTTGATTCACACACACAATGTCCTGCAAGTGGCAATGCAGACGTAAATCATTGAAAAAGTTGTTTATCTTTGCTGTCACTTTATACAGAGCATTAAAGAAAAATCAAAGCTGTGACAATCCAGTTGTTCTGTGACTAGTCATCGCCGCCATGTTTATTCCAAATTTATTCCTATACAGCAATTTTCTTGTCGTAGATCTGATTATTAATACCCTGTGATTTATCAGTCTGTTTATGTGCCACATTGGTATTTTATTACTATTGGTATACCCTCAAATTAAAGCTGAAAGTCAGCAGGTAAAGCACATTTTGTTTGTTTCATTTCAAATCCATTGTGGTGCTGTATAGAGCACAAAATATGAGAATTGTCCATGTCCCAATATTTCTGGACCTGACTGTATGTATGTGTGTGTGTGTGTGTATGTGTGTATGTGTGTGTGTGTATGTATGTGTATGTGTGTGTGTGCATGTATGTGTGCATGTGTATGTGTGTGTGCATGCAAGTGTATTTGTGGGTAAATGAATGTTGATAATAGGAACAAAAGAAATGTAACCAGTCTTTTGACCATTTTTAAAGAAACCAAACTAAAGCAATTGAGGGTAGTGTCAAAACACAAAGATATTTTTTTTCTTAACCAAAAGCAACATTCTCCACAAATCTCCACAAACTGACGATGTGTTTTAATTGCTCTGATGAATTGTGCCGTTTTTTTAATACAAGCAGA
The DNA here is from genome assembly GCA_011038615.1 of Limnodynastes dumerilii. Classification (NCBI taxonomy): domain Eukaryota; kingdom Metazoa; phylum Chordata; class Amphibia; order Anura; family Limnodynastidae; genus Limnodynastes; species Limnodynastes dumerilii. Next base: position 341,571 of record WWET01001278.1, on the reverse strand, counting down.
TTATGTATATTGAAGAAAATACTGGCACAGACTGAACTGCATTCTGTGCACAGAGCAGGCAGGCTGAAATCTGGTGATCACATGGTTCCTGTACCCCAGATTTATATTTATGCTGCTGACTCACCATGCTTTAGCTAAACACACATTGTCTAATTATGCCCACAAAATCTGCCTTTACTTCTTGTTTCCCTTGTAGTTAAATGTTTTGTTTAAAGAAAGAAATGCTATTGTCACAGTAACAAAATAATATTTCTTTAATATCCTTATCTGCATGTTGGGGCAAAGGCTCTGGCAGAACTCTGGCTAACGTAGGCAACTAAAATAAAATATGTGTATGTAAACTGCTGTGGTGCTGAAATGATGAACGTACACCACTGAAAAGATTCAGATTATTTCCTATAACTATTGCACAAATTTACATAACATAATGTCAATAAAAAAATTTTTTTTTAAAATAGGACATCGATTTAATGAAATTATTGGGGGTCTCTTTTTTTGTTCGTTCAATATGGAGCGGAGATAAGTGTGTGGGACAAATACTGGCAAAACTTCAGAACACACAAATATCCCGCCCCCCAGAAACAAGAATAAATGTGATAAATAACTAGTTGCTTGTGTATTTTAGCACCATATCTTTTCTTTTAGTTTTACTCCCATTTTGTGGCATAGGAGATTTAAGTGACTCTGGAAATGGGGTTAATAAAAATAAAATACTGACACAACATTTTTTCCCTTAATAACATGTCACTTTCCCCTTTTCCCCATAGGAATTATGTCTATTTTACTAACAGAAAGGTGAAGTTAATTTTTCGTAGATTAATGATATCTGGGTAATATTTTTAGTGGAGTCTGGTTGTGTTAATTGGCCATTAATTGAAAAAGGAAATTCCGCAGGATTTATTGCATGCAGCTCTCGGGAATTTAATTGGCTTCATAAAACGCCAGCGTTTTCCCAGAATGCAAGGATTCCTGGGACCTGATTCAGAGCTGCGCTTCCCTATGTCTTTCATGCGGAAGCACAACGGGAATTCGCACTGCGCATGGCCAGAACGGGATCGCGCTCAGGAAAAGACATGCGAGGTTACGCATTCACCCATCTGCGCATCCGATGGCTCTGTGCTAGTGTAACAAGGTGTTCCATGGTATTAAAATGAGAAAAGGGGTGTTCTAAATAAAATCTGTGTCTTGGACACAATTTTAGACCCAGAAAATAAATAAATTAAATATGTGCTTAAAAAGACGTTAAACATTCTTTTCAATGACATTTTTTATATGCCAGCATAGCGATGTAATAACGCTACTATGCTCTGTCACTAATGTACCTGAGAAAATAAAAAATAACGATATAACCGGTTTATAAATGCTGCAAATCCAAGCATTAAAAAATACCCATTTAAATGCATAGGAAAGTGGCAGAGTAAGCTGCAGCCTCTGCCCATGCGACTCGTCTGTCCCTTTTCTCTGCGGATTTGCACTTTTTGCGTAAAAATGCAACTCTGAATAGGATGTACAACGCCTGCGCATAAAAATGAATTGGGTCCCCCGTCTTAGTTTCCAGTTTTTATCAATGTCAGTGTTGCGTTAAAGCGTAAAATACAAAACGTGTACATTTACATTTTTCATTGTCTTTTTATTGTTTTACTTTTTCATGTTCTTACCACTAGAGGGGGTCATTTATAGGGGGGGGGGGTAGTGTGGGGACATTTTAGTTTTTTTTAACCTTCTATCTATCAAAATAAACATGTAGTATTCCTAATTATAGAAAAACTTACTTATATAAATGTTTAATGTTGTTGTTCTGTTTCTCAAAGTTCAGAAAAATTCTTTATTTAAGGAATACAATGTGGGGGAAAATCTGAGACTGAACCTTGCCAAAATCTTAATAACTTTTAGAGACCTTAATTAGTAATATTGCTTTTGATAGTAACACAAAAAATCCCTTTTAATTATGGCAGGGGAGAGTTAGTTCTCGCTTCTCTAATTAAGTACAAACCCAGGGTGATCTGTGACCACTTTGACTCAAATCTAGTGCAATATTTAACTAATTCTTGCCCATACCAGAATAAACAGACACATTTCTGCAGCATTTTACCATAAATGTTTTGTGGGTACAATTGTTTGGTCCGTGAAATTACTATAATCTTTATGAAGTTGTGACTTAAATCATTAAATCAAGTTATATAGAGCCTTGTGCCTCAGTGGAATAGTTTCCATTCTTTTGAACTGCAAAATGTTCTGTAAAATACAAACCAGGAGCCTTCGCAGACCTGCTGTAGAAATGTGAGATGAAACCTACAAGTCCTTTAAACGCCTCTGACTGAGCATAGTCAAGGAACAGAACTTGAGGTGTGCGCATAGTGTTTCTCCACATGGTGGCAGCATTTGACCACTTAGTTTGTGTAATGTTGAATAAAAGAGTTGATCTATTTTTGGAAGTTTCCATTTTTATAAAACTTTTGGTTGGTTTTTCTTAAATAAATAAATAATAAAAAAGTCTTTATATAATGACTAATTTTGTTTTAAGTCTGTATCCTCAAATAACAGGGATGCGTTTTTACAAAGATAAGTATCCTGAAAAATAATGATTTAGGACCGGATCCAGACCTCTGCACGCTGTACGTGCAGGGGTCTGGCCATACGCATGACTGTCCAAACACCCACTGTTAAAACCCACCCCCACTGTTCAATGCTTCCCCCCAATGGCGGGCAGAGGGGTAGCGCAGCCCATTTGTACTAAAATGGCATCGTACAGCACTAAGTTGTGTATGATGCTGGGTACGTTAGTGTTACCCCACTGGAGGGCGCATGTACGCCACTTATGTACTTTGCGTATGTGGGGTGTTCGATGCAAATCTGAATCCGGCCCTGAGTTTACAGTTGAAAGTATTTAAATTTGTACTTTGTGTTCACCACAGATGTATGCGTTCCGCCATGTACGGATTTTTGCGTCTGGAAGATACACGTGCAGACGTTTGTGAATTATTTGTGTGTATCCGTCACTTCAGTATATTATTGTCTTACGTACAATAGTGTTGGGTGACATTGGAGCGGATCCAGAGTTTGGAAATGAGAGAAAAACAGATAAAAGTTGACATCTGGGCAGAACCGTGTTCAATTTCAGGGGGCGTCAAATGAATGTTATTTTCTGTGTGCAGAGAACGTGCTTTCCTATGATTATTGCACACAGATACTGACCGCCTTTACTTAAACCCTGACTTGTGCTATAAAACATTACCTCTCGACTCTAACGCTGTTTGCAACCGATGCAGCATTAGATGCATTATCAACATCTAAGTTTCCACCTGTTTTCCTCTTATTTTCAAACTCTTTATTATTTACGTAACGCTGCCATTTCTTCTCCATACCATCTCTAGTCTATATTTGGAATCCTATATGATCTCAGGTGCAAATGTTATACAGTTTTTCGTTTCCGCTCTCTGTCTGTACAGTGGTTGGACAATGAATTAGGAATTTTTCAGGTGGATGATAGAATGAGAGAATTAGTGAAGAAGCACAGTGAGAGCATGTCACACCAAGCAGAAGCCGTTACCAAAGCCAAGGGTGACCTAACCAGATACTAACAGAGGTGTCTGGTAACCTGATGCATGCAAAACCTGCTATATAATAAAAAAGGTTTAGATAAAGTATTAAATGTGTATTATTATTATGCATTATTTTATCAAAACATTTACAAGAAACAAAAAAAATCTTACTTTATGGCCCGACCACTGTGGTAACATAAGTGTGTTTTGGGAGTTGTAGTTCAGCAATTGCTTCCTCTGTACCTTTGTAGACTGACCCTTCAGATTCTTTACCAGCAGTTTTGATGCTTCTCCACGTTGTTTTGTTGTGATAGTTTGGCAGTGGTCAAGCTTTTATATTTTATCCTTAAAAGTCAGGTAAAACACAATTTAAAGACTATAAAAGGGTGGAGGTGGCGGACGCAGCAGGGGGTGACCATCGCACACCACGTGTAGAACCAATGTATTCCAGAAACTTCAGCCTTTAATAATCCCAAAGCAGCAGGGACACATTTAAAAGCTCAGACAAGCGAATATGTTAGGAACCAGCAATGATAAACGAGTAAACTGATTCTTGTTGGAGAATGACACAATAATTGTAGTACTACATCAATGCCGCCATGCCACAGATAAGCAATCCGGAGAAAACCGTGCCCAAAATCTGACATTAATTGCTGGAGACTTAATGAAATACACTTTAAAGAACCTCTAAATGCGTTGGCCTAAAGGATTTTAATTGAATCATAAATAAGAGTAGGATGACTGGATGCAGTATATATATCTAGATACTGTTTGCTGATTCCAGATAATGACTTTATTGATGTTTGGAAACCATTCTGCAGACGCTTGTTGTCATGAAAGTAACCCTTTCAGTGTCAGGCTGCTGGCGATTCACAGACTGAGCGTTCTTGATGGATAATGTATATCTAATACAGGTAGACAAGAACGTTAATACTATCTGCTCTGCACAAACATTGCACTAGAAAAGGTTTATATGTTCAATATTTTAATTCTATATGTTCAGTTCTCCTTTTAATTATTTTAAGAGTTAATAAATAACTCTTAAATAAATTAATAAATCAGTTAATAACCCAATACCATATTGTTACACATAAAAGTTAATATTAAAATATAAAATTATAACAGCAAAGCAAAATATAGTATTTAAGTCCTGTGCAAATGAAGACTTGTTTTCAAATGAATCCAAAAGAATCCCCCATTCCTATTCATTGGTGCTGAAAGTGTTAACGTGGGCTGTGATATACATACAGTGTATGTATGGAATATCACAAAAAACCACCAAAGCATGGAGAATAGCAGGAGTAACTCCATAAGGGGATAACAAGTGCACTCATACTCATACATAAGACAGCAGCAATTGAAGTCATTAAAGTGTCAAAATGTAATAATCCAATTAAGATAAAATTGCATGGGGTGAAATATAAGCAACATACATATAACGTACAATCATGGGTTCAGATATGATTTTCCAAATTTAGTAAATATAGGCGTAAAGGAAACCAGAAAGGAACCATGAGCTGTATTACCTCAGCCACCAGAGGGAAACCGCTTACTATACTAGGAAGGACCATTTCTGTACGTAGATTGCGTAAGCGCTGTCTTTAGACTGTGTACAGAGATGGTACGTAGATAGTGTAAATAAGATACTATACATGCGTAGTAGCTCAATACTTAAAACAGCGCACGTAAGACGAAAACTACGCAACTGTGAATCCCGACCGTTACGTAGTTTTAATCACTGGGTCACGATAATTGGGAAATGCTTTTGTATATTTTGGATAAAAACATATAATTTTTTCCTTTTTGTAATTTATTCTTTATTGGATACAATTATGTTGGTAATAAAGACATTGGAGGCTGTGTGTGCGTGTGTGTGTGCGTGTGTGCGTGTGTGTGTGCGTGTGTGTGTGCGCGTGCGGAGTGATTTGTGTTACGTTTGTAAAGCTAACCTTCACTTCATTTTAACAGGCCTATTGATTGGTGAGCGCTAACTGCACAGAATAATGTGTCTGATTTAACCGGCCCCATCAAGGACTATGGGAAAAACATTTATCCCCTGAAAGGCTTAGAATATCAATGGGTGGATGTAAAGTTAATGACTTTCCTATACTTCAGCCTAACAAAAATGGCTAAATGAGGATGAAATTTTACATTTATTTTGCTATCATTTTTTGCTTTAGTTCAGTAGTGAAGTCAAGAGCGTCAATAAACCATATGTAGCAATGATTTGCCTGACTTATAATCTGCTTAAAGAGGTACCAAGATATCCGTAAGAGGCAGGAAGTGGAAACGATGCTCTGTGAGTGCGCTACATGCTGTGGAGGAAGCCATTTTGTTACATCAGGTTCTCTAATGTGACCAGGGTTGACGACTTTCTGTTTCTTCATTTTGGGATATCTCAGAGGCAATAAATAAATGCTGATTGCGTCCCCTATCCCCACCCCCGTCCATCAATACTACTATTCATAGTGGACAGTAATCACAGATAACAGTGAGTTAGTTGTGGACAGATCCGCGTACCACACGCTTCTCCGCCCCTCGTTTTTAGGTACCTTAAGGCACTGACGGAAGTTAGTTGCTATAGTAACCATATGGAACATCCGCTAATTAATTGACACCAGGTGAGTGTGACATGGAAGGAAGAAGGGTATTTGTACCTAATGGAAGGGGTTATATACATATAGGGGCATCTCTGGATTACACCTGTGTGATGCCACTAGGGTCTAGTACAGCCATAAGCAATATCTCTTACTCCAAATAGCGGATACCTGCAAAGCATGATGGGTCTTGTAGTTCCATGGTCTTGGGGTGCTGCATGTGGCCTGTACCTGACCTTGTGATTTCCTCATTCACATGAATATTGGTTTATACGTTAGCTATACTTTTGTTTATGTATTGCATTCTAAGCAGTCAATTCACATCTCCAGTCTGACTCGTAAGAGGAATAATTAAACATCTAAACGAACGCACATTGGACTGGACCCAGACTGAAGTAAGTGCTTGAAATGAGTTACTCCCGGGCTAAACCATGGTGATTGCAGGGGGTCATATTTCATCTGTTACGCACAGTATTAGAGATGAGAGGTGATAAATAACAGTGTGATAGTAACACTGGTCAGTATCTGTGTAATAATATAATAATATAATAGTA